>OZ023321.1:30144567-30159567 GCA_964007375.1 Ophion obscuratus | reverse complement strand
AACGATAAATCACTAACCCTACGAGTACTTTTTAAATGAAATAACTGTCAGTAAGTTCCAAATTGGGAATTAAAGATATTTCTTTTGCCACGATGACAAGCTTTCTGTACTTTCCCTGCTCAAGGAATGCGAAATCATTTGGGATAGTCTCTGTACTTGCCTTTCGCTCGCGTAGCAACAAGTCCCGATGTCATTACCACTGGCGTATATTGACGATATTAACGAGAGCTCTTGGACCCGACGGGTTACGTATTTGCCTGTTGCTCGAGACTGCCTAACTCTCTCCCTCTCTCTCTCTCTCTCTCTCTCTCTCTCTCTCTCTCTCTCTTTCTCTTGCCCTCACTTCCACCTTCTCTGTCCCTCTCCGTCTTTTTATCTGGATGATTATCGTATATAGCAGCAAACACGAGCTACTGGTACCACATTCGAACACTCTGATTTATAATTAATCCTCTCGAATTTCGCCATATAGCGTCAGGTGCAGTTTGCGAGGCAGGCGAGATGATCATTATGAACATGACCGCGCATACATACATATATATATATATATATATATATATATATATATATATATATATATATATATATGTTAAGAGAATAGAGCAGGTCGGTAAGGGTAAAGTTTGTACAGGGGGCGTATAGGGGGGCCGCGAGAATATACGACTCAATCCAACTATATATACGACTGCAGAGTTTACAACGAATGGCTGAGTTACGTTGCACGTTTAGTCCTCTCTGCATAACAACATACACAGGGAATTCTGGACTAAATGAATCTAACCTCGAGCCCCCTCCATTCCAATTTTCACTCACAATTGATTTAACAAATCGACTCAATTTTATGCTAAAGAGGTCTTCTCCGAACCTGTTCGCCTTTTAACACACCGAAAAATGATCAGGTAAAAATTACAGGACGCGTCCAACTTGCTTATTTTCTCCGGTACGCACTTAGATCCTGTCTTTCGCATTTCTTTATTCGTGTAACAGTTATCGTACACATTGAAAAAAAAATTCGTTCATCCATCCAAAATTCAGTTGGTTTAACAAAATGCATCTTTGAATACGTTCAAGTTGATTCTTGATTGGCATAACAAAACAGTATAGTTGGTGGTAAAATAGTATAGTGGTATGAACTGCAGCTTATTTGGCATGTCTGAGCAAACTGTTAAAACAACAAAGTTTCGAGACAACAAAATGCATTTTGCACATTTAACGATTTTTTTTTCTCAGTGCAGACACTCCAGAACGAACGACGCGTATTAAGGGGTGACATCTACCTAGGTGGGTCAAAAAATTCATTTTCCAACAATATTTTCCTCGTTAGTATAACCTTTTAGCAATATTCTCTGAAAATTCAATTGAAACATTCCTAAAATTGAATGAGCTACAGCTTCTAACAGTCGGGCGGGCAAGCGGAAGCAGCACCGTGCTTCAAACTTTAAACGCGTTTTTCTCGAAACACTGTTTTCAAAGTCGGTGGACATGATATCTCAGGAACCACTCGATGGATTGTGTCCAAATTTACAGGGAATACGATGAGAAATATTTTAAGTTCATTGACGTTCTCACATTTTTTAATCGACCTTCATTTTTTAATAGTTACTTTTTTCATAAATTTCGTATGCTCGAGTTTCAATTTGTCGCCTGATTGTTTAAAAAAATGATTTTGCAAATCGACGATCGTCAACGACTCGTATTTATTGTTAACTTGAACAACCCGTTTGGTTTTTAGATTTCAGATGGACCGTTTAAGGTGGACAGTGTCCACCGCCAAACGTCGCGAACAAAATATCATCATCTGCCAGCGGCCACGTTTTTCTTGTTTTTCTGTACTTTTTGGGGTTTTTTTTAAAGGTTCTCAATATATGTACCTTCGTGTTTAAAAATGTATTTTTTTTTCACCAACCGCTTTCCAGAAAAAAATCGAAACTTCCCACAAAAAGAATTCGGAACGCCCCTAGATAGATGTAGCCCCCGTGTAGAATTTTGATAGATGTAGCCCCCGTGCAGAAATTTTGATCGGGATACCCTATGTCCGATCAAATCCCGATCAGGATTTGTCATGGATTCCCCAAAACCGGATCCCGGTTAGAATCCAACTTGCATCAGTATCGGCATATGTACGACGACGATGGCATCATTTTAAAAATTTTGGCGTCACGTGTATTTTCTGTATTACTATGGAATTCCTATCTATAGATAGGAATTTCTCTCTATAGATTCCTATCTATAAAATTCCTATCTATATATAGGAATTACATAGTAATACCGAAAATACACGTGTTGCCAAAATTTTCAAAATTATGCCATCGTCGTCGTACATATTCCGATACTAATGCAAGTTGGATTCTAACCGGGATACCGGTTTTGGGAAATAAGTCTCTGTTTATACCCACCGACATGTCGGTGGGTATAAACATGTATTTAAGACAAATTAAAATCAAATTCACAATGATTAGATTAAAATTTACACCAACCGTGAGTTCTTACGTATTTCGAGAGAAAACATTTCGTCGGGGCAAAGAAATTTTTGCAAAAAAAGTTGTGAGTTTCAAATATTACATTATAAATATGAAAAAAATCACAAAATGAGTTGTGAATTTCCTCAAGTTGAAGAAAATAAAAATCGAATTCACGACAGTTATATTAAAATTTACACCACAAGTGTAAACGTATTTTGAGAGAAAACATTATGTTGAGGCAAAGAAATGTTCGCACAAAAAGTTATGTGCAAAAATTTCTTTGCCCCGAGGCAATGTTTTCTCTCAAAATACGTACGAACTCACTTTTCACGAAAAAATTCACAACTAATTTTGTGAATTTTTTTGTATTTATAATTTCTTGTCAATACATTTGCATTCACAGATTTTGATGTGAATTAAAAAAATTCACATCAAAATCTCGCGATGAGCGCGATCTGCCATTTGAATCTTTGGACAAATTTTTGTTTATTGATAGTTTAATGCACCAAAACTTTATAAATGTTATTTATTTTTATAATAAATTTAACATGTCATAATTCCATTTTTGACATTGTATTTCAGCCTGTATTCACCCGTGATCCTTCCTAGATTCCTCAATGATTCCATGGGGAATCTATTTAGAGTCATTAAAGGATCCGGTTCTGGATCCCTAATGGAATCCAGTTTACAGATCTTACATTTAGTCTTCGAATCTGATCCGATATCGGACTAGACCCCGACTGGGAGCCCGGGATACAAGTCAGAATCCAGCTGTATCCCTGCCAAAATGTCTGCACGGGAACATTTGAGTAATTTTCCCACCCCAAATCAACCAATAAAAATGTATGTGATGGTGAATAATTCTATCCGTTGTGTTTCAAGTATGCAAACTTCAACGTCGTATATCAGTGAAAACGTTGTTCTGGACGAGACCTGCAGAGTCCAATTATCATTGCTCGTTACCTTTAACCACAGACTATCATTTTGGATCTTAGATATTCGCGTTCTTGGGCCACCAGTTTCACAATTCAACAATTGACCGATAGACCTTAAAGTTTGGCCGATTGATTGGAAGATTATGAGGAAGTCGGGATTCAAGGTTTCAGTATTGAATCTCCCATGCATACATATGAGTCCAACACGTACTAGCTGTGCGTCGTATGCGTTGAGCTATAAGCAGCGTGGTTACCGCGAACCACGATGCGCATATTGCTTTAGTATCCTCATATATAGGTATTTTCTTGGAATATATAATATAGTAACCATCTACCGTATGAGTGTGTTGTGTGTGCGTGCGGGCGTGCGGATATGGGTATACGTTTGCAATTTATACTGCATGTACGATCTCATACGCAGCTACTTGTAATTAAACCAACCCCTCAAACCGGTTCGAGCACTCGCTCGTGCTACTCCTCTTTATCGCGGTGGGCACACTTTTCGTACATATTAATTAACGGCTATAGAGGATATATAATTACTTGGCTACATGTGTATGTATATATACATTAGGGTGGCCGTTATTTTGGCTTCGGTAAAAAAATGTTATCGTCTAGCAAAAAAACTAACCAAGATATGAAAACAAAAATCTGTGTAAAATTTGGACGCACTGGGATAAGGAGAACACGTGACACCGAGCAGTTTAATTTTCAAAAATACATTCATTTTTTTAATGGCCGCACTGAAATATTTATTAGTCTCATAATATTAATTTAAAAATCTGGCATTGCGTACATTGATTATACATACAGGGTGCGCCAGAGAAACTTACTTATTTGAAAAAATTCCCGCGCGGTGAGTTGGGTGGGTAGAGGGGCGAGAGGGGGCGCATCTGGAGGGGGAAGTTCCCAAGTTTGTTTCTCCCTCCAGTCAGTTGCCATCATGCTCGGGTCTAGAGAGCAGCGGGCCTTCGCAGTCGAGAGCTTCTTTTCTAACGGTCGCTCACATGTTGCTACGCAACGTGCCTTCCGCGCTCGCTTTGAAATTCCTCCTCACAGACTCGTTCCTGGCCGTAATTCGATTCTGTCGTGGGTTAACTCATTTCGGGAGTGTGGAAGTGTCGCTAAACCCAGAAATGGACTTCAACGGACCATCAGAACTCCGGAAAATGTCGAAAGAGTGAGGCAGTCAGTTACCGTGAATGGAGCTCGTTACAGGAACATGATCGAGGAATTTTTTCTTCCAAGACTCGAAGAAATGAACGTTAGGAACGTGTGGTTTCAGCAAGATGGAGCCACAGCACACACAGCACGAGACTCAATGAATTTGTTGCGACAACATTTCCCCGACCGCCTCATCTCTCTCAGAGGCGATCTCCAATGGCCGGCACGCTCTCCAGATTTGACTCCATGCGATTTCTTTTTATGGGGTTATTTGAAATCTCTGGTTTATGTCAATCGACCACGGACCATAGCACACCTCAAGAACAACATTCGCGACGCCATTGCCAACATACCGATTGATATGCTGCAAAGAGTGGATACGAATTTCAAAAATCGACTTCATCAGTGTATGCGCAATGGGGGTCGCCATTTATCCGATGTCATTTTCAAGACTGCATGAAAAAAAAATTGGGATATTGTATTCTCAAATAAAAAAAAATGTAAAACAATAATTGAAGTACTTTTGTTTTTATTGACCTTTCAAATAAGTAAGTTTCTCTGGCGCACCCTGCATTAAGAGTTACAAAATATATTATTTACTGATTTTTTTCCATCAATCACGTACCACAAATTCGTACCTTTACATGAAATATTATATAAGTAATAGCAGCCCATCTATGAAATGATTGAAGTAGAGTACATTTGTTTACGTTCGGAATTTTTTTTTATATTCGGCCACAACTCGAAGAACAAATTGTATTTGATCTTCATCATAAGTCAATCGATTTTTATAATCGGTGATAAGTTTGATCCCTCGCTTCACTATATAATTACAGACTCTTATTTTTTATTATCAATTGCGCGCCCATTTGATAACTCTCGTTCGAGTCCCAAACAGATACATCGGTGTCGAGAAAAGTACAATCAATTTTAAATCGTTCAAAAAACGCCATAGATTCGGGACTAATAAAGTAAACAACCATAAAAACCATAAAAATAAACAATGTCTTTATCGAGCAGAAAAGTAAAGTCTGACTGGAAAACCTGATACCGTTTGGAACCGCATCGTAAAATCGAAATAAATTTGCAGAAACGTAAAGATTTCACGCGTTATATTTTTTTTTCTATGTCCAACAATGGCAAGCGAACTCGGTCAGCAATTCTCGGTCCGTGAAAATTAGCGAACGAAGCGCCACGACCAAATTTCGAATTATTTGTCTGCACTATATTTTGTATTGTCGCCACTACAATTGGAAAATCTTCTCGCAGGCTCGAGAAAAAAAATATCATTTTGAAGCATTCAATACACGATTATTATATTATTATTTGCATAAAAAATCCGCTCCGATAATTAATCCACTGCTTCGATTTCCCGCCACAATGTGACCAAACCGCCATGTCCGTTTTCTAATTATCTATTAATTTTTCAATCTACTCCCGACAGTACATAATTGATGGAAAAAAATCAGTGAAAAATATATTTTGTACCTCTTAATATGTACAATCAATATACCCAATTGCAGATTTTTTAATTAATATTATGAGACTAATGAATATTTTAGTGCGGCCATTAAAAAATGCATGTATTTTTTAAAATTAAACTACTCGGTGGTACGTGTTTTCCTTATCCTAGCGCGTCCAAATTTTACACAGATTTTTTTTTCATATGTTGATTAGTTTTTTGCTACACGTAAATTTTTTTACCGAAGCCAAAATAACGGTCACCCTAATATACATACATACATACATACATACATACATACATACATACATACATACATACATACATACATACATACATACATACATACATACACACACACATACATACATACATACATACATACATACATACATACATACATACATACATACATACATTTTTTTTTTTTTTTTTTTTTTTTTTTAATGAGGGGGAAAAATCTTTTAAAGACACCGAAAGATGATGGTCGGTAGTGTGGGATTTCCACCCACTAAAAAACCCCTCCTCTTATTCCCCGCGCGTGAGTGCAAGGAAGACTGGGTCGGAACCGCGTTAGCATTACTTCGACCCAGTCCGTTTTACGTCATACGACGTTTCTCTGCTGCCTTACTGGTCCCTCTCTAGGATCTTTTCTTTAAGGAGGCGCTGCGCGTAGGCTGCGATTTCTGTCCAGTTTTCTTCTCGCTGTAGCATATAGTTCACTAGGCTCGTAGGGTTGAGCGTTTTGCCTATGATTTCTTCGGTGTTGGCTCTGTAGTTCCTCCAGCGTTCGCACTCGAAGAACGTATGCTCGGCATCGTCGTTTTTATCCGGACAGTACTTGCACCTGGGGGTGCGAGATAGGCCCATTTTAAAGAGGTATGCGTTGAACGAGCCATGGCCCGTCAGCAATTGGGTCAGGAAGAAGTCCGTCTCGCCGTGATTTCGGGTGAGCCAGACTTTGATGTTCGGGATCAGGCGTGCTGTCCACCTACCCTTATCACACGTCTTCCATCTATCTTCCCACTCTTTTTGCGTTTCCGCCTTCACTCTTGCTCTGCCCTCGTTTGTGTTGTTGCCTGTAGTTTTGAGGTCGTAGAGTTTTGACCTCTCCGCTGCTAATAGATCGATAGGTGGAGCCCCTGCTATGACCAGTACGGCTGCTTCGGAGACCGTGCGGTAAGCAGAGGTCACCCTGAGGGCCCCTCGCCGTTGGACTGCTGCTATCTTGCGCCGGTAGGTCTTTTGTTTCAGGATGTCTGCCCATATTTCTGCTCCATAGAGCAGGGTTGAGTGGACTACTTCCAAAAGAACTCTTCTCTTCTTACTTCGTGGGCCCATTGTGTTGGTCATGATCCTCGATAGACTGGATACCGTCTTGCTGGCTTTTATGCATGCCCTTTCTAGGTGTTCGCGAAAGGACAGCTTTTCGTCTATCATCACTCCCAGATAGCGCAGTGCCCTTGTTGACGTCAATGTTGTCTCGCCGATGTCTACGTTGAAGGGTTTCGGAAACCATCTCTGACGCGTCAGCACCACCATCTCCGTTTTATGTTTGGCTAGTTTTAGCTGGCGTTCTTCAAGCCAGGTTTCGACAGCGTCAATGGTCGTTCGGACCAGGAGTTTGGCCTCCTCAACGCTGTCCGCCACTACTGTGGCCGCAACGTCATCAGCAAAGCCCGTTAGCTGTACTTGTTTCGGTAGATTGATCTCTAGCAGCTCGTCGTAATTTGCGTTCCATAGGTCAGGACCCATGACTGAGCCCTGTGGTACGCCTGCTGTCATCTGGTACTCCTGTGTGCCTTCTGTGGTTTTCACTATTAGCGTTCTTCCGTCGAGATAATCGTCGACTATGGCCAAGTTTTCCTTTCTTATCTTGAATCGGTGCTCCAGTGCGTCCAGGATATCGTCCCATTTCGCGCTATTGAAGGCGTTCTTTACATCTAACGCGAGGAGGATGCAGACTTTGCGAGATCGGAGGTTACCAGACCACGCTTCGGCTGTAATCCCTATAATTTTTTTAATCGCGCCGATCGTCGATCGTCCTTTCCGGAAGCCGTGTTGACTTTCGGCGAAGCCACCGACGTGATCGATGTCGCTTCGAAGCCTCGTTTGTATTAGCTTTTCAAGCAGTTTACCGGCGATGTCTAGCATGCAAAGTGGCCTAAAGGACGAGGGGGTTAGGGGGGTTCCCTTCCCTTTATCCAGGAGGACCAGTCTCTGGCGCTTCCAGACGGTAGCAAACGTGCCGGTTTCAAGGCACGCGTTGTATGTATTCAGCAGTAGATCCGGGAATTCCTGGGCTATGGTCTTAATCACCGACGTTGGGATGCCGTCGGGGCCGGGTGCCTTCCCTGGTTTGAGGGTCCTGGCTGCATCCTGCAGCTCCTTGACTGTGAAAGGTGGAACTTCACCCCTATTTGCGTAGTGCCTTTTTTCTCGCGGCGGGTGTTTGGGAAACAGCTCCGCAACAATGTTGTTCATTATGGCCGGGGGTTTTGGCGCTTCAGGTGAAGCCTTTCCAAGTTTTTTTACGACAATTTGATAGGCTTTGCCCCAGATATCCTGGTCGAGGTCGTTGCAGATCTCTTTCCACAGTGTCGCTTTGCTTGCCTTGATGGTGCGATTCAGTTCCTTTTTGGCCTTTTTGTACTCGCTTGAGTATATGGCTAGGTCAGGGGTGAGTTTTGCGGCTCTCGTTGCTCTACGTCGAAGTTTATGACATCTCTTCCGGAGTGCCAAGATTTCTGATGTCCACCAATATACCGGCCTGTGCAGGACACGGTTTTTCAGGCGCGGCATGGATGCGTCACAAGAGGTGGTGATGGCCTTCATCGTTATCAGAACCATTTTGTCCGTCTCGCTACTGGTATTGGGAGTCGGGTGGGATTTGCGGGTTGACCAGCTTCGCGAAAGGGACGCTCGTAGAGCTTCTGGGTCGAGCTTTTTAGCGTTCCACCTCCGTTCTTCCGGGCCTTTTTGCGTTGCTGGAGTGGCAGGCACTTCGACACTGAATGTGATGTGTTGATGGTCGCTACCACTGTATTCTTCCGAAACTCTCCAGTTCTTGATCCTGCTCGCAGTTCTTGGGGTCCCCAGTGTGATGTCGAGGATAGACTCGTGGTATCCCGGTCTTCTGAAGGTCGAGGTGTTTCCAGTATTCAGAACTGTGAGGTCAAGCCTTGCTGCAAAATCTGCGACTTCGTTTCCTCTGGTGTCTGAGTAGTCTGCTCCCCATTCAGCCGATTTGGCGTTGAAATCGCCAGCTACGATGACTTCGCCCTGGAATTCGCTAATAGCGTTTTCAATACTGGCCAGCTTTTGGCGAAACACACTAATCCCTTCATTAGGTGATAGGTAGACGCTCATGAAGTAAGTCGTGTGGGTTTTGATCCAGACATCTCCTGCTCCGCTCCCGCTGTTGCTGGTGCTTTCTTTGCTCGGATTCACGACCCAGATCGCCGCGGTGCCAGATTTATCCGTGAACCATGTTCTGGCAGTGGGGTTTGAGTGTTGCTCGCATATGATGCAGACGTCGATCTTGTCTACAAAGACTCGTTGACGTAGCAGGTTCTGCGCTAGCACACACCTGTTCAGGTTCCCTTGAAGTACGCGCGTCATTTCTGTGCTCTTGTAGCTTCTGTTAGTACCGCGCGGAATGCCTTACAAGCCCCCGAGCCGGAGATGTGGCGTAGGCCATCCTTGGTATCTTTATCTGGTGTGCATAAGAAGCATTTCGGCTGCTCAGTGCAGTCTACAGATTTGTGGTTTTCTCCGCCACATTTGTAGCAGCACTTGCTTCTGTCCGGCCCTTTGCAGGAGCGTGTCATGTGCCCATATCCGAGGCATCTGGCGCAGCGAGTTACTCTCGCCACCGGCCGGATGCGACAGTTGACCCATCCGATTTTTATGCGTGCCTTCTCGAGGGCTTGGGTTGCGCTCGCCTCGTCGATCTCGCAAAAAGCTGCCCGTTGACCTCGCGGGGTAGTTTTTGTTAGGTTGACGCGTTTAATCTCCAGGCCGGTAGTAAAGTCGCGTTTGAGTGCTTCCCTTACATCGTCTTCGGTAGAAACTCCGTCCAGATCGAGAATTTCAATCGTCGTCGTGGGCGTCAGCGTTTTGACTGTACCAATGCTCGTAGTGGCTGCCCTGACCGCATCGGTGAAGGCGGTGCTGTCTTCGGTCTTGTGGCCCATTTCTAGTAGCACACCCCCGTTCTTTGTTTGTCTGATGGACTTGATGTCTACTCCAGTCTCCGTGGGGTTCACTTTCGTTTTGATCTCCTTAAGGAGATCCGCGTATGTTCGCCCTTCGACTGGTTGAACGAGAACAGCCTTTGTTCGTGGCTTCTTCCTCTTTGTTTTCCGGTGGCTGTTTTTGGGATTGGAGCGATCGCTTGCCTGTGGCTTATGAGCCTCGCCTAGTGCAGCCACTGTGTTGTCGGGTGTAAGCTTTTTGTTACGCCTCCGCGTCACTTCCGTCCAAGGAGCATCCTTGGCTGGTTTTTTCGATGCCGGTGGGTCAATAGCTGAAGTAGGGCTAGGTGTAGATAGTTGCCTTTTCCTCGGGTTGTTCATCTCCTGTGGTGTTGTTTTGGTGGGTCTGGGAGTGAACTGTGCCTCGGGTTGTGAAGTCAACCAGGGGGACGTTTGTGTGGTTGACACTGTCCTCCTTGGTGCCTCCTTCGGAGCAGCGTTGAAGCCTTTGAGTGCCAGGTTATAGGCTGTTTCGATGGACCTCGCTAATTTTTTTATCTCGCCATGTACATTGGTTCTGCCCTTGATGTAGTTGGCTAACTCGTCAATCTTTGTACCGAGTCTCTCCATTGGTGTTTGGTGACCAGTATCGGTGGGCACGGAGTTGATTCGTCCTCGGTTGTTGGAGAGAGGAGCGATTTGGCTTCCAGCTTTTGGGGAGGCATTGCTCGGCGGCTGCTCTACGTCCATGTGGACCTCAATTTGAACGTTTTCTTTGTTCGCTTGGTTACGACGGTCGTTTGATAACGACGTCCCGGGGCCCGCGTAATCGCCCCTGACAGACGCCGGTACTGGGGATCCGACCCCCTGCACCGTAAATGGTTTTCCATTTGATGTACTTTCCATGTTTGGTTTATTTTCGGGGTTCCTTCCCCTAGGTTTGTTGTAGGGGTGTCCTTCCTCTTCGCAGCACGTTTGGTCCGCGAGGGCTGTTTTATTTCGCCCCAGTCCGCCAGTCTCTCCGACAGCGTCAGAGTTTCTGGTGAGGACCTCCCCCATCCGCCACCCGGGGACGCGCGCCAGTCGGAGTTGGGTTTCTCCGTGAGGGAGACATCCTGTGAGGGACATCACCCCCCCTGGGATACATACATACATACATACATACATACATACATACATACATACATACATACATACATACATACATACATCTCCGGGCTCTCCAGGGCTCTCCAGGCACTCCAGGCCCTCCAGGCACTCCAGGCACTCCAGGACCTCTCCGGGCTCTCCAGGCTCTCCAGGCACTCCAAAAACGCTGCAAATGAGAGTACTCCAGCTCAACCTCAACCATTGTGAAGCCGCACAGGACCTGCTCATGCAGACTGTGCGCGAGCTGAAGCCTGACTTGGCGATACTCTCGGAACCATATAGACATCTAGACACGCAACCCTGGGAATCTGACGCAAGTGGGAAGGCCGCAATTTGGTCTTGCGGAAAGCTTCCATTTCAGGATCTTGCGAGTCGGATGGAAACTGGTTTTGTGAGAATAAAAGCCAAAGGAGTTCATTTCTACAGTTGTTACGCACCGCCTAGCCTGACGACTGATGAGTTTGAGAATTTTCTCGAGAACTTAGTCGCAGACGCTAAACAACGATTCCCGGTAGCCATAGCCGGAGATTACAACGCGTGGGCTGTGGAATGGGGTAGTAAAGTGACGAACAGGAAGGGTCAAGTCCTGCTTGAGGCTATGTCCTTATTGGATGTAGTACTACTTAATGCAGGTACAAAGCCCACTTTTGTTAAAGGTGAAGCCTCGTCTATAGTGGACCTCACTTTTGTGAGTAGTAGCCTGGCCAGAGGCAACCAGTGCCACTGGGTAGTCAGTGATATCTACACTCACAGTGATCATCAAGCGATTCTCTGGGAGATTCGCGGAGACTTCAGCAGAATAGCGAAGGCACCGAAGACAAACGGGAAGGGCTGGAAAGCGAAAATGTTTGACGCGGACTTGTTTCGTGAAACTTTTGACACCAGCCCCCTCGCAGCAGAAAGTGCAACCGAGAAGGTCGAGGTGGTCATGCAGAGGGTCACCGAAGCATGCGATGCCACAATGCCACGGAAACGTGATGTCGACTTCCGACCAGCGGTACACTGGTGGAGCGAACGAATTGCCGGCCTCCGAAGGGAGTGTCATCGAACTCGCCGCCGAGCGCAACGAGCTCGAGGCAAACGCTCGTTCCCCGATTTGGAAGAACAGCACAGGAAGGCGCGCTTGAAGCTTAAAAAAGCTATCAATCAGAGTAAAGCTGAAAGCTGGGGCGAACTGCTCAGCGAGGTGGAAGATGCTCCCTGGGGCAGGCCATACAAAGTAGTAATGACTCGGCTGAAAAGCCAGCCGATGCCATCGCCTGTAGACGCAGCCCTGCTGGAAAAGATTGTTACACATCTGTTCCCTGAGCAACCCGAGGAGGACTACCAGCTCGCGGAGGACGTCGATGAGGACATCCCAGCCATTACTGAAGAAGAGCTTCTTACGGCGATTGCCAGGGTGGGCAACAATAAAGCCCCCGGTATGGATGGGATACCCAACATCGCACT
The DNA here is from genome assembly GCA_964007375.1 of Ophion obscuratus. NCBI lineage: Eukaryota > Metazoa > Arthropoda > Insecta > Hymenoptera > Ichneumonidae > Ophion > Ophion obscuratus. The sequence continues at coordinate 30,146,750 of OZ023321.1, read as the reverse complement.
CAAGGCAGCGATCAAGTTGGCACCGGCAATATTCCTGGGCATGTACAATGGGTGTCTCAAGGAAGGAATCTTCCCGGACAAGTGGAAGTGGCAGAAGCTAGTGCTCCTCCCGAAAGGGAAGAAGCCGCCGGACGAACCTTCATCCTATCGTCCGCTCTGTATGCTGGATACCGCCGGAAAGATCTTCGAGCGCATCATCCATAACAGGATTGAGAAGTTCGTGGACCCTCTACTGGCGGAGGGCCAGTTTGGCTTCAGAAAGGAGCGCTCTACGCTGGATGCCATTAACACAGTGGTGAAGCAGGCGCAGGAGTCGACTGCGGGTAAACGATGGACAAGAGGGTCCAAGAAGTACTGCGCAGTTGTCGCTCTCGACGTCAAAAACGCTTTCAACTCGGCGATATGGAAGTGTATCATGGATGCCCTAAAAACATTAGGTGTAGCATGGTACCTCCGGAGAATAGTGGCGAGTTACCTATGTAATAGGTGGCTCATGTACGACACAGAGGATGGACCGAAGACGTATAGGGTGACTGGAGGAGTTCCTCAGGGCTCTGTACTTGGACCGCTTCTGTGGATCATCATGTACAATGATCTGCTGCTATTGCAATTGCCGAAAGGAGTGTCCGTCGTAGCGTTTGCAGATGACGCGGCGCTGATTGTCATCGCCAAATTCCTGGAGCAAATCACCGCACTCTTCGGCGAAGCTTTCGCCAAGATAAAGGAATGGATGTCTTCTGTTGGACTGCAGCTTGCAGCCCACAAAACAGAAGTACTCCTCGTATCCAGCAGGAAGGTGATGGAAACGGTAACGCTCAGGGTTGGAAACACCGAAATCACATCCCAACCGTTCATTCGGTACCTGGGTGTGATTCTCGACGCGAGGCTGAACTTCAAAGAGCAAACCGAGCAGATCAGCAGAAAGGCCGCTCGGGTGGCTACCACACTGGCGCGACTCATGCCTAATGTTGGTGGCCCCAGACAGAAGAGGAGGAAACTGCTGTCATCAGTGACGACCTCAGTGCTCACCTATGGCATACCCATATGGGCTGACACACTGAAAATCCAGGAGTACCGCAGGAAGGCTGCAGCAACGTATCGCGTCAGTGCCTTGAGGGTAGCCTGTGCATTTCGCACTGTCTCCGAGGACGCTATCAACGTTATCGCGGGAATGCTGCCCATTGAGGTGCTCGCTGAGGAGCGTAGAGCGATGTACCAGCAGAAGGGAGCTAGAAATCCCAGTTGTGCAAGGACAGAGCGAGAGCAACCAGTTTGAACCAGTGGCAGACGATGTGGGATGCCTCTACCAAGGGAAGGTGGACACATCGACTAATTCCGAAGGTGGAGATATGGGTGACCCGTCTACATGGGGAGCTCAACTATTATCTCACTCAAGTGATCTCAGGACACGGCTGCTTCCGGGCTTATCTCTATAAGTTTAATTATGAAGATTCCCCGGACTGCCCAGCATGTGTAGCAGTCGAGGAGAACGCTGAACATGCATTGTTCCAATGCCACGGTTTAGTGCCTCTCGCGCGATAGTCGAGGATCAGCTGGAGACACGCATCACCCCGGATAACCTGGTTGAGTTGATGCTGAAGTCAGCAGACGCATGGACACAGCTGTATCGGCTTATGCTGTCGCAGTAATGAAGGAGTTGCGACGTGCAGAACGCGCGAGGAAGAAGACGACGCCGGAAGACCAGGCAGTCATAGATGAAATCAGCGACACGAACCCCTAAACCACTCATAACATCTCGAGTGGAACGGGGGATGTAAGGTCGTCTGACCACTGTAGGAAGAGCTACGGCTAAGGCCTCTCCCGCGATGTAATACCTAGCGGTCGTCCCGCGGGAGAATTTGTAAGGCCACAGAGGAACGGGGGTTTTTAGTCGGTGCAAGCCCGACACACGGCAATTATTTGCTACGGTGCGCAGGCATTTTCCCGCTAAACCTCTTAAAAAAAAAAAAAAAAAAAAAAAAAAACATACATACATACATACATACATACATACATACATACATACATACATACATACATACATACATACATACATACATGGCCCACATGGGGAGTCTGAAACCCCTACGTGGCGCGTCCCCAGGTGGCGGATAGGGGGATGCCCGACATATAAATATGGACATGGATGTAGAAATATCTATATGGATATAGATATACGTATA
>OZ023321.1:29844890-30144367 GCA_964007375.1 Ophion obscuratus | reverse complement strand
TGAAGTTTGGTGGAGAGGCACGGAAAGACGCTGGAGAGCCTAGCCTCTTTTATTCAAGCAGAAGAAAAACCTCCACAAGAGAGATCCATCGTGGGTTCCTATGCTTACCAGTACTTTGGAAAGGTATAGAGGACCTGGTAAACGTGGAGTGCAAAGCCACAGGCGGAAACGTCGACTGGAGTTACGCAAACCACGCCAACCATAAGCCAAGCGAAATCGACTCTACCTAACAAAGAGAGGAACGATGAAGGCATGGACGTGGACGGTACCTCGACGCAAGTAAGCAAGGCGAAGAGGAGAAAGCGGGTTACACCAACGTCGACCGAGGGAAAGGTGCCGAAGAAGAAGAAGCAGCTGGAGGAGCTGGCTGGTCAACCCGAGGATAAGGGAGGTGTGCGATCAGAGCAGGAGTGGCAGACTGCCGGAAAGAAGAAAAGATCGCACAAGATATCCCAGACGCAGCCTCAGAAGAAGCCGCAGAAACCTCGCGAACGGCCGACTCTGCCCAACGCTCTCGTCATCCACAAAAAGGGTGACTTGAGCTATGCGGAGATCTTGAGTCGTATAAAGAAGGATCCGGCGCTCAAGGATGCAGGTGAATGCGTCCAAAAGGTACGCAGAACGAACGCGGGAGATCTGCTGTTCGTTCTGAATAAGGAGAGCTCAGCCAAAGCACCGGAATTGCGAAACCAATTCGAAGGTGTTCTTGGCGAATCAGCAACGGTGCAGAGTAAAGTCCAGGAAGTGGATCTGGAGATCAAGGACCTGGAAGAGGATGCGACGAAGGAGGAGATATTGGCGGCCCTGCAGAGAGTCTTGGGACCGGACTATCCAGCCACGGAACACTCTCTTAAGTCTCTGCGTAAAGCATATGGCAGGACTCAGACCGCGGTATTACGAATCATGGTGCCCGCTGCCCGGAAACTTCTGGATACAGGAATCATCCGAGTCGGCTGGTGTAATTGCAGAATCCGAGAGGTGGTGAGGCCACTCAAGTGTTTCAAGTGCTGGAAATTTGGACACTTATCACGGAACTGCAAGAGCAGCGTCGACCGGGCTAAAGACTGCATCAAGTGCGGTATCACTGGCCACAAAGTTGCCGAATGCACAGCAAGCGCAAAGTGTGTCATATGTGCAGAAGCGGGAGATGGGGCACCCACAGCCCACATCGCAGGTAGCAGCCGATGTCCAGCGTATACGCGGGCTCTCCAGGCTCTCCAGGCACTCCAAAAACGCTGCAAATGAGAGTACTCCAGCTCAACCTCAACCATTGTGAAGCCGCACAGGACCTGCTCATGCAGACTGTGCGCGAGCTGAAGCCTGACTTGGCGATACTCTCGGAACCATATAGACATCTAGACACGCAACCCTGGGAATCTGACGCAAGTGGGAAGGCCGCAATTTGGTCTTGCGGAAAGCTTCCATTTCAGGATCTTGCGAGTCGGATGGAAACTGGTTTTGTGAGAATAAAAGCCAAAGGAGTTCATTTCTACAGTTGTTACGCACCGCCTAGCCTGACGACTGATGAGTTTGAGAATTTTCTCGAGAACTTAGTCGCAGACGCTAAACAACGATTCCCGGTAGCCATAGCCGGAGATTACAACGCGTGGGCTGTGGAATGGGGTAGTAAAGTGACGAACAGGAAGGGTCAAGTCCTGCTTGAGGCTATGTCCTTATTGGATGTAGTACTACTTAATGCAGGTACAAAGCCCACTTTTGTTAAAGGTGAAGCCTCGTCTATAGTGGACCTCACTTTTGCGAGTAGTAGCCTGGCCAGAGGCAACCAGTGCCACTGGGTAGTCAGTGATATCTACACTCACAGTGATCATCAAGCGATTCTCTGGGAGATTCGCGGAGACTTCAGCAGAATAGCGAAGGCACCGAAGACAAACGGGAAGGGCTGGAAAGCGAAAATGTTTGACGCGGACTTGTTTCGTGAAACTTTTGACACCAGCCCCCTCGCAGCAGAAAGTGCAACCGAGAAGGTCGAGGTGGTCATGCAGAGGGTCACCGAAGCATGCGATGCCACAATGCCACGGAAACGTGATGTCGACTTCCGACCAGCGGTACACTGGTGGAGCGAACGAATTGCCGGCCTCCGAAGGGAGTGTCATCGAACTCGCCGCCGAGCGCAACGAGCTCGAGGCAAACGCTCGTTCCCCGATTTGGAAGAACAGCACAGGAAGGCGCGCTTGAAGCTTAAAAAAGCTATCAAGCAGAGTAAAGCTGAAAGCTGGGGCGAACTGCTCAGCGAGGTGGAAGATGCTCCCTGGGGCAGGCCATACAAAGTAGTAATGACTCGGCTGAAAAGCCAGCCGATGCCATCGCCTGTAGACGCAGCCCTGCTGGAAAAGATTGTTACACATCTGTTCCCTGAGCAACCCGAGGAGGACTACCAGCTCGCGGAGGACGTCGATGAGGACATCCCAGCCATTACTGAAGAAGAGCTTCTTACGGCGATTGCCAGGGTGGGCAACAATAAAGCCCCCGGTATGGATGGGATACCCAACATCGCACTCAAGGCAGCGATCAAGTTGGCACCGGCAATATTCCTGGGCATGTACAATGGGTGTCTCAAGGAAGGAATCTTCCCGGACAAGTGGAAGTGGCAGAAGCTAGTGCTCCTCCCGAAAGGGAAGAAGCCGCCGGACGAACCTTCATCCTATCGTCCGCTCTGTATGCTGGATACCGCCGGAAAGATCTTCGAGCGCATCATCCATAACAGGATTGAGAAGTTCGTGGACCCTCTACTGGCGGAGGGCCAGTTTGGCTTCAGAAAGGAGCGCTCTACGCTGGATGCCATTAACACAGTGGTGAAGCAGGCGCAGGAGTCGACTGCGGGTAAACGATGGACAAGAGGGTCCAAGAAGTACTGCGCAGTTGTCGCTCTCGACGTCAAAAACGCTTTCAACTCGGCGATATGGAAGTGTATCATGGATGCCCTAAAAACATTAGGTGTAGCATGGTACCTCCGGAGAATAGTGGCGAGTTACCTATGTAATAGGTGGCTCATGTACGACACAGAGGATGGACCGAAGACGTATAGGGTGACTGGAGGAGTTCCTCAGGGCTCTGTACTTGGACCGCTTCTGTGGATCATCATGTACAATGATCTGCTGCTATTGCAATTGCCGAAAGGAGTGTCCGTCGTAGCGTTTGCAGATGACGCGGCGCTGATTGTCATCGCCAAATTCCTGGAGCAAATCACCGCACTCTTCGGCGAAGCTTTCGCCAAGATAAAGGAATGGATGTCTTCTGTTGGACTGCAGCTTGCAGCCCACAAAACAGAAGTACTCCTCGTATCCAGCAGGAAGGTGATGGAAACCGTAACGCTCAGGGTTGGAAACACCGAAATCACATCCCAACCGTTCATTCGGTACCTGGGTGTGATTCTCGACGCGAGGCTGAACTTCAAAGAGCAAACCGAGCAGATCAGCAGAAAGGCCGCTCGGGTGGCTACCACACTGGCGCGACTCATGCCTAATGTTGGTGGCCCCAGACAGAAGAGGAGGAAACTGCTGTCATCAGTGACGACCTCAGTGCTCACCTATGGCATACCCATATGGGCTGACGCACTGAAAATCCAGGAGTACCGCAGGAAGGCTGCAGCAACGTATCGCGTCAGTGCCTTGAGGGTAGCCTGTGCATTTCGCACTGTCTCCGAGGACGCTATCAACGTTATCGCGGGAATGCTGCCCATTGAGGTGCTCGCTGAGGAGCGTAGAGCGATGTACCAGCAGAAGGGAGCTAGAAATCCCAGTTGTGCAAGGACAGAAGCGAGAGCAACCAGTTTGAACCAGTGACAGACGATGTGGGATGCCTCTACCAAGGGAAGGTGGACACATCGACTAATTCCGAAGGTGGAGATATGGGTGACCCGTCTACATGGGGAGCTCAACTATTATCTCACTCAAGTGATCTCAGGACACGGCTGCTTCCGGGCTTATCTCTATAAGTTTAATTATGAAGATTCCCCGGACTGCCCAGCATGTGTAGCAGTCGAGGAGAACGCTGAACATGCATTGTTCCAATGCCCACGGTTTAGTGCCTCTCGCGCGATAGTCGAGGATCAGCTGGAGACACGCATCACCCCGGATAACCTGGTTGAGTTGATGCTGAAGTCAGCAGACGCATGGACAGCTGTATCGGCTTATGCTGTCGCAGTAATGAAGGAGTTGCGACGTGCAGAACGCGCGAGGAAGAAGACGACGCCGGAAGACCAGGCAGTCATAGATGAAATCAGCGACACGAACCCCTAAACCACTCATACCATCTCGAGTGGAACGGGGGATGTAAGGTCGTCTGACCACTGTAGGAAGAGCTACGGCTAAGGCCTCTCCCGCGATGTAATACCTAGCGGTCGTCCCGCGGGAGAATTTGTAAGGCCACAGAGGAACGGGGGTTTTTAGTCGGTGCAAGCCCGACACACGGCAATTATTTGCTACGGTGCGCAGGCATTTTCCCGCTAAACCTCTTAAAAAAAAAAAAAAAAAAAAAAAAAAAAAAAAAAACATACATACATGGCTGGAAGCCAAATCGCTCCTCTCTCCAACAACCGAGGACGAATCAACTCCGTGCCCACCGATACTGGTCACCAAACACCAATCGAGAGACTCGGTATAAAGATTGACGAGCTAGCCAACTACATCAAGGGCAGAACCAATGTACATGGCGAGATAAAAAAATTAGCGAGGTCCATCGAAACAGCCTATAACCTGGCACTCAAAGGCTTCAACGCTGCTCCGATGGAGGCACCAAGCAGGACAGTGTCAACCACACAAACGTCCCCCTGGTTGACTTCACAACCCGAGGCACAGTTCACTCCCAGACCCACCAAAACAACATCACAGGAGATGAACAACCCGAGGAAAAGGCAACTATCTACACCTAGCCCTACTTCAGCTACTGACCCACCGGCATCGAAAAAACCAGCCAAGGATGCTCCTTGGACGGAAGTGACGCGGAGGCGTAATAAAAAGCTTACACCCGACAACACAGTGGCTGCACTAGGCGAGGCTTATAAGCTACAGGCAAGCGATGGCTCCAATCCCAAAAACAGCCACCGGAAAACAAAGAGGAAGAAGCCACGAACAAAGGCTGTTCTCGTTCAACCAGTCGAAGGGCGAACATACGCGGATCTCCTTAAGGAGATCAAAACGAAAGTGAACCCCACGGAGACTGGAGTAGACATCAAGTCCATCAGACAAACAAAGAACGGGGGTGTGCTACTAGAAATGGGCCACAAGACCGAAGACAGCACCGCCTTCACCGATGCGGTCAGGGCAGCCACTACGAGCATTGGTACAGTCAAAACGCTGACGCCCACGACGACGATTGAAATTCTCGATCTGGACGGAGTTTCTACCGAAGACGATGTAAGGGAAGCACTCAAACGCGACTTTACTACCGACCTGGAGATTAAACGCGTCAACCTAACAAAAACTACCCCGCGAGGTCAACGGGCAGCTTTTTGCGAGATCGACGAGGCGAGCGCCACTCAAGCCCTCGAGAAGGCACGCATAAAAATCGGATGGGTCAACTGTCGCATCCGGCCGGTGGCGAGAGTAACTCGCTGCGCCAGATGCCTCGGATATGGGCACATGACACGCTTCTGCAAAGGGCCGGATAGAAGCAAGTGCTGCTACAAATGTGGCGGAGAAAACCACAAATCTGTAGACTGCACTGAGCAGCCAAAATGCTTCTTATGCACACCAGATAAAGATACCAAGGATGGCCTACGCCACATCTCCGGCTCGGGGGCTTGTAAGGCATTCCGCGCGGTACTAACAGAAGCTACAAGAGCACAGAAATGACGCGCGTACTTCAAGGGAACCTGAACAGGTGTGTGCTAGCGCAGAACCTGCTACGTCAACGAGTCTTTGTAGACAAGATCGACGTCTGCATCATATGCGAGCAACACTCAAACCCCACTGCCAGAACATGGTTCACGGATAAAACTGGCACCGCGGCGTTCTGGGTCGTGAATCCGAGCAAAGAAAGCACCAGCAACAGCGGGAGCGGAGCAGGATATGTCTGGATCAAAACCCACACGACTTACTTCATGAGCGTCTACCTATCACCTAATGAAGGGATTAGTGTGTTTCGCCAAAAGCTGGCCAGTATTGAAAACGCTATTAGCGAATTCCAGGGCGAAGTCATCGTAGCTGGCGATTTCAACGCCAAATCGGCTGAATGGGGAGCAGACTACTCAGACACCAGAGGAAACGAAGTCGCAGATTTTGCAGCAAGGCTTGACCTCACAGTTCTGAATACTGGAAACACCTCGACTTTCAGAAGACCGGGATACCACGAGTCTATCCTCGACATCACACTGGGGACCCCAAGAACTGCGAGCAGGATCAAGAACTGGAGAGTTTCGGAAGAATACAGTGGCAGCGACCATCAACACATCACATTCAGTGTCGAAGTGCCTGCCACTCCAGCAACGCAAAAAGGCCCGGAAGAACGGAGGTGGAACGCTAAAAAGCTCGACCCAGAAGCTCTACGAGCGTCCCTTTCGCGAAGCTGGTCAACCCGCAAATCCCACCCGACTCCCAATACCAGTAGCGAGACGGACAAAATGGTTCTGATAACGATGAAGGCCATCACCACCTCTTGTGACGCATCCATGCCGCGCCTGAAAAACCGTGTCTCGCACAGGCCGGTATATTGGTGGACACCAGAAATCTTGGCACTCCGGAAGAGATGTCATAAACTTCGACGTAGAGCAACGAGAGCCGCAAAACGCACCCCTGACCTAGCCATATACTCAAGCGAGTACAAAAAGGCCAAAAAGGAACTGAATCGCACCATCAAGGCAAGCAAAGCGACACTGTGGAAAGAGATCTGCAACGACCTCGACCAGGATATCTGGGGCAAAGCCTATCAAATTGTCGTAAAAAAACTTGGAAAGGCTTCACCAGAAGCGCCAAAACCCCCGGCCATAATGAACAACATTGTTGCGGAGCTGTTTCCCAAACACCCGCCGCGAGAAAAAAGGCACTACGCAAATAGGGGTGAAGTTCCACCTTTCACAGTCAAGGAGCTGCAGGATGCAGCCAGGACCCTCAAACCAGGGAAGGCACCCGGCCCCGACGGCATCCCAACGTCGGTGATTAAGACCATAGCCCAGGAATTCCCGGATCTACTGCTGAATACATACAACGCGTGCCTTGAAACCGGCACGTTTGCTACCGTCTGGAAGCGCCAGAGACTGGTCCTCCTGGATAAAGGGAAGGGAACCCCCCTAACCCCCTCGTCCTTTAGGCCACTCTGCATGCTAGACATCGCCGGTAAACTGCTTGAAAAGCTAATACAAACGAGGCTCCGAAGCGACATCGATCACGTCGGTGGCTTCGCCGAAAGTCAACACGGCTTCCGGAAAGGACGATCGACGATCGGCGCGATTAAAAAAATTATAGGGATTACAGCCGAAGCGTGGTCTGGTAACCTCCGATCTCGTAAAGTTTGCATCCTCCTCACGTTAGATGTAAAGAACGCCTTCAATAGCGCGAAATGGGACGATATCCTGGACGCACTGGAGCACCGATTCAAGATAAGAAAGGAAAACTTGGCCATAGTCGACGATTATCTCGACGGAAGAACGCTAATAGTGAAAACCACAGAAGGCACACAGGAGTACCAGATGACAGCAGGCGTACCACAGGGCTCAGTCATGGGTCCTGACCTATGGAACGCAAATTACGACGAGCTGCTAGAGATCAATCTACCGAAACAAGTACAGCTAACGGGCTTTGCTGATGACGTTGCGGCCACAGTAGTGGCGGACAGCGTTGAGGAGGCCAAACTCCTGGTCCGAACGACCATTGACGCTGTCGAAACCTGGCTTGAAGAACGCCAGCTAAAACTAGCCAAACATAAAACGGAGATGGTGGTGCTGACGCGTCAGAGATGGTTTCCGAAACCCTTCAACGTAGACATCGGCGAGACAACATTGACGTCAACAAGGGCACTGCGCTATCTGGGAGTGATGATAGACGAAAAGCTGTCATTTCGCGAACACCTAGAAAGGGCATGCATAAAAGCCAGCAAGACGGTATCCAGTCTATCGAGGATCATGACCAACACAATGGGCCCACGAAGTAAGAAGAGAAGAGTTCTTTTGGAAGTAGTCCACTCAACCCTGCTCTATGGAGCAGAAATATGGGCAGACATCCTGAAACAAAAGACCTACCGGCGCAAGATAGCAGCAGTCCAACGGCGAGGGGCCCTCAGGGTGACCTCTGCTTACCGCACGGTCTCCGAAGCAGCCGTACTGGTCATAGCAGGGGCTCCACCCATCGATCTATTAGCAGCGGAGAGGTCAAAACTATACGACCTCAAAACTACAGGCAACAACACAAATGAGGGCAGAGCAAGAGTGAAGGCGGAAACGCAAAAAGAGTGGGAAGATAGATGGAAGACGTGTGATAAGGGTAGGTGGACAGCACGCCTGATCCCGAACATCAAAGTCTGGCTCACCCGAAATCACGGCGAGACGGACTTCTTCCTGACCCAATTGCTGACGGGCCATGGCTCGTTCAACGCATACCTCTTTAAAATGGGCCTATCTCGCACCCCCAGGTGCAAGTACTGTCCGGATAAAAACGACGATGCCGAGCATACGTTCTTCGAGTGCGAACGCTGGAGGAACTACAGAGCCAACACCGAAGAAATCATAGGCAAAACGCTCAACCCTACGAGCCTAGTGAACTATATGCTACAGCGAGAAGAAAACTGGACAGAAATCGCAGCCTACGCGCAGCGCCTCCTTAAAGAAAAGATCTTAGAGAGGGACCAGTAAGGCAGCAGAGAAACGTCGTATGACGTAAAACGGACTGGGTCGAAGTAATGCTAACGCGGTTCCGACCCAGTCTTCCTTGCACTCACGCGCGGGGAACAAGAGGAGGGGTTTTTTAGTGGGTGGAAATCCCACACTACCGACCATCATCTTTCGGTGTCTTTAAAAGATTTTCCCCCTCATTAAAAAAAAAAAAAAAAAAAAAAAAAAACATACATACATACATACATACATACATACATACATACATACATACATACATACATACATACATACATACATACATACATACATACATACATACATACATACATACATACATACATACATACATACATACATACATACATACATACATACATACATACATACATACATACAGGAGGAGAAAGCGGGTTACACCAACGTCGACCGAGGGAAAGGTGCCGAAGAAGAAGAAGCAGCTGGAGGAGCTGGCTGGTCAACCCGAGGATAAGGGAGGTGTGCGATCAGAGCAGGAGTGGCAGACTGCCGGAAAGAAGAAAAGATCGCACAAGATATCCCAGACGCAGCCTCAGAAGAAGCCGCAGAAACCTCGCGAACGGCCGACTCTGCCCAACGCTCTCGTCATCCACAAAAAGGGTGACTTGAGCTATGCGGAGATCTTGAGTCGTATAAAGAAGGATCCGGCGCTCAAGGATGCAGGTGAATGCGTCCAAAAGGTACGCAGAACGAACGCGGGAGATCTGCTGTTCGTTCTGAATAAGGAGAGCTCAGCCAAAGCACCGGAATTGCGAAACCAATTCGAAGGTGTTCTTGGCGAATCAGCAACGGTGCAGAGTAAAGTCCAGGAAGTGGATCTGGAGATCAAGGACCTGGAAGAGGATGCGACGAAGGAGGAGATATTGGCGGCCCTGCAGAGAGTCTTGGGACCGGACTATCCAGCCACGGAACACTCTCTTAAGTCTCTGCGTAAAGCATATGGCAGGACTCAGACCGCGGTATTACGAATCATGGTGCCCGCTGCCCGGAAACTTCTGGATACAGGAATCATCCGAGTCGGCTGGTGTAATTGCAGAATCCGAGAGGTGGTGAGGCCACTCAAGTGTTTCAAGTGCTGGAAATTTGGACACTTATCACGGAACTGCAAGAGCAGCGTCGACCGGGCTAAAGACTGCATCAAGTGCGGTATCACTGGCCACAAAGTTGCCGAATGCACAGCAAGCGCAAAGTGTGTCATATGTGCAGAAGCGGGAGATGGGGCACCCACAGCCCACATCGCAGGTAGCAGCCGATGTCCAGCGTATACGCGGGCTCTCCAGGCTCTCCAGGCACTCCAAAAACGCTGCAAATGAGAGTACTCCAGCTCAACCTCAACCATTGTGAAGCCGCACAGGACCTGCTCATGCAGACTGTGCGCGAGCTGAAGCCTGACTTGGCGATACTCTCGGAACCATATAGACATCTAGACACGCAACCCTGGGAATCTGACGCAAGTGGGAAGGCCGCAATTTGGTCTTGCGGAAAGCTTCCATTTCAGGATCTTGCGAGTCGGATGGAAACTGGTTTTGTGAGAATAAAAGCCAAAGGAGTTCATTTCTACAGTTGTTACGCACCGCCTAGCCTGACGACTGATGAGTTTGAGAATTTTCTCGAGAACTTAGTCGCAGACGCTAAACAACGATTCCCGGTAGCCATAGCCGGAGATTACAACGCGTGGGCTGTGGAATGGGGTAGTAAAGTGACGAACAGGAAGGGTCAAGTCCTGCTTGAGGCTATGTCCTTATTGGATGTAGTACTACTTAATGCAGGTACAAAGCCCACTTTTGTTAAAGGTGAAGCCTCGTCTATAGTGGACCTCACTTTTGCGAGTAGTAGCCTGGCCAGAGGCAACCAGTGCCACTGGGTAGTCAGTGATATCTACACTCACAGTGATCATCAAGCGATTCTCTGGGAGATTCGCGGAGACTTCAGCAGAATAGCGAAGGCACCGAAGACAAACGGGAAGGGCTGGAAAGCGAAAATGTTTGACGCGGACTTGTTTCGTGAAACTTTTGACACCAGCCCCCTCGCAGCAGAAAGTGCAACCGAGAAGGTCGAGGTGGTCATGCAGAGGGTCACCGAAGCATGCGATGCCACAATGCCACGGAAACGTGATGTCGACTTCCGACCAGCGGTACACTGGTGGAGCGAACGAATTGCCGGCCTCCGAAGGGAGTGTCATCGAACTCGCCGCCGAGCGCAACGAGCTCGAGGCAAACGCTCGTTCCCCGATTTGGAAGAACAGCACAGGAAGGCGCGCTTGAAGCTTAAAAAAGCTATCAAGCAGAGTAAAGCTGAAAGCTGGGGCGAACTGCTCAGCGAGGTGGAAGATGCTCCCTGGGGCAGGCCATACAAAGTAGTAATGACTCGGCTGAAAAGCCAGCCGATGCCATCGCCTGTAGACGCAGCCCTGCTGGAAAAGATTGTTACACATCTGTTCCCTGAGCAACCCGAGGAGGACTACCAGCTCGCGGAGGACGTCGATGAGGACATCCCAGCCATTACTGAAGAAGAGCTTCTTACGGCGATTGCCAGGGTGGGCAACAATAAAGCCCCCGGTATGGATGGGATACCCAACATCGCACTCAAGGCAGCGATCAAGTTGGCACCGGCAATATTCCTGGGCATGTACAATGGGTGTCTCAAGGAAGGAATCTTCCCGGACAAGTGGAAGTGGCAGAAGCTAGTGCTCCTCCCGAAAGGGAAGAAGCCGCCGGACGAACCTTCATCCTATCGTCCGCTCTGTATGCTGGATACCGCCGGAAAGATCTTCGAGCGCATCATCCATAACAGGATTGAGAAGTTCGTGGACCCTCTACTGGCGGAGGGCCAGTTTGGCTTCAGAAAGGAGCGCTCTACGCTGGATGCCATTAACACAGTGGTGAAGCAGGCGCAGGAGTCGACTGCGGGTAAACGATGGACAAGAGGGTCCAAGAAGTACTGCGCAGTTGTCGCTCTCGACGTCAAAAACGCTTTCAACTCGGCGATATGGAAGTGTATCATGGATGCCCTAAAAACATTAGGTGTAGCATGGTACCTCCGGAGAATAGTGGCGAGTTACCTATGTAATAGGTGGCTCATGTACGACACAGAGGATGGACCGAAGACGTATAGGGTGACTGGAGGAGTTCCTCAGGGCTCTGTACTTGGACCGCTTCTGTGGATCATCATGTACAATGATCTGCTGCTATTGCAATTGCCGAAAGGAGTGTCCGTCGTAGCGTTTGCAGATGACGCGGCGCTGATTGTCATCGCCAAATTCCTGGAGCAAATCACCGCACTCTTCGGCGAAGCTTTCGCCAAGATAAAGGAATGGATGTCTTCTGTTGGACTGCAGCTTGCAGCCCACAAAACAGAAGTACTCCTCGTATCCAGCAGGAAGGTGATGGAAACGGTAACGCTCAGGGTTGGAAACACCGAAATCACATCCCAACCGTTCATTCGGTACCTGGGTGTGATTCTCGACGCGAGGCTGAACTTCAAAGAGCAAACCGAGCAGATCAGCAGAAAGGCCGCTCGGGTGGCTACCACACTGGCGCCACTCATGCCTAATGTTGGTGGCCCCAGACAGAAGAGGAGGAAACTGCTGTCATCAGTGACGACCTCAGTGCTCACCTATGGCATACCCATATGGGCTGACGCACTGAAAATCCAGGAGTACCGCAGGAAGGCTGCAGCAACGTATCGCGTCAGCGCCTTGAGGGTAGCCTGTGCATTTCGCACTGTCTCCGAGGACGCTATCAACGTTATCGCGGGAATGCTGCCCATTGAGGTGCTCGCTGAGGAGCGTAGAGCGATGTACCAGCAGAAGGGAGCTAGAAATCCCAGTTGTGCAAGGACAGAAGCGAGAGCAACCAGTTTGAACCAGTGGCAGACGATGTGGGATGCCTCTACCAAGGGAAGGTGGACACATCGACTAATTCCGAAGGTGGAGATATGGGTGACCCGTCTACATGGGGAGCTCAACTATTATCTCACTCAAGTGATCTCAGGACACGGCTGCTTCCGGGCTTATCTCTATAAGTTTAATTATGAAGATTCCCCGGACTGCCCAGCATGTGTAGCAGTCGAGGAGAACGCTGAACATGCATTGTTCCAATGCCCACGGTTTAGTGCCTCTCGCGCGATAGTCGAGGATCAGCTGGAGACACGCATCACCCCGGATAACCTGGTTGAGTTGATGCTGAAGTCAGCAGACGCATGGACAGCTGTATCGGCTTATGCTGTCGCAGTAATGAAGGAGTTGCGACGTGCAGAACGCGCGAGGAAGAAGACGACGCCGGAAGACCAGGCAGTCATAGATGAAATCAGCGACACGAACCCCTAAACCACTCATACCATCTCGAGTGGAACGGGGGATGTAAGGTCGTCTGACCACTGTAGGAAGAGCTACGGCTAAGGCCTCTCCCGCGATGTAATACCTAGCGGTCGTCCCGCGGGAGAATTTGTAAGGCCACAGAGGAACGGGGGTTTTTAGTCGGTGCAAGCCCGACACACGGCAATTATTTGCTACGGTGCGCAGGCATTTTCCCGCTAAACCTCTTTAAAAAAAAAAAAAAAAACATACATACATACATACATACATACATACATACATACATACATACATACATACATATATATATATATATATATATATATATATTGTCACGTGGCAGAATATATATATATATATATATATATATATATATATATATATATATATATATATTGTCACGTGGCAGAATTGAAGACCCCCAAAGCCACTCTCATGGCGGCCCTCTCGCTCGGATTTCATCCTCGTACGGGAGCCCGAGCGTGCCGTTGTCGTTTATTATTTATTTATCTTGTCCCTTGATATATTTATTCTTTTTATTCTATAATTACATTCTTTTTTTTATTATTCGTTTGTGCGATATGGTACGATGGCGTGCGGGAAATGGCGGTCGTCTCGGAAACCTCGAGATCCTTCCCACAGCAGCGGCCTCGTACCTTCCAGTCTGAGCGCGCCTCGTCGATCTTGCCCTCTCTCGAGAGTTCGAAGCGATTCTCCTCGGCCCACGTTCTGGAACGCTCCTCCACCACGATCGGCAGAGTGAAGCGGTATGTGATCGGCAGGCGTTCGACTACGCAACCGTCCAGGCTGACACGTCAGGCAACCAAAAACGCCGTCATCACCGTACCCGTCTACTTCGACGACTCGCAGCGTCAGGCAACCAAAGACGCCGGGACCATCTCTGGGTCGAACGTATTGCGTATCATAAACGAACCTACGGTGGCCGGCTGGTCCCCGGTCCCTCTTGGTCGGTAACGCCGCGTCCGCCCGACCTTGGCACGTCGCATAAACGCCGTGGGCACGAATCGCTGCGACACTCGATGCGTTGGGTAAGATCGACGGGCAGAGACTGGGCCTACGTCACCTGTCAACGGTCATCGTACTCGCCATCGTCATCGTTATCATTACCGTCATCGTCACCGTTATCGTCATCGTCATCGTACCCATCATTTTAATAAGTTCTAATATTTAATTTTGGCGCGGTAACGGCTGACGCGAATGACGGAGAGGCGGGATGAACGGCTGAGACGGAGACCTCGAGTCAACCGTCTCGCTCGCGGGAAAGGACTTGACCACGGAAATCCGAGCGAGACGGTCGACGAGTAAAATAAATTGTTGGGGACTAATCAAGTCGGTCTGTGCAGTGCGGCCGCCCCCGGCGTAAAGGGAAAATTTACCGTCGAGTTAAAGAAATGTCTCCGTCATTCGCGTGTGCATCGTTTCGGGTCGCGGTGCAGGGAGGAACGTGGCTGGTCCTTTGCGTAATTTTCGTGTCGGTTGTGATTGTTATCCCGTTCTGAAAAAGGTGAGAGAGAAAAGAAATAGGCCGGCCGGCGGCATTATATAATTTTTATATCGAGTCAATCGCCGAGAAAACGCTCGGGTCAAATAAAGTGTGCTCTCTCTCCAGAGGTGTTTGCAAGTGTTTATTTATTTTGTTGTCGTTCATAAGTGTTCAGTCCCTGACCCCGCCACTCTACCTGATGAAGAGCTGAGCCAGTCGGACAAAACGGTTGTCTCGACCAACCGCCCGGCGAGCCGCTAACGCGGCTGACGCCTCGGGAAAAATCGCCGGGCGGAGGCGCGACGACCTTTTGTGACGCAAAGGGTGTAGCTGGAATTTTCCGTCACAATATATATAAGGGATAAGGATACTTTGAATCCTTTGTGTGTATGCAATATGTTGGCACAATATACTCATATTGATCTAAGGTCGATTTTGACAACAATGAGATTATATATAGGGGAAAGTCCCGTAACGCCGGACGACACCTAGTGTCAGACACTCGTGCTATCACGACAATGGCGCAGCGCGTTCGCGTAAAAACCCATGAAAGGGGTGCGGGGGAGCGTAGCGATACACAATCGCGGAACGCGATTCGCCACTCACGCGCGAGGCCAACGTGGGAGCGATTGATTGTTGGGTTTGGCGGGAATAGACTGCGTCGGGGATCGAGGTTCGTGTTACTGCTAAATTTCTGTGTTTAAGTGTTTATGCCAATGGTTATTATACATCGTGTTCCATAAATATTCGTAGTTTGTTAAACTTTTTCTTGGATTCCCAAGGGGTTTTGGTATAAAACGCGTAATTTTGAGGATTCTCTGTCCCCTGGTACCGAACACAAAGTGGTCCCCTAACGCCAGACAGTAAACATGCTGTTTTTTTTCTCGTAAGCATTTATACTTTTGATTATAACTGTTGTGCGTAGTTTTACAGGATAGAAGAACGCAGCGAAATCAAAATGGAAGAGAAGAAAAAGGAAGGACAATGGACCAAAGAAAATTGCTAACTGAGTTTGAGAGGAGCTTCGCTGCGCTACGACGTTACGAAAAGCACTCTACATGACAAAACATCGTTATTAAATCGTGGACTAGCTTTGCTCCAGGTGTTGTGCAGATTCTCCATAATGTGTCGCCATTGCCAGATGCTATAAAAAAACGATCAGTTGCTAGGAAGAGAAAAACCAAAAGAAGTGAAATTCTGACTTCCTGATCGTGCAAAATTGTTGTCGAAAAAAAGAGAATTAATAGAACGTTAAGGACAAATAGGGAAGAATTGCAAAAAAGTTTAAAACAGCGATAGAAGAAAATGAAAAATAAACCCAAGGCGTAAAGGGCAAAGGAAAAGGTGGAGCTAAAGCGAAGAAAAAGCAACCGTCAACTCAAATATTGAATATAAAAACTACTTGCGTAGGATGCCTGGAGGACCACAAAAAGGCCTGGATGCAGTACGCCACCTGCCGTGGATATGTTTATGAATAATTTGCAGACATCCCTAAATGTTCAAAAACTTACATATGCGATTGATGCACAATGTTCAGAAGATGTCCGGCGCTGGGGGCGCGGAATTAAGTCTGTCCGGTACTTGCTGTCATTTGCAGTGACGGTAATTTTTTGTACCAAAGTTTGAATAAAGTTTTTAATTTCATTTATGCAGAGATTGCATTTTCGTTAATTTTCTTTGGTTTTAAACGTTGTTGACGTAATTATTTTTAAAAAAATTTACATTTCTCGAAGCAGTTTTTTTTTATTGTCCGAAAAGCTTAGGTGTCCGCCACTGGGGGACTTCCCCCTGCAGCAAAACGACGACGTGCACAAGCGCAGACGCGCAGATCGGCTGCCAACAAGGCAAAAGCCAAAAATTCCGCAATTGAGGAATTAGACTACTTTGACGACCGGAAACTCGGGATATAAAAAAAAATGTTGAAGGAATACGTAACATGATTGAAAAATCATTTGTACATTTATTTGTATGAAAATTAACAAAGTTGTGTACCAAATTTCATTAAAAAATATTAGTAATTAATGAAGTTGTAAACAATCTCGTGATGGTTTTTTCAACGTGAGAACTTAATTTTGGCCGCCCGGTTGATTTGACACAAAAAAAAGTTTTTTTCCTAAAATAGATAATATTGCCTAACAAGGAACATCACTAAAGTGTCCGTCTTCGATTTTGTTGAGACTCATCTATGTGATAAAGCATTGAAAAGTATTAGACACGTATTTTTTTCATCTGATGAAAAACGGCTTTTGGGGGAAACCACCCCTCAAAGAAAGGCGGGTCGCTCTTAATTTTTTGTTTAAATACTTCTAAAATGGATTTTTTATGGCTTTACATTAGAAGAATTTTGGATTTTGTTTCGTTCAAAGCAGTAGACTGTTTGTGGTCGAAATTACTAAAACGACCGTCGACGCGCCTTTTGTTGAGAGGTGTTTTCCCCCCTTGAAACAGTTTTGCCGATTGAAAAAATACCTGTCCAATAGTTTTCAATGATTTATCACATATACGAGTATCAACGAAATCGAAGGCGGACACATGAAGGGATGTTTCTTGTAAGACTTCAGCGAGCTTTTTTGTTATCGTGTTTCAATTAAAAAAAATTGAATTTTATATTCGATTTTTCGTGGCAAAATCATTATTGTTAATAACTAATAAGAAAATGTTAGGAAGAACAACGTCGATCGAGACTAAACTACTACAACACTGAATAAGTGTACCAAATTTCAAGTCAATCCGTTCATCAGAGGTCGAGAAATCGTGTACACCGTTTTGAAAAACATAGTTTCAAGAAAAAACGCCATCAAAGTTTTACTAGCCGTTTTATCGTTGTGATCATAAGTTTACTTTCAATCGGCAATTACTGCACCATATATTGAACCTTCATGTTCAATTTGAGTTACTTCAAACGACGAACGAGTGTTCGTCATTTTCACACTAGCCTGAACCTTTAAACATTTGGTCACGTGTCATGCGCTCTTACCTCGTTACCGGTGAGATGTCTATTATCTCTACACTGAGAAGACAGTATATTTCTATATACCAGGATTTGTCAACTGTTAACAAATGGTAATGTTAGATATGGCAAGATAAATATCTTCTTACAGTTAATGAATCATTCATTTGAGCCTCTGGATTGTCACTAATGAAGATTTGGTAATAGTTAAGAAATGGGTACTGGAACATACCTGTTCTTAACAGCCAATAGATATACAGTTGGCCTGATCCGTTTATTCAATGAGATCAGCGGAAAAGTTGTCTCAGATGTAAAGGACAATTGAGTGAACGATATTTTATTTTCGCACAAATCAAGATTCGTGTATAATTACCAAATGAATATTTGGACAGTCATTCATTGATTATCGGCAGATGAATATGCAGTTGAATCAATGTAGCACTATAGTGCTAGTCGACAAATGTACAAGAAACAATTTTAATGGAAAATGACAGTTGTTCCTCGCTACTTGTAGAGGACAAAAATCGTTGGACAACGATTTGTCCTCTACAAGTAGCAAGTCCGTTAATCGGAGGACAACAAAGATGGTAGCATCAATACGTCGTAGAGTAAGGAACAAGTCTCAAAGAAAATGCTACAGGGTACTTATGTTATTTTGATCGTAGTTATGGCATAACAGATAAAAGTAATTCCAGCTGCAACTCCGAATAGCCGTTACCTCCGATATAGGTGGAATTTTGCACAGATAGTCTTTTTGATAACATATGTTACTGCTTAAATAAATTTTCGGCGCAACGCAATAGTTTTCGCACCATTGAATTTTAAAAGCTGATAAATTAATGCTCTAATATATCTACATCGATCATAGCGTGCTACCGCTGTCTCTACTTTATTGACACGTTCCATAAATGATTTACGTCTTCACTATAAGATTACCATAATTTTGCTCGTATAGCCACTTTTCGTAAGATCTTGTAACAATTTATACTCAACAAGTGTTAATGTTTACCATATAAATAGTATAAAATTGCACTGAGAAAGATGTCTATAGTATTTATTATAAACGCCCATGGTAAAAGTGGGCATAGTTAAATTCCCTATAGTTTATTGACACCTCAATCATAATATGGTTAATACAACTAAAAGCATCTATATGTGTGTTTGATTATCTAGTATCCCCGAAATAACTATTAACTACTGTGAAAGGCTTTATAATATCGATATACGAGTAGTTAGTTTACTTAATAGTTTTACAATAGTTAGTAGTTATTTCGGGGATAAGAGATAGTCGAGTACGCCACCAAAGTTGCATGTTTAGATGTACTTCCGCTTATGGTTGTGTTAACCATATTATGATTACGGTGCCAATAAACTATATGGGATTTTACTATCCCCTCTTGTGCCGTGGACGTCTTTCATAAATACCATGTACTTTGCTCTTAGTGCAGCATTGGTATTTGTGCGCCGATTTTGTGATATAGCTGAATTAACTATATCGATATTGTAAAAGCCTTTTACAATAGTGTATGGTAGTTTCGGAGATACTAGATAGTCAAACACGCCACCAAAGTCGCATGTTTACGTATACTTTTCGCTTATCATTGTGTTAAGGGCGGGGTAAAGTTAATTCGGCGAAAAAAAGGCATGTTTTTAAGATTTTTTTTGGCGTAACGAATAGTGTTCGTTTATTGAAAAATTTACATATAATAAAGTAACATTTGAACAACATTCTCCTAAATTTGCATTGCAAAATATTCAAAATTGAGCGAGTGAAAATTAAACCCCGGAGGCGCCTCGAAAAAAAGTTGGTTTGCGGTGTGCACCATAACTCGCAACAGAATCATCTGAAACAAAAAAATCAAAATGCATTTGTTAAAGGAGATGTTTCTCGAGGTAATGACGGGAGGATTTTTTTTCTTCGATTTTTCGATTTTTCGTAGCACTTGGGAGCCAAAAACCCGATTTTCGCTAAAAAAATCGGCTAATTTGTTGTTGAAAAATTAGTAATTATTTTTAAAAAAACAAAAAAGCTCTCGACAATACCTGACGAATTATGTGAAGAACTACTGTGCAAAATTTCAAAGCGATTGGTCCAGTAGATTTTGAGTTATCGTGCACACGGACTTCAAATATGACAAGTCTCAGAAAAACGGTTTGAAAAACGCAGAAGAGTTTGGTCGCCTAGCGCTCATTGCACATAAGTTTGAGAACACTTCTCGATTGCATAAAAATCTGAGAAAATTCATGCATATTAAAGGTACTCAAAAGATTAATTTTGCATAATAATAATTCCAAAATGTTATTAACAAAATGATGAAAACAAAAAATTAGTCAACAAATTTCCCCGCAACCCAATTTTTTTTCGTGATTCGTTCATTTTTCTGAATACGTATGAATTTTTTCAGATTTTTCAATTATCTTTGAATTTTTAGAAATTCAAAATAAAACTCGATAATTTTCTTATACTCACTCAAAGTCGTCGATGCCAGGTCCGTAGAACAAAAGGCTTCCATCAAGATGATCGAGAGCATCTTTTTGCGTTTGTCTACGCAAAACTCTTTCTTCTTTACTGTCGTGCGCCGCTTGCTCCTCTGCTCTACTAATTCGCAAATCGTCAACTTGTCGGGCCCGGAACAGGCCCGTTTATCAAGAAATTTATTCGGGGTCGAAAAATACAATAGCGCGCCGCGCAGCTGCCGCCTAGGTATAAAACCCGGCATGGAGCAATAGACGCTCAAATACTCATAACTTCGTCAATTTTACTCCGATCGACTTGAAATTTTAACACAATATTCTTGATATATTATGCATTCATTTCAAAATTTAAAAAAAAATGAAAAAAAAATTAAATACTTTACCCCGCCCTTAACCATATTGTGATTGCGGTGACAATAAACTATAGGGAAGTCGACTAGACCCTCTTTTACCATGCGCTTTTTTTTGTAAATACTATACACGTTTCTCTCAGTGTAGCGTCCAAAGTAAACGGTCTTGCCAAATGTTCGATACTTGTTTCAAGTACAGATTTGTTAACTACTAACAAATCATTATTCGAGACGAAGCGTCGATTTTTTAACAATTATTTGCTAACTATTAACAGAGATATATTCAATTCAACTGAAGATTGTTTAATTATTACCAAATATTCATTTGGCAATAAGTGTACGACTGTTATCTCAAAGAACTACTTGGCCAACATTTTAAATACAAATTCATTAATAGTTAATAAATCCTTATTTGCGTTAAATAGAGAAGTTGTCGCGTCACCTGTGTGACTCTTGGCTCGAATGCGGCTGAGATAGTCGTTTTGAATGAAGATCAGTTAATTGTTGTGACATGTTCATTTGCATTGAACACAGGATAGTCGCGGCAACTATACGCTAACGACCCCAAATCTAAATATATCAATTTTGAACAAATCTCTACTCCTTTGAACTGTATTACCATATCACAATCTCAACTCGTTATTCGCTGACCATAAACATCTACCGAGTTAAGAGAAATAAAAGTGATCAAATAAATAATTCTTTTCAAAGAAATACTATGGCTATAAAATGTTGTCATGAGAACACGAATATTTCTTAACGACTGACAAATTATGTAACAGTTGATGAATATTTGAATAAAAGTGCCAACTAAATGTATTTCTTTACTATAAATAAACTGTTTTCTCAGTATACGAAACAAACCTGTCCCTTGAAACTAAAAACACTTCGGGGCATCGAACATAAATGGAAATATGAAAATATGATCAGAAAATAAAATATGAGCAAAGTTGTTTTTATATTTAACGTGAAATAAAGCGTGAGCCATGTAGTCACGAACTTGTTCGTCAAGTGGCGGTGTCTCGTTCGACAAATATGTGTTCGCAGTTCGGAAAACCACACTAATATCCGATATTCCCATTATCGGATAATCCCGATAATTAATTCCGTGCGCGAACGCAGATTGTCAATGATTCGCGGTAGTTAGCCTCGAGCGATTAATAATTATCCGAGTAATCACTGCGATATTGCACGTTTGTTGCTTGAATCGATACACCGCAAGGAACAGAAATAAAATTCACCAGGGCGAACTTAATTAGCAATTACTCGCGTGGCGGGAGTGTGGATTGCTTTTTATTCAATTTGACTCGGAAACTTTACGAAGTTTCCGTACATACATATTTATTTATTTATTTATAAGTTGTTGGAAAATTTTATGACACTCGTCAATTGTTTTTGGGTGGTGTGGAAGAAAATATACGAGGCTTTATTCTCTCGTCCCTAAATATCGGATAAATATCCATTTTCTCACATATCCAATCGCATGGCGAGCAATTATATTTATTATTTACGAGTGAAATTCATCCGATCGTGTACTCGCCACAATTTTTCTCTCTCTCCTTCTTTATATTCCTCTCGATATTGGGATCGTAGTTGTTGGCTCCACCTGTTCGGGAATTCGAGGTCGTCGAACCGCCTCTTTGACCGTCGTTCATCTTTCGCGCTCCTCGATCATCACGATTTCCGGGTGAATCGTGCGGCACGAGTATCCTGTAACGGCCACCCAAAACAGCCTCGCCACGAGCTATCGCACGTTCTATCGCGCTTTCCGCCGATGCCCTCTGACACTTGATCTTTTCCACCTCGTTGCGAAGACGACACACCTGCTCATTAAATTTCTACTTCATCTACTGACTCCGGTAATCAGCGAGAATCCTTAAAAAAAATATTGTTTGCCTTCATCTGGGTGTATCTGGTGTGCAACGAATACTTTAAACGATTGTGTTCAAAAGAACAATGTCATTTTTCTCATTACGTGTGACAATTTTCATTAATTCTTTGTGCCAAACATTTTTGTCGCCGGTCTTAACCTCTTTTTCCAATTTTTGCAAACGGTTGGCGTCGTTCTTCAATGATTTTCCGCCTTTCTCCCCGAGATTGTCGACCAACGAATTGCCGCAGATGCACGCATCCTCGAAACGATTTGCCTCGGGCATTGTGATGACAATGAAATTTGATTATCACGAGAATTTATAAGGAGTACCGAAAAGGAAGTTTGTGTCGAAATTTGGCGACGAACAAGTGACGAGCGATCAATGGAAAAATTGAATATCAAAGAAAGCACGTTAGCGCGTTTTTCGTACTCCGATAGTGGGAAAAAATGTTTCTCGTAACACGTGGCAAAGTACAGGGATAATTAAATGTTGAGAGTGGAACTTTTGATCGATTTCTGTTCTGGAGTCGCTGCTGCGTATGTAACTCTAGCTATAAATCGTTTTCGTAAAACCCCTATAAGTATCCGTGTCTCAAATAGGACCGCGACCACGGCTGTTTCAAATTTCCGGACTGCCGATATTGAAAAAAAATGGTCAAATGTAGCAATTCTTTTTTTCTCAACTTTTACACCTTTTCAAGTGACTATCCGATGGGAAATTTTCCGCCGATTACAAACATCACGGAGTTTTTGTCGAAAACTCAAAATTATACCGGTTAAACGCGAAAAACGTGTTTGGGGGTTTTTAATAGATACGAGGGTGGGGTGAAAAGTTTCCGGCCTGACCAAGAATAACGATGTTTAAAAATTTGTTTTTGCTGTATTTTTCAACATAATCTCCATCAACACTGATACATTTCTCATAACGGTGTTCTAATTTAGTTATACCAGTTTTAAACGTAGATTCGTCAAGCTCCTCAAAATACTGATTTACAGCTTCGATAACTTCTTCGTTGCTCTTAAATCTTTTTCTGCCAAGCCATTTTTTGAGGTTAGCAAACAGGTAGTAGTCGCTGGGGGCTAAGTCTGGAGAGTAGGGAGGATGCGGCATCAATTCAAACTTCAATTCGTGGATTTTGGACATGGCAACAATCGATGAATGCGCTGGTGCGTTATCGTGATGAAACAAAACTTTTTTCTTCGCCAAATGAGGTCGTTTAATTTGCACCCCGAGCTTCAAACGTTGCAATAACTCTGCGTAGTATTGACCAGTGATAGTCTTACCCTTTTCAAGGTAATCAATGTATATAATTCCTCTCGCATCCCAAAAAACAGTAGCCATAACCTTTCTTTGCCGATAAAATTGTTTTTGTCTTCTTTGGGGTTGGTTCCCCTTTCCCAACCCACTGTTTTGGAGTGTAGTGGTGGACCCATGTCTCATCAACAGTTATGAATCGACGCAAAAATTCGTTTGAATTACGCCTATACAGCGCCAAATTGTCGGTAGAAATGATTTTTCGAAGCAGTTTTTGGTCGAGCGTTAGCAAACGCGGCACCCACCTTGCACACAGCTTTGTCATGTTCAAATGGTTGTGCAAAATATTTCACACACGTTCAGCTGACATCCTACAGGTCTCTACAGGTCAGCTATCTCATGCACTTTCAACCTGCGGTCTTCCAACACTATTTTATGGATTTTTTCAATCATCTCTGAAGTTGTGACTTCAACGGGCCGTCCTGAGCGAGGCTCGTCAGAGGTGCTCACACGACCCATTTTAAATTCAGAAACCCACTGCTTAATAGTTGAATATGATGGGGAGGAGTCTCCAAGTGCTGAATCCATCTCTTCTTTTATTTGTTTTGGTGTAAAACCTTTCAAATGGAAGTATTTGATGACAGCACGTTTTTCCAATTTTTCCATTTTTACGACAACAACGGAAGCGTCTCGCGCAATGTGCTCTCAAACGCAAACTAGCGTAGCGATTGGGCTGAAACTGTACATACAAGCTCGGTAGGAATGGTACTGTAGGACGCCGCTCCAAAACTAGACCTAGTGGCACCATCTCTTGGTCAGGCCGGAAACTTTTTACCCCACCCTCGTATTGGGGGTTTTGGGAGAAATTAATGATAAATTTGTGTTCAAAGGGTAAAAAAACATGTATTGAACCTTGCAAAAATAAATCGCATTTCGGCCACAGATAAGTTTCTTCACTCATTCGCCGCTCAGTTATTTCCCGTTTCGTTTTGAAACTCTGCTCTGTGCGCATTCTCTTCGCAATTGTTTGATGTAAAAACTGCCGCTTGATTCGTCGAGCTACAATGATTTTTAAATTCTGGACAGAGCTTCATATTCGACCGATCGATTTTTGCAAATTTTTCCATACACACTCCTTTGCTTCTTTTTGGCTATTTTTCGTGTGCATTTTCCGGGAAAACTAACTTTGAAGGGACATACTCGCATACTATAAAATATTCTTCTGCGCGACGATCGTACAAATTCACCAACTGACCTGGGTTCAAATTTAATCTTCTTCGTCATTGTATTTCGGAAACAAAACGTCTGATAATTTTGTTTTTATTTTTTCCTCGTGTGGATGATGTATAGCCCCTATCTGGTATTTTTTTACGAAAATGTATCGACGCGTTTACCCGTAGTATTTAAAAGACGAGGCCTCTGCATTCGATAAGATTGCGTTATCTGAAAAGTTGCAAACTTTGAATACGAAATATTTGACACTAAAAATATTTTTGAATACTTTTCAAAGTATTCAAAATACTTCAAATTTGAAGAATTTTGAAGTACTACAAAATACTTTTGAAGTATTTTGACTTCGAAAGTCAAAATACTTCAAAATACTTCGAGGAGTTTTATTTGACAACAAAACTCCTCGAAATTTCACAAGCAGTTAAACATAACATATCTTTCCGGTCCCTTATGAATTCAAATAAATTATATCGACACATGCATTCACGCAAGAATTGCTACAATATCGTATTTCCCATGGATGATCCATGCAGCACAATGTTTCATGACAAAATAAAAGAATCGTAAATCTGCTGCTTCTCCCTTTTTTACTGCAATTCATTTAATTTCCTTTATTTTACTGCAATTAATTCAATTTAAAAAAATCATGATAAACCTTGACGTTTATAGACAATTTATATAATGCACGTTGCTCTAGGTGCGTTCGCAAGACAATTAATCTCATCTGCAATTTACGTCGTTGAGGGGCTATACGAGTGTGAACGCTAAAAATTTGGGTGATTTTCGGGAATTTTTTGGAAGAAAAGTACTCAATTAAGTGTTTCGGAAAATTAAGAATATATTTGGCTATATTTGACCTATATTACATATTTTTTTCATAGAAAAATATTGAGATCCAAGCGACTTATGCGCGGCCTTTGGAGGCGCCAAAAAAAATGTTCCTCCACTGCCAACATGAATCCGGCCGATTGAGTAGCTGAAACCGTAAAACGAAAAAATGTCATTAAACCGAAAGGTATTTCCTGCACAATGACGTAGGATTTTCGAAAAATATGAAAATCTAACAAAATGGCGTAGTTATGAAAAAAAATCTGTTTTCTTGCCTAGAAAATAGTCGTTTTTTTCAATGCCAAATCGTCAATTTTCATCCAATCAAAAATATCCTACGTCATTCTAGAGTAAATATATTCAAGAGTGCTCAGTTCAAATTTCAAGTCAATCGGATAATTGCTCTGAGTTACAATATCAGCAAATTTGAAAAAATCTCATTTCCAGAAAAACGCGTTTAAAGATTTTTATCCTACATTTTATACCTACGGGCGATTGCTCTTTAGAAGACTATCATTCGGGGAGTATTAGAGATACGGCCTTGAAATGTTTACAGGATATTCTTGAAAGTATAAACTGTCAAAAAAGGCAATCATTTTTTTTTAAGTGTCACACTGATATAGCCCCTTAATGCTCCTTCCTCTGTCCCTACCACGAAAAATATAGAAATTTTTATCGCGATTCAGCTTGATATGCGAAAAAATCGTAATATCGACGACCGCGACATTGCAAAATAATTCATATTCACTTCCATGTGTTATTATTATTATTTATATATTCGTATATTTATACAGGTTGTCGAGAGACTAATGAGACCGAACAGCCCAGACGATGAAAAATGCACAAACGCCCAGATTTAAAATAACTACAGGACGTACCGCAAGTCAGACTCGTATATCACCATTCTTTTATGGTATCGCCGTTAATTATCCGAATATATATGTGTATGCAGTAACGAAATATGGTTGGCGCAACATATATTATTTAGCAGCACGCAGCAGAAGATACATGGCGAGCCTGGTGAAAGCTAAAGGTTTTAACGGGTTTTGTTGGCTTTTGCGTGCCAACGTTCTTTTTTTTGTTGTCGTTTATTTTTTTTGTCTTTATTTATTTTTTAATAAAATGATCCGTCGTCACGCACCGACACCACAATACAGTGGTGAAACGAGACGATTCTTCTCGTTACCCTCGTTTGTCACTAATGTGCGCGTAACTCGCGGGGACGAGGGCGAAATAGATATATCATAATAAATACACGGGGAAACGAGTTATCCTTTTTCCTTCGACCCCCGAGCCATATACGAATAAAAACACATGCGATCGTGATATATATATATATATATATATATATATATATATATATATATATATATATATATGGAAAAAGAAATAAATGTGCAGTCGTCTGGCGCGTTGGCATTTCGTAACATTCTTACAAAAGCCAGTCTCGGAGCAAAGTGAATGAGAGAAAAAAATGTACACCAAATCGTGAAGAGTCTGCGGTGGTATGGTCGTTTTCTACGCACGAGTGAAACAAAAAAGGACAAATTTCCTGCGGAGCCCACCTTTGTCAGGCTCCGAGTCGTCGAACTAAATACGGGTTCTCCAATAATGATGGCTGAAAAAAAAACATTTTACCCCATAGTCTAATAGGGTAGAAGGGACCGCGGGAAGTATTTGAAGGGCACAGAGCTTTTCAGACGGTAGAGTGTGCGTATGTGCAAACGCCGTGCGTCGTTTCCAAGCCTATGGTTTCTCATCGGAAGACAAATGGACGAAACATCCCCGTGCTTTTTTTGGTAACTTGTCTCAAGGGTAACTTACACCACTGTAAACGTATAAAATTAAGTGATTTTTCGTGACTTTTTTTTCGGTGGAAGTACAAGAGGATAATAATATTCGAGCATATTATTAGTCATATCTTCAAGTGACCAAAAGAAAAATTGTACAAAATAGTGACGCTGGAGCTATTCTCGCGAGATATGTTGAATTTGAAAAAAAATGTTAAAATTATATTTATTTAGATGAGTATAGCTATAGAAATTCATAGGCGATTTTTAAAATATGAATTTTTGTGTAATTGGCAAGCATTTAAAGTAAAAACTCAATTTTTGACAGAAAAAAAGGACAATCATTTGCTGATAACTAATGATATAATTAACTCATGGGAAATCCCGTACGAACTTTTTTCCCCTTATTCTGAATGATTCAAAGCATCTCTTAAGCGAATTTAAAAATAAATACATTTTTTTGAAAATTCTGTTGTGGTTTAAAGTGGTATTACCCCTCAAGTAAGTTGCTTTTTCGCGCGAATTTGTTTTAAATGGCAGAGATTGCTCTCGACTTTGGCAAACCCGAAGAATGGAGAATCATCCGCTGATCACGAATTTTCCAGGGAGAGCTCGATCGGAGGAAAACTTTTTTTTCGACGCTGATTTTGATGCAAAAATCGTTCTCCGGAACTGAACAATGACTTGTCAAAGAAGAGTCTAGAAAATTCGTGGCCACCAATCAATTTTGGGTCGTCCAAAACCTCGCCCAATTCATTTTAGCAACTACACACGTGGCACGTAAATGTATCAGTGGAGTTTCAGTACAGTGTATTACAAGTTTTATAGCTGGAAGACCAAAGTTTGGCGAGTGACGAGTGTTTTCGATGCCAACCCTTTGGACAATTGATCAGTTTTCTCCGTCCAACGTATGCAAACATGGGGCTGCAACTTACTAATCATTCGCAAACATCGCATACGTTTTTCGCACGTGCGCAAGCTCAATTGAATCGGGCCAAGGGGGGCACCGAAAGGGTCTCAACATCGAGGCGCAATAGCAAGGACGAATGGCGGGAAACAGAGAGAACAAAGAGGGAGAAATTGATTGATTGATTGATTGAATTTATTATGCCCCAGTTACACTTTCGAGCAGAGTATAAGAGAGAGAGGGGAGTATTTTTTCGTGCTTCAGGACCGAAGTCCCCTAAGAGCACCGTGCTTAATACATTACAAAGCTGCAAAAGATTTTTTACAAATGATAACAAGGTAAAGGAGAAAGAAAAATGTTTAAAAAAATGGTTACTACTGGTGAGGTCCCCAGATGGCTATTGCAAATATTGGCCATTATGGTGGTACGCAATCTGGTCTTGAGTGAAGGTTCTGCCTTGTTGAGCCCAAACATTTTTTACCAATTTTTTATGCGAAAAGAATGTAGAATGTTGATATTTGGTATGTTGACTCAGCGGTCTTTATTGAACATAAAAATGTTTTTTTTTTATTTGACAAGACATGGAAGGGGGAGGAACCACATATGTCGGTGCGCGGGCGACAACATTCTTCGCTTGCGGACGTCCTAAGTTCCGGACAGGTGATCTGAAGCAATAAAATCAAACATATTTTTACTTTGTACAATAGTGTGTATAAGTTGACCTAGATTCAAGAAGAAAAATTGAAAAATAAAAAAATAGTGAGCAAAGAAATGCAAACATTTTTGAAAAAAAACAAACTTCTTATACACAATATTGTACAAAGTAAAAATATGTTTGATGTTTGCTTCAGATCACCCGTCCGGGACTTGGGACTTCCGTAAACGAAGAATGTCATCGCCCGCGCACCGACATACGTGGCTTCCTCCACTCCCACCACCATGTTTTGTCAAATTTTAAAAAATATTTTGATGTTCAATAAAGACCGCTTAGTCAACATACCAAATATCAACATTCTATATTTAATACTTTTCGCATAAAAAATTAGTGATAAATCGAACATATTTTGGCCCAACAAGGCAGAACCATCCCATAATTAAAGGCGTCCAACTAAGACAGTTCTGTCCAAAACGTCCACTTTCTCAGGAGGTTAACAGGGCGGGTGAACCAAATTTGTTTAACCGAATTAAAAAATACGTAACAAGACGTCCCTCGCGCTTTGAGCGACTGCTCAGTCAATTGGAAAGTTACACGTGTTTTTGTCAGCATCCCCCTATCTTGCTCTCTCTCTCTCTCTCTCTCTCTCTCTCTCTCTCTCTCTTTCTCGCTCACACTCTCATTTAACGCCTGGCACGAAAATATCCCTCACGGCGTATGTAATTAAATCCGAAACACGAGACCTCCTGAGCGGGACGACTATGACGAAAAAAAGACGATATCGGGAGCAGCACCCGAATAATAATAATGTGCGAGGATATCGGGAGGAAGAGAGAGCGAGGGAAAAAGGAAGAGAACGTGGCTAGCAAAAACAAGGGTCCAGGAGGCCCTACCAATGGTCCCATGAACCACTAAACACACTCTCCCTAAGCGATTATCCGCACCGTACGACAAATGAAAGTGATATCTCGAGGATAGCCTACAGGTGCTCTTTCATAGGGATTTTATACGGAATCGCGAATGACTGATTAATTCATGGTAACCTAGAAATAACACAGAGTCATTCTTAAGGCCTCAGGCCACAGTAACGGGTATTAAATCATGTGCGAATTTAGCAATTTTTTTTCGTATGAAAAAGTGATTCATTCATAAAATTAATTACACACTTATTTAGTATGAATATCAAGCTGTTAGAAAAAATATATATATTTTTTTTTCGATGTACACAATGGCCGACTACTCGAAACTTCTCGAAACAGCTTTTATCCAATTGGCGTGACAAATAACTTCAACAATTTTCACTCGATTTACTTCAAATTTAAAAGTTATTTTCCTAATTGCATTTCGCGGAGAAGTACGTACGGAATTTCTGATTAATCGAAAACTTTTCATTTAATGAGCAGTTTATGAGCAGTTATAACGAAATTTTTCACTGAAAATTCATTTCTTAAATTCAAATACCTACAACTTTTGAATAAAACAATATTTTTTTAATTCCGTACGTACTTCTCTAGGTATTCTAATCTAGATTGACAAGAATTTTTGTTTTTTGTTCTAGGTTAAAAATTGTGAATGGTAATGTCACACGGCGGAGCGCCTAAAAAAAGATAACAAAAGAAAATATTAGTAGCCGGCCATTTTGTCTATTTAAAAAAATATATATATTTTCTAACAGTTTGATATCCATACTAAATAGATGTGTAATTAATTTTATGAGTAAATTACTTTTTCATATGAAAAAAATGGTTAAATTCGCACGTGATTTTATACATATTACTGTGGCCTAAGGCCTTAACAATACTTCATTCTATGCGAAATGACAAATCACGCCTTGACATGATGACACGGTAAGGGAAAACCAACGCTACTAGGCAAAGACCAAATGCTGGACAATTTTCCGCTCTTGTACGTGAAGCAACCTTACAGAACGTGATTGACGAATTGCTTAATTCTTTAAATATAACATTTTTTCGAGTCCGGCGCAGAGAGTTTTTGAAGAATAAGTTCTACTCACTCTATTTTCAATACTGAATGGCTTAGAGCATTTCAAATTACTCGTTCGGAAAAAGTGAGGATCTCATTACGACGTACGACGCAATATGCACGTAATCCATCAATATCCTGAACATCCCATGATATACGAGAGAGAGAGAGAGAGAGAGAGAGAGAGAGAGAGAGAGAGAGGGAGAGCACATGCTCATTTTCGCCTTCCGCCTTAATGATATGGATTCTCGCGCAGTACTGCGCGCATTGTGTGCACAGGGAATATGTTCGTATTTACGAGCGTGCGCTTGACGATCACACACGCGCGTATGCACGTGCGTGTATGCATTGCGGTACGGAAAATTCCGTGTGTATTCGCGCGCATTCACCGCAGGCTCCCATTCCCGTCGTTTACTAATCACGGTAAAAGCGCCCGCTACCACCGTGCTTTACACATTGCGTGCTGTGCCTACTTCTTGCCTTATTTAATGGACGTATGAGAGGTGTTACTTGATTTTTTGCACCGTAAAAATATGGTCTCGGTACGCTAGAAACATCGCGTCCATTGCGATGTTTCTGGTGCTTCCGGGACCCCGTACACGGCTGCGTCGGTTTATATTGAAAACTTCCCCTAGCCTCGTCGCCCTTGCACTCGAACCATGTGAGTGGTCGTGACTCCATACATTTCGCGTATGACATTCAATTCGCAATTTGTTCGTGTTTTTTTAAAGGGGAGGATAGGGGTTTCAGCGTGAAAAAAAACACATTTTTGCGAATTTTTTTCATCTATATGGATAGAGTAAATTTATTGATACCCTTTGTACATTGTTAAGTGTCATTTCAAGAACATTCCGTGAAATTTGTACGCGAAAATATCCACAAACAAGCCGGTGACAAAGCTTTTCCAAGAACGCCTTTGGAAAAACACGATTTGCGGCGTTCACTGTATCTCAGCTAGAAATTATCTGAAATCAAGTACCATTAAAATTTACTCAAAGTATCATGAAATCCTCCCCCCAACAGTCTTTGATGAGGTTTTTTTCATTTCTAAATTTTTGGTCGTCATGTAAAGTGAAAAGTGCTATTTGTCGCGAAAAATTCCCCCCTTTTTGGGGGTGGAAAACCCCCTCAATGTAAAAAAATCTCAAACTAATCGTTGGGGGGAGGTATTTTATACGTAGAAAATGTGTACCAAGTTTGAAATAAATCGGTCGTGTACTTTTCAAATGGCAGTGAACAGGGACTTCGAAAAAGTGTTTCGAGAAAAACGCGTTTGAAGTTTAGAGAAGTCGGAGCTACAGTGTTAGAGGAGCGGGACTAAATAGTCAATAACTTCGAGAGTTTTGCTCTGATTGACTTGAAATTTTGGGATTATGTTCTTGAAATGTTTAACTATAAGAAAAGACAAAAAAATCCTCCCCTTAACGTGATAACTTAAGGGGCTATACCAATGTGACACTTTCAAAAAATCGATGTTTTTGGCTTTTTTCGACAGTTTATACTTTCAAGAATATCATTATCATTTATATCATTTATATCAATATCATGTTATCTTCCAAAAATCGATAGTTAAATCTTTAAACGCGTTTTTCTCGAAATGAGATTTTTTCAAATTGCTGACATTGCAACTCAGAGCAATTATCCGATTGACTTGAAATTTGAACTGAGTACTCTTGAATATATTTACTCTACAATGACGTAGGATATTTTTGATTGGCTGAAAATTGACGATTTGCCATTGAAAAAAACGACCATTTTATAGGCAAGAAAACAGACTTCCTCTTCATAACTACGCCATTTTGTTAGATTTTGATATTTTTCGAAAATCCTACGACATTGTACAAGAAATACCTTCGAGTATAACGACATTTTTCCTTTTTCGGTTTCAGCTACTCAATCGGCCGTAATCATGTCAGCAGTGGAGAAACTTTTTTTTGGCGCGTCCGAAGGCAGCGCATAAGTCGCTTGGATCTCAATATTTTTATATGAAAAAATTATGTAATATAGGTCAAATATAGCCAAATATATTCTTAATTTTTCGGAACATGTAACTGAGTACTTTTCTTCCAAAAAATTCCCGAAAATCACCCAAATTTTCAGGGTTCACATTGGTATAGCCTCTCAACATTCTAGGGAGAATGTCTCTTTCGGCAGAATTTATGAAAATTTATAATGAGTGAATCGTTTGGCTTAGCTGTTTGTGAAATTTCAAGGAGCTTTTTCGTTTCTAACTCGAGATATCCTGTATCAAAGTTGTCAACTTTTCACATATCATCTATAGAAGCTGTATCAAACGCCGATGCTATTTTTTTTTTATATTACAAGTAAACGCGTTGGTATGTTTTCATTTAAAAAATACCAGACGACAGAGGATCACTATCCAGATGAGATTTGAAAAAAAAAAAGAAATTTTTCTGACCGTTATGTTCCCTATACTATAACGAAAATGATGAAATTTGAATAAGGGTTACACGTGCAAAGTTGTACGATCGTGACTCGGGAGAATACTTTGTAGCATACGATATGACTCCACACAGAAGTTCAACGCTGAGCCGCTTCACGTTCCCTATATTTTACCGTATGTTGCAAGCGGAAGTTTTTCACCCTACGGCACCCTACGTTAAAGCAACGCCTAAACTCTAAAGATAACGAAATATCGGCAAGTTTTCCTTGTTACTCTTCGCGAAGAAAATGATTAAAGTAAACAAAGTTTATTGTTTTTAAATGAACAATCGAATTTAAAGCCAGAAATATTTCCACGTATCAGTAATATACGCGACAAACTCGACCGTCGAATCGTAAGGAAAACAAAATAGGGATGACTACTTTTCAAGGGGACTACACTTAAAATTCAAAACTTTCAACTGCTATTCGAATTTTCCAACGAAATACAGTTGCTTCGTAAAAGAAACAACGGTGTTCGGTCTTCAGGAAGGAAAGGGAGAAAAACATTCTCGCAAGAGGGTACCTCGGAGAATATATGCATATATATATATACGCGTTTTCCAGACGAAGGAAGTTATTAACGATGTAAAACGTATTTGTTTTATGCAGACAAATTACACAACGTATATGCACTCCTGTCGCGTAGATTGTCAAGAGCATATACTGAACTCGACTTCATCTCGTTGGTCAACGTCGTGCAAAAATGTTTTGTTTGGTATACCTAATATATATATATATGCAGCGCAGAATTTAAAGGTGTGGAGGCCCTAGAGCGGTGGTAAGTGGTAGGTCTCTAATTATTTTTCAGACATGAACAAACATCTTATTGATAGTAATTAAATAACTCATTACGAAAAAACGAAGTTCTTTTAAATAACATGAGTAGAGTATAAAATGGCTGAATAGATGAGGTTCGACGTCGCTCGACGGAGGAGCAAAAAGAAAGGGTGTAAATGTAACAATCGACGCCGGCGAATTCGTTGTTCCGAATCAAGGCAACTTCTTTTGCCGGCTGAGCACAGCGGTGTGAGTGCTATAATACACACACACACACGCACACACACACGCGCGCGCGCGCGCACACACACACGCACACACGCACGCACGCACGCACGCACATACATACATAGAGGGTGTCCTGGTATGAATGGATAATCCTGCAATTGTACATTGGTCAGATCATGTCCTACTATATGCTGGAATTTCAGTTTAGTAAATGTCTCACGGTTTTCGAGATTTTGGGGTTATCTTTTGAAAAAAAATTATCTGCTTTTGGTTTTTCACATGCCATTTCTACAAATGATAAGAATCGACAATAACTAAGCAACTTTTTAAAGTAATTGGCACGATATTCGTAGTACAATTTTTTTTACACCGCAGGCTATCAAAGTCAGATTTTCGAATTGGTTTGTACGCGAATTCTGCATAAGACACCTCCTGAAAAAATACTACAATGCATTTTCGTACAATACAAGAAATTAAAGAAATGTAATTCTTCGTTCAACAAATGGAACTTTGCAAGCTTTGTTTGAAGAAAATTCATTCGTGTTTTCTGTGAAAGCCAGCTCCCGGATCACTTTCTATGATGAACAGCGATAACCTTGTCACGTGACGTTATCTCATCGTTGCTCGTAGCCTATTTTTTAACATTTTCATTTTGGAAAATGAGCATTCTCCAGTGGAGCTCAACACCACTAAGTATATTCTCAATGTTAGGAAATCTACCTCTGAAATCGTGAATTTTAAGTATTTGATAATAGAATAGCTCCTTGGATTGCTCTTTCTGGTAGTTGTTTTTGTATAGATCAATTAGAAATAGAAATTAGCCCAACTCATTTCCAAGTTCTAAATCATATTTGTGAACGTTATCCAATCCCTCTGCTGCAATTCATGGAATATATTCATATATAGAGAATTGATCGTGTTTGGGGGTTTTTTAAATTATTTTTTACAGAAATATGCTTCTGAATGTTATTTTTTAAAAGTGCTCCATAAAAGTGTGAACACTTTTTTTTTCTTTGTTAGATCATGGAAGTGATTTTTTCTTTCACTAACAAGGAAATCGTTTCCAGTGTCCCTCTCCGACTGCGTTCAATTCTTGATAGGTCATTTTAAATCGAAATCTAAGAGATAAGTATTTTTTATTGGCAGAAACGTTTTTAAGGGGTGAAAATTGCCCTTGAAGTTGGACACCCTCATAGTGACTTTTGCGGTTATGCATATTTCCAGGCAAGATATTAGATTAAAACCAATTGGAGGATAATGCGTATGACAAATAATGAAAAAAGCACTTTTTTCAACTCCGCGGGGGTGAATCGGTAGAAATATATAAGGGTTGAAAGTAGAAAAATATGTAAAACTTAAAGACCTCTTTTATATTTTAACGACACCAAGTGCATTTGAGAGAGCTTAAAAAAAATTGAAAGAAAAAAACCACTTTGAGGGGTGTCTACCCCTGTATGATACCATTTCGAGTGTCCCCTTCGATTTCGTTCAGTTTGCGGTATGTTATTCTTCATCGAAATCTAGAAGACACGTAATTTTTTTAACCGCGTAAAAACGGTTCTAGGGGTGAAATTCGCCCTCAAATTCGGACACTTTCAGCACGATTCTTGCAGTTTCTCATATTTCTCATCGAGAAAGATTGGATTTTTTCAATGAAAGAGGGATGAACTGTTAGAAATGTATAGGGGTTGAAGATTTTAAACCTTTTATAACATAAAAGTGCTCTTTATATTTCAACAAAACTATTGGTACTTGGCAGAGCTAAAAGACGTAGGAGATTCCGATGTTTTTGCAAAATCATCGTTTGAGGGGCGAACTACCCCTATGTGATACCATTTCCGGTGTTCCCATACGATTTTGTTCCGTGTGACAGGTATTGTTTTTCATCGAAATTTAAATCACGCCAATTTTTGTTATCTTTTTGAGAATAATGTACAATCGACGTCTTTCAACTTGACTGCATAAATTGTTAGAAATATATGAGGGTTACAAGTTAAACAATTTTATAACATCAAAACTGTTCACTATATTTCAATGAAAGTATTTGTATTCGAACATACTACAAAAGGTACGATGGTACAGCGTATTGCGTTTTTTCGAAAACCTTTTCTTAACTGGCGAATAACGCCTATATGTGTGCAGCCGAATTTCCATTTAAATCGTATTGTGTTCCTTAAATCTAGCTTTCTAATCGTTACGAAGCTCTTTTCATGTAAGAATTGACTATCTTAATCATTTCAAGAACATTCGGTTTCATTTCTTACAAAAACCAGCCCTTCCATTTTCGGACCCTCTTCCGGCGAAAATTCTCATACGCTCGTAAATTTTTGCAGTTTTTTTATTTTCACGATGTTTGTTAGTGCTCAAACCAATTCACGTACGGAAGCTATGCATATAGAATCACTTATTCTTACGCCGACTGTCCTACGACTACATAGTTAACCACGTACGAAATTGCAAATATTTCAAATAGTACTGAAACTAAGCCCTTATTATTTTTTTTTATACAATCCTGGCATTTAAAGTAATGTAAATTTTATTACTCATTGAAAATACTGCAATAATGGTGATCATTAAAAAATGCTTCAAACATGATGGTTTCTTACACCAAGAACAGCGAATAACCGCAACATTTTTGCATCCTGGGACTTTAAATCTTTCTCCATAAGATAAAAAAATTGGCGCGATTGAAATTTCGATGAACATCTCTCAAACGGAACGAATTCGGATGGGGAGACCGGAAATGGGTATCATACAGCGGGAGTTCGCGTCTCAAATCATGTTTTCGCGGAAAAACAAGTATCTCCTGCGCTTTTTAGCCCTGCCAAATACAAATAGTTTTGTTGAAATACGAAGAATACTTTTATGCGATAAACGTCTTTCAACTTTTAACTCCTATACATTTCTAACAGTCCATCCCGTTTTTATTGAAAACGAAATACTATTTTTACTTTTCGCCGAACGCATTATCCTTCAGTTGATTTCAGTTGAATATCTCCATTACAAACATGCGAAACTGCTAATATCATACTGAAGGTGTCCGGCTTTGAGGGTGAATTTGACATCCTAGAACCATTTTTCCGGCGCTAAAAAATTACGTGTCTTCTAGATTTCGATGAAGAATAACATGCCGTAAGCTGAACGAAATCGGAGGGGGACACTCGAAATGGTATCATGCAGGGGTAGTCCACTCTTCAACCAGGGTTTTTCGTTATACGCAAAATACGTATCTCCTACTTTTTCAGCTCTCTCAAATGAATTGGTTTCATTAAGATATAACAAAAATGTTTGAAATTATATAAATTTTCCTACTATTAACCTCCATATATTTCTATCGATTCAAACCCTGGAAATTGAAAAAATTATTTCTCTCTATTTGCCATAAGCATTATCCTCCAAGTGGTTTGAATCGAATATCTTGACTAGAAATATGCGAATCTGCAAAAGTCACTCGGAGGGTGTCCAACTGCAAAGTTAATTTTCACACGTAAAAATCGTTTTTCCGCCGATCAAAAAAATTCGAGTATCTTAGATTTCAATGAAAAATAACATTAAAAATTGAACGATATCGCAGGGGGACACCGGAAACGGTTTCCTTCTAAGTGTTGCATACCATCTGTTGGAAAATGTTACCTAAACATTTGAATTGTGGAGGCCTCGGCGCTTCATCCCCTGTTCGATGCGCTTTACATATTATCGTAATTTAAGTGAATGACACTTCTTGAATGGCGTAGTGGATCGATCCGAAATCCCGCATGCAGGCTTAGAGCAAACGAAGTGCATCCAATTTCCAACACTTGCCTTAGTTTGCGAATAGATTTTAAGACAGTTGGTTTAAAAAACAAAAACAACTAAGACTATCTTTATTTGTTATATCGAAGAGTGAAGATGTTCACCCTTCGGAGTTCCTTATGAATTTGGTACAAAATGTTCTTTCATCTAAGAAGCGAGACACATACGCCTTCCCTTAAACAAAATATCCAATTTTCATTGGTAGCGGACTCACCGGACCCAAAAAAAGCAGGAAAAAAGTACAAAAGAAAAAAAACAACGAATATACAAAAAAGGGGGAGGGCTGAGGATTTGTTTATATGGCGCTCACGTGGCCAGTAGCCCTTATCCTGAAATGCAGCTTGTCAATCCCTTTTAATTATAAAAAAGGAAACCGAAATAAAAAATATGCGCGAAGTTTAAAAATCGCTTTAAGGGAATTTCCTATTCCTTTCGACTCGAAGGGAATTTCTTGTTCCTTTCGACTCGTGCCACATGTTGGTAATAAAATAATTTAGATCCCCGCTTCTCCTGCAACGTAGGTAGCTAGGCCGGAGCAGGCATACCCCGGTGACCCAAAAAAAGAGGCAACGCATTGTCGCGTTGCAACAAGCAGTATCAATTATTGGCAAACGAAAATAACTATAACTCATATTCAAGTTAAATCCCATACTTTGTATTACCAGATCGATGGTCTTCGGGTTATTTTTCCGCATTATCGCCGTGGTCAACTGAAAATTTCATTCCAAAGTCACCAACAACTATTTCACACAAATTGAATGAATACTACGAACAAAATAAATCCTGTATAATTGGTGCAGAAAGTGGGAGGCGGAATACGGCAGGCGATAAGATCCCCGGCTGGAAATTGAGTTATGGCGCTAATCACGCTCGGATCAGGTTGCCAGACTGCCATTATATGGCGCTAGTATGGCAACCTGATCACGGCGGGAATAAAAATGTAACACTGTCCCCGATAACGGCGGGATCTGGCAGCCTGGTTACGCCCAAATCTGGCAGCCTGGTTACGCCCAAATCTGGCAGCCTCATTGGGCCGCTAGTATGGCAATCTGATCACGGCGTGAACAAAAATGTAACGCTGTTCCCGATAACGGCGGGATCTGGCAGCCTCATTGGGCCACTATCCTGGCGCCTCATGATAGCGTGTATACGACTGCCTGATCGGATGCAGTCCGATCGAAGCCTCTCCGCTGACATAGAGATCTTCTTTCCTGGGGTTGAGATTCTCTCCGCTGACAGGGGGTTCTTCTTCGCTGCCATTAAAACCCTCTCCGCTGGCATGGAGATCTTCTTCGCTGCCATTCGAACCCTCTCCGCTGACATGGAGATCTTCGCTGGGGTTGAGATTCTCTCCGCTGACATGGGGATCTTTTTCGCTGCCATTAAAACCCTCTCCGCTGTCATGGAGATCTTCTTCGCTGGTGTTCGAATCCTCTCCGCTGGCATTAAGATATTGTTTGCTGGTAGCTCTATCAAGGCTTTCCTGATCTTGAATTTTATCATTCGGGCCTCTTTCTGTAAATATTCAAATTTTTCGTAAACAAAACAACGTATATCATTCTCGTTTTTCAAATTATATTTTATATTGATATTATACTATTTTTTATTTTTTTAATATTTTTATATTTTTTGAATTATATTTTATATTGATATTGTTCTATACACAAGTATAGGCCTCCGAAGTAACTCTTGTGGCGTACCCTTGCGGCGAGTTTTGGCAAACCTTGGATTGGTTTTCGTCTGCTAGTGCAGTATGCCGGTCGCCATTTAAATCAGGTGTCCAATCGATGATGCTTGCTCAAGCCTAGCTCTTTCGTGTTTGTGCCGGTTTGACTTAACCGCCATGCGCCAATCCAAGTTTTGCCACCGGCAGCCGTTACGGGGCGCCACCACGAAAGTTACTTCGGAGGCCTATATAAAAATTCATAAATTATGTACAAGTTGAAAAAAGTAAGGTTATACATACCTGATACTTGAGCATTCGATGACCCATTCTCATAGTTCTTCAACTTCATCTCTGTTCCAACGTTGCACATTTTCTTGACCAGGCTTCTTCGCTGCCATTAAAACCCTCTCCGCTGGCATAGAGATCTTCTTCGCTGCCATTAAAACCCTCTCCGCTGGCATGGAGATCTTCTTCGCTGCCGTTCGAACCCTCTCCGCTGACATGGAGATCTTCTTCGGTGGAGTTGAGATTCTCTCCGCTGACACGGGGATCTTCTTCGCTGCCATTAAATCCCTCTCCGCTGGCATGGAGATCTTCTTCGCTGGTGTTCCAATCCTCTCCGCTGGCATTAGGATATTTTTTGCTGGTAGCTTTATCAAGACTTTCCTGATCTTGAATTTTATCATTCGGGCCTCTTTCTGTAAATATTCAAATTTTTCGTAAACAAAACAACGTATATCATTCTCATTTTTCAAATTATATTTTATATTAATATTATACTATTTTTTAAATATTTTAATATTTATTGAATTATATTTTATATTGATATTATTCTATACATAAGTTTATAAAAATTCATAAATTTTGTGAGGGTTGAAAAAAGTAAGGTTATACATACCTGGTACTTGACCATTCTCGCAGTTCTTCAACTTCATCTCTGTTCCAATGTTGCACATTTTTTTGACCAGGCTCTTCATTTTTGCTGCCATTTAAATGCTCTCCGCTGGCATGGAGATCTTTGCTGCCGTTCGAACCCTCTCCGCTAACATGGAGATCTTCTTCGCTGGAGTTGAGATTCTCTCCGCTGACATGGGGATCTTCTTCGCTGCCATTACAACCAACCCTCTCCGCTGGCATGGAGATCTTCTTCCCTGGTGTTCGAATCCTCTCCACTGGCATTAGGATATTGTTCGCTGGTAGCTTTATCAAGACATTCATGATCTTGAATTTTATCATTCACGCCTCTTTCTCTAAATATTCAAATTTTTCGTAAACAAAACAACGTATATCGTTCTCATTTGTCAAATTATATTTAATATTGATATTATGCTATTTTTTATTTTTTAAATATTTTTATATTTTTTAAATTATATTTTATATTGATATTATTCTATACACAAGTGTATAAAAATTCATAAATTTTGAAAAAGTTGAAAAAAGTAAGATTATACATACCTGGTACTTGTACCGATGATCGGGACTCGTCAACTTTTTTCTTCGAACGACATCTTCTACCACGCAACCGTGTCAAATACCGCTCCCTTTCTTTGCAATGCATAACGTCTTCACTTTATGTGCTCCTTTTTATATTTCGTGAAAACTTTCAAGTTTTAACGCAAACACGATGTATAAATTTGCAGTCGGGTATACAATATGACACACGTGCAAGCATATATATATATATATATATATATA
Source organism: Ophion obscuratus (assembly GCA_964007375.1). Classification (NCBI taxonomy): domain Eukaryota; kingdom Metazoa; phylum Arthropoda; class Insecta; order Hymenoptera; family Ichneumonidae; genus Ophion; species Ophion obscuratus. The sequence continues at coordinate 30,102,828 of OZ023321.1, read as the reverse complement.
TATATATATATATATATATATATATATAGTTTTTGAATGCAACACTGGCGCCACCACTTTAGCGCTAGCCTGAGCACTGCCATGCATGGGCCTCCTAATAGAGCCATATTAGGGCAGTGATAAGGCAAACCACATTATGGCCATTTTCACGTTTGCCATAAGTTTGCCTGACCTATGGCTGCCTGTTCACGGCAGGCTCACGGCCGAATCCTAATTCCCGCAATACGGATAGCCACACCGCTCCCTCATCACGGCCTCATCATAAGTCTGGCTAGCCTGAACAAATTTCCAGCCGGGTCGGAGAATGTTGGAGGGGAAGAGCAAAAAGTCGAGGGGTATAAAAATCAGAATGGAACAAGGAATCCAGAACGACTGGTGCAGGATTGACAAATCGACATACTGCAAAGAGGAGCAGAAAAGGGAACGCAGAAATGGAAAAATACTACGAAATAAAGGAGCTCAGTAGGGAAACGAAGAAATTATGGATAAAGGTAAGGTGCGGGAATGTAGGGAAAACGAAAATAAGGGATGGGCAATCAGTAGCTGCCGAATGTATAGAGAAGAGGAGGAGAGCTTCGATCACATTTGTGGCTGGGAAGCGGTGAAGGCAGAAATCAGAGTGGAAATAGTGGAAAAACTTGAAGAAATGCTGGAGAACAAAGGGGGGAAGAATTGAGTCAAAGTTTAGAGGAACTGGTGAGAAACAAAGCCGCCAAAAAGCAATATGCGTACGTGAAAAATTCGACGTATTGACAAAACAGGTAGCGCGAAGAGGAAATACCAGTGGATAAAAGGGTTACGAAAACGGACATACATGTATATAATTTGTAAGAAATGTAAAGGGAAAGGGAGTGTGAGGAGGGCATATGTGTAAACGCCCTCATAGGCCTGGAAATGAAGACTACTATTACTGGATAATGGAATCGCACGTGTGCTCGCATGCGATTGTCCTTCTTTCTGTACAGTAGAATCGCAATTATCCGTATCCCGATTATCCGCATTGTCGGTTATCTGAACGCTTTGGCGCCTTATCTGAACTCAATGATGGTCTTTTTGTCTCAGTTAAGGCCTGAGGCCACAGTAACGGGTATAAAATCATGTGCGAATTTAACCATTTTTGTTCGTATGAAAAAGTGATTCACTCATAATATTAATTACACATCTATTTGGTATGAATATCAAGCGGTTAGAAAATATATATAGATATATTTTTTTCGATGTAGAACATGGCCGATTACTAATATTTTCTGTTATCTTTTTTTAGGCGCTCTTCGGCATGACATTTAGCATCCACAAATTTTTACCTAGAACAAAAACCAAAAATTCTCGTGAATCTACGTTAGAATACCTAGGAAGTACGTACGGAATTTAAAAAATATTGTTTTGTTCAAGAGTTGTAGGTATTTGAACTTGAAAAATGAATTTTCAGTGAAAAATTTCGTTATAACTGTTCATAAAATGAAAAGTTTTCAATTAATCAGAAATTCCGTACGTACTTCTCTGCGAAATGCAATTAGGAACATAACTTTCAAATCTGAAGTAAATCGAGTGAAAATTGTTGAAGTTATTTGTCACGCCAATTTGAAAAAAGCTGTTTCGAGAAGTTTCGAATAGTCGGCCATTTTGACATCGAAAAAAAATATATATATATATTTTTTTTCTAACACCTTGATATTCATGCTAAATAGATGTGTAATTAATTTTATGAGAGAATCACTTTTTCATACGAAAAAAAAATTGTTAAATTCGCACATGATTTTATACCCATTACTGTAGCCTAAGGCCTTAAGGTATCCTCCTTTTTTCTCTAATAAAGCTGTGCCCTTACACTTCGAGATATTTTCAAAATACATTATTGCCTATATGTAACTTCATGAATCAAATCGTATATACATTGTACGTACGAGAAACCACCCTGGGATGGTTTAAAACCTAAACAGAAAATAGCCCCACACATCCGCTGTGAACGAATTCGAGACTTAGCGGCCAAGAAACGGGCAACTACTATGAGGCAGCCAAACATTGATCATTATTTTAAGCCGCAATTGTGATGACCTGCATAAGTAGTGGTGGCATAAAAATTCAAACGTTATTCGTTGCTAATGGCTATCAAATAAAGAATTGAGGGTCGTTGGCTTAATAAAGAGAATTTTCGATACTATTTATGAGTTGATTTTCCCGGAAATCCGAGATATATTTTCGATTATCCGAAAGATGTCCGGTCCCAATTAGTTCGGATAATCGAGGTTCTACTGTATATAAATATGCAGATAAGTTCTATACAGTGACTGACAAAAATAAGCGACCACCATAGACCAATAAAGCTTTCGCCCTTAAAAGTGTAGAAAAAATGAGTCTCTACTTTCGCTTGAAATAAGTTTTCATATTGGTAAAATATTAAATAATGGGTTTAATACATTTTTTGCACCTTTAATTTAAAAGATCGGATGAACTGTAAATGCGGAATAAAAACACGACATTACTTCATTAGTAAAGCCGGGTACAGTCGTGCTGTATATTGGAATCGGAAGAAAGTAGAAGCAGGCTAGTTTTTTGACAGGTGATTGTCAAAAGGGGATGGGGGTGGATTAGTGCCCAACTACAACCCCCACAAGGTCGGCACCGGGAGACAAAATTTTCAGAAAAATCCGGGCTTTATTTTTGTCCACAGCGCCGAAGTCGTGGAAGTTCATTTCGGGGGTAAAAAAATGGGGTCAAATTTTGAAAAATCAATTCTCATTCGATAACTCTTTAGGAAAAATTAATACAATTTTTGTTCAAATGGGGACGTTGTAGCCCTTGAAAAGACGCGTCGATCGAGTATTTGATCATCTCTCTCCAATAAGATCTTCACGCCCAAAAGAATTGTTGAAATGTAAAAAAAAAAATGTTTTATTGAATAACTCAAAAACAATCGATTTTTCGGGATTAGTTTAAATGTACGAAATGTAGAGAATAATTTTCTCTACATTTTCGTTCCTATGGACCATCCTTGAATTTTGCTTTTTCCAACCCAAACAAACCGTTTATCAGTAACGTGATAAAAAGAAACGCATCGATTTATCAAAAGAATATGTTGAGAGTCCAATTACTTTCTGGAATTCCGTTATATTCAGTGATGAGAATAAATTTAACATCTCCGGTTCGGATGGTCGTGGTCGTATGGTATGAAGAAAACCGAATAAGCACATGAACACCAAAAATTTGTGTTTGCCCGTGGAGCATGGCGGTATTCTTGTTTGGGGCTGTAGAAGAGCAACCGGAGTAGGAAAATTAACATTTATTGACTGCACTACAAATATGCGGTCAGAAATACAGAACAATTGAAAAACGCGCTTCGATAAGAGTCGGACACAATGAGGCCATCGATGACATCGAGACTGGTCCAAAGTACACCGAAACGCCTGAAAGAAGTTTTGAAGACTAAGGGTGGACCTACCAATCACAAGTTATGTTAAGAACAGAAGCCACGATAAAACCAAAGTTGTGGTACATGTACGGAAACTTTTTTGGTACATGTTTGGCTAGTTATTCATCTGTTTATTTCTTTACCGGTGAAGTCAGTGTTTTTCGATTTGTCTTTATGTTATGTTTATTGTTAATTTGATCATTTATAAGATAATAAAATTAACACCAATAAATTAACCAAAGATTGTACAAAAATCTAAAATAAATTAGTTTATACAGCATGTGGGGAAACTTTTTTGACCCACTGTATGTGTAACTTTTGAACAAATGAGGAAAACTCACTCAAATATAATCATTTTTTTCAAGAATAACAGAATCAGTGAAGAATTATAGTAACGAAAAAAAACTGCGATAAGAATGTTGTATTTCGCGCCTCTTCCTCATGATCAATGTAGTACCCCTTTCCTCTCAGGTGTCACCACACATTTTTCAAAGCCTCCTAGATAACTTTTCTCATCCAAGCTGAAGGCCGACACTGATCGTCATTTCATTCCTTTTTCTTGTGCGGCTGAAACCACACGTATATTTTTTTTCTCGCAATAAATTTTGTCGGGAATTGAGAAAGTATGGAGAGAAAACGCAGAACACGTGTTTCGACGGATCGCGAAGATAAAGCAAATGACCTTAACAAGCGGATTAAAAGATTAGAAGAATTACTTCTGAGAAAAGAGGAGAAGAAGGAGCGAAGGAGAAAACGTAGTAATTTCCCGTTTGGTATGTCCCTTTTATCGTTTCTTTCCGTTGTTGGATCGTTGTTTATAGCACACCTTTGAGCCTCATCACGACGTGGATAATTTTTGGTGAGGATTTTTTTTTTCCTAATGGTCATACGTTTAGGCTCTAACCTATGCGTGAGAGTTATTACTCAGACCGTATTTTCCATGGCAATTATCTCCATGACAACAGTCCGGTCACCCGCGTAGGCTCTAACCTATGCGGGGAGTTATACTCAGACCGAATATTGCCTTTTTTCTGTTCCGCTGGAAAACACATTCTCCTTGGTAAATGATTTGGAATTGGCTAAATCTCAGCAAGATTTCACCTTCTATTGAGCTCTAACCCAGTAGATGCTATTTGGCGCTAACCAAGTAGACGCTTTATATGCAGAATTTCATCTGACCTTCAAAAAAAAAAAAAAAGAAAGTGACGGATCTACGTATCCATCATCACCGTCGATTATTTTCATTTATCAGGACATGGCTATGGCAGACTTCATAGTCCAAGATCGATTCAATCCTTTTGGTCCAATCAATCTGACGGTTTGGAGGATCCTGAGATTGATTCATAACACCCTGTTCAAAATCTTCAGACAGATTTTATCTCAAGCGATATACGGCATAAGGAAAGTCATCGACCCGATCCTTGTCCAGTTTCCAAAACTCAAATGACCGAGGATCACGAAGACGTCGTTTTGGATCCCAAGATCATTGAAGTTTTGGGGAAACGATTCTTAGAGGAACGTTCTTTGGCCGCTGCCATCCCACGAGACATAACTATCCGTTGGGAGGACATTTTAAAGAGAGGAATGCCGTCAGATGACCGGACAACTCTTATAAAAAAAAATCCACCACCAAAAAACTGTTGCATGATCGATCCTCCAAAAATAAATCCTGAGGTTCGAGCTTCCCTACAGGAAACTGTAATTAAAGGAGACGATCGTATAGAATTAAAGCAAGGAAAGATCGCAGCATGTTTAGCAGCAGTGGGGAAAACCTTTTTGAGTGTTTTGAACCAACAGGGTGACAGCAATGACTTGATCATGATTGAACAACTCAGCGACCTTGGCCGTCTGTTATTGGATCTACAACATGACGAGACAAATATTAGAAAAAACTTGATATTGGCGAACCTGAGTGCGTCGTTTAAAGACGTACTAACTGGGACCACTTCCGACGAATGACTTTTCGGAAAGCAGTTCGAAGAAAAGATTAAAGCTGCTAAGGCGCTGGAAAGTTGCAAAAAAGATTTAAGACCACCAATAAAATCTCAGTTCAGCAACCAGCCAAAAAACTTCAAATTTCCGCCCCGCCGATCACAGGGAAGTCATCGACAAACTGCTGCAGCGCCAGGCGGGAAAAGTCAGCAGTTCAACAGACCTCAACATGCTCCGACCAGCCGACGCGGGAATCTCCGTCACGAGAACAATTGGAAATCCGGCCAGAAATACGACAACCTCGCCCCGGACGACAGTAGAATCGGCAAGTCCTAATGCTGGCAGGCTTCGGTTATTTATTAGGTGTACAAATAAGTTTTAGGACACTTCGATTTTGTATCATAACAGCTATTCTAAATTAATTCAAAGGTCCCGCTCACTTATCATAGATGGCGCTTGATATGTAGTATCGAAACGTAAAGGAGTCATAAACATAACCTATAAATTCTGTAAATTAAACATGCAGACCGATAAGCTATTTATTAGACACTGCATTCGCTATGAATTCCATCAAGGAAAAAGTGTTAGGAAAGCTTGTGAATCGATATGTTCTGTTCTTGGAGACAACATTGTATCTAAAAGTACATGTGAGTATTGGTATAAGCGATTCAAAGAAGGTGATTTCGACGTTAGTGATCGTGAACGCACGGGGCCTCCTGTAAAGGTGGACGATCAGGAACTGCAAGCGTTGCTGGATGAAAACTCTTGTCAGACGGAGAAACAACTTTCTGAACAGCTTGGAGTAACTCAACAAACTGTTTCTTATCGTTTAAAAGCAATGGGTAAGATTCGAAAAGGAACAAAGTGGGTACCACACTTTCTGACTCAAGAAAATAAAAACAGTGAGTCTTTACAACAAGCAACATAGAAAGTCTTTCTTGTGGAAAATTGTGACCGGCGATGAAAAGTGGATTTATTTTGATAATCCGAAACGCAAATATCATTGGGTTGACCCCGGCGAGCCGACAACATCCACGCCAAAGCGCAATGTTCATTGTAACAAAGTCATGCTGTGCATATGGTGGGATATGAAAAGCGTACTGTATTATGAACTTCTCAAACCTGGTCAGACAGTTACTACCGATCGCTATTGTCATCAATTGATGCAAGTGAATCAAGAAATTGAGAAGAAACGTCCATTTTCTGGTAAAGGAAAACGTTCAGTAAAACTGCTCCATGACGACGCGCGGCCTCATGTGGGTAAACCGGTCAAGGATACGTTACTAGCGCTTGGATGGGAAGCTGTACCACACCCGGCGTATTCACCAGACTTAGCCCCATCCGATTATCATTTATTCCGGAAAATGCAGAACGATTTGTCTGACGTGCGATTCAAAACATTTGAAGAAGTGGAAAAATGGGTGGCTAAATTTCTCACCTCGCAAGACGAAAGTTTCTTTGCGAAAGGCATCCGCGAGTTACCTGAGAGATGGCTGAAGGTCATTCAGTGCGATGGAGATTACTTCGATGAATAACTGTGTTTTACTTCTTTTTAAATAAATCTTGAATTTTTTGAAAACTGTCCTAAAACTTATTTGTACACCTAATATTTCAAATTGGGAAGGTTTAACTACCGATCGAAATATTTTGTCCTGGATACAAGGATATAAGATACCGTTTGAATCTTACCCAGTTCAAGTTAAATTCCCAGATGACCATGTGCTAAGTTAAGGGGTTTCGACTTTGAACTTGCGATTTTGAAAAAATCGATTTTTTTATTGCATTTTTTTGAAGTATAAGTATCTGAGAATATGTTCTGAAAATTTCAAGTCGATCAGAACAAAATTGACTGAGATATGAGCGTTGTAAAAGAAGAATCCGTTCTTGGTGTAAACTGAAATTGAAACTTTAAACGCGTTTTTCTCAAAATGGCATTTCTGCAGTGACCAAGATTACTCGAACACTAATGAACCGATCTTCTTGAAATTTTGCAGGCTTATTTAATACATAAAAATGTAGTCTTTAATCGTTCGATTTTTTTTTTCGCAAAAATGGCCGTTTAATAGCCAAAAAACGGCCGTTTTTTTCGTTAAAATCGAACCATTAACTTTGACTGTCCGCCATTTTGTGAAAAATAAATATTTTTTAAAATCCTTCGATTAAAGACTAGTTTATACTTATATTTGACTAAATCCATCCGCATTTTTTTCAGATGATCCACTTCGCCGCAATGTTGGTCACCGCAAACCGTGTATATAAAAACATTTTTTCATTGACGGCCATTTGCCACTAAACAATGTAATATTTTTCAATAAAAAGATTACTGAAAGTTCTTCAAGATGTGTTCTTTAAGATGGTATATTGATCGATTAAAAAAGTTTTGTAGTTTTCTTAAAAAAAAATCATGAAAAAGGCCTGTTGCGCTACATGTGGGGGTAAGGCCTTAATAAGAACATTTGGAGACATCGAAATTAATTTTGAAACTTTTAGAAAAAGGTGCTGTAAAAACATGTAAGGACAGTCCAGGTCTATTTTTATCGCGAATCTTTTTAGTTCCAAAATCGGATGGCACGTTTCGTCTTATTCTAAACCTTAAGGAATTGAACAAGGTTATTAAGGCAAAACATTTTAAGCTCGAGGATCGGAAAGCTGTCTTGAATTTGATGAACGAAAATTATTTCATGGCAACGGTGGATTTGATAGACGCGTATTATGTAGTGTCGATCGCAGAAAATAACAGAAAATTTCTCAGATTTCGCTATAATGGCCAGCTTTTCGAATTTACATGTTTGCCATTTGGTCTCACTACGGCTCCATATGTGTTCACAAAAATCCTAAGGCCAGTAATGGCAAACTTGAGGCAAAGAGGGTTTACTTCAGTTATTTATTTAGACGACTTACTTCTCTTCGGCAATTCTTACGATGAATGTAAAGAAAATATCCGTTCTACTTGCGATCATTTAGAACATTTGGGACTCGCTATTAATATAAAGAAATGCCAGTTAATACCATCGAAAAAGTGCAAGTATCTTGGTTTCTGCTTTGATTCCGAGAGAATGATTATTGAACTCCCACAAGAGAAAAAAGATCGCGTAAAAAGAGAAATCGAAAGGTACCGATCAACCACCCTGTTGCAAAGGACCGATAGGATCCTGTAGCCAACGATAAAAATCCGATACATTGCTGTTTGGTCTATTGGCAGCACAGATAACGGATTTTCGTAATTTATCTGGACTCATTGGAATGTTCGCATATACGGTTTCTATTTGGATAAACCGATATGGAATGTATCAGATTCTATTGTTTTTATGAACAAGATGGAATCTATAGGGAATAACGTATGTGCGATCTACGGCATCAAATCTGCATTTTACACTGATCGAAAAGTTGCGTGCATTTATCAGCAGCTACGGATTTGATTTGAATATTTTTCTAATTGTATTTCCAAAAGTTATAAATTTATAAGTTTCAAATGGACTTGACCGTTTGGAAGCGAATGTGCATAAAACGGGAAAGTCCACGATTTTTAGCTATCAGATCTCGAATGCAAAAACTGATACGTATGAAACTGTACTTATTTCGCCTTATGAGAAATGACAGATATATTAGGACCAAGTTTTGTATGGGACAGAATTTGTGATTCCATGGACAAAAACGCATCATTTTCCGATAAAAATGTACGTTTTCAATATGAATGAATCAGATATTTCAGATAAGTCACTTCATCAGCAGTAATTGGTATTGACTGATTAACATTTAATGGGGATATACAGATTCAACGATCTTATTGATAAATATGGGTTTAACCTGTATATGTTTTAATGGGAGTTTCCAAACTTATCCAGGGTGAAGAGAGAATATTTCAGATAGGGCTCTATATGGATTATCTATTGCAAAACTGATCTTTAAGTCTATGTGAATGCATATTTTGATGCAGATTATAATGTATCTGTCCATCTCGGCATTTATTCGTACAGTGAAAGATTCAGCTTAATAATGAAGCTCGAGTGCTTGTATGCAAATATGAGTCAAACTTATATCCGTTCGAATCCTGTATCTGTTTTAAATTGGTTTTTTCCAACCTATGCAGACTTGAGTGATAATGCTTCGGTCGGTCTATATATGGATATCCAATAAAAAATGGCATCTGCGTCTATGGTCATGTATACGTAATTACAAAACTAGTCTATTTGTGCATATATGTATTTATTTGCATTGTAAAAGATTCAGAAGCCTAAGAATCGGCTGCCTTTAAAGCCTCAGAATCGGGTCAGCTTTACGTGAAATAGCCTCTTTGTTACACAAAACACAGAAAGCGTTTACGGTTTTCATTATTTTGTTTGCATTTTTTGCATTTTGAAAAATGTTTTAAAAAAATAGTAAGAGACGGCAGTTCACACTAGTACGTGGGTATACTTCCGAAAAGCCAATACCCTTTGTCTATCTAAAATTTTGCACAGATTTTTGTTGCTACATTTCACGGTCAAGATTTTTACCTTAACATTTTGTTTCTACTGAATATCCAGTGCAGGCTAGGAAATGCAATAAAAAATTCAAACACTAGACTAATCCGAAGGGTGATACAAAAGCTAAAAAAAATCACAATACTGCCTCTACAGTGTAACTGAGTGTTAACCGATTTAATGAATCCTCATTCTGAGTTATGTGCATAGGAAAAAACCGATTCACACAGTTAAATGATTGGCCCGTATTTACTTATGAAAACCGACGCCTCCTCTTGAGAGTGAAACATTTACAATATTAGTACATTCCGGTAGGTGCGGATAAAAAATAATTTGGAGATACACATACATTCTCATACAACAAAGGATTATTGTTGGATTGTAGAATCCATATAGCAAATGATTAAATGGATCCCACCCTTATAAATACCAGATCCGTATTTACTGATAAAAAACGGTGCCACGTTCTGAGGACGAATCTTTTATAATACAAGTACATGCAAATAGGTGCGGATATCAAATAATCTCCAAATACGAATACATTCGCATACAGTAAAAGGTAAGTTTTCGATCTGAAAGGTCGAGTAGGTTCAGACAAAAAATAATTGCGAATACGTATACATTCTCGTACAGCTAAAGATAAGCTTTCGATCTGAAAAGTCACACACAAACTGATTGCTGTCAAATTTCGATTGTAGCATGTAACTTCCTATGCGAACTATAATTGGATTCTGCCGACTAGTACCAATAGAATTCCAGTTTGTGCGTGCAAGTTCATTCCGTTAGAATGTAATGGACATTTTTAAGTAATTTGCTGTTGCAGATTAATTACGATTGAAATTTAAAAGGTATCTGCATTTACAAATTGAACTATGCGAAACCGTTTTCGGATTTTATAGGTAATCTATGGGCACCGTAGATACGTACAAAACCCGATAGAATCATATATTTCAAAAAGTCGTCAATCCTATCGGAATTCATAAGCGTTTCCGAGGACAAAAACACATCATTTTCCGATAGTATTTCTTTTTTTATTGGTTTGTATCGGTTCTTTGCAACAGGGCAGAGTTTGCAAAATTCGCGAATTTGCTGAGTTTGTTGGCCTAATTGGTTCGTGTTGCTCTGCAATTAGATATGGTTTGGGACGTACAAAAGCTTTCGAACGAGCACGTTATTTAGCTTTGAAAGCGAACAATGGCTCTTATGACAGTTTTTTCGCCTTGAACAAGAACCTGCGTGAGTTTTTTGTCGTGAGATTTTTACAGACGCCTCTTTGACGTGATGGGGGACACCTGTGGACAAAAGAGATCGCATGATTTTAGGGATAGAGAAGAACGAAAGACTCATATTAACATACTGGAACTAACTACTGCCTTTTTCGGGCTTAAGTGTTTCGCGAATGATTTAAGGAATTGTGATATCCTATTACGTTTGGATAATACCACAGCTATATCATATATTAATAGACAAGGCGGCGTTCGACACCCGCGTTTGAATACCCTAGCCAGACAAATTTGGAACTGGTGCGAGGAGCGCGGAATTTTGATCTTTGCTTCCTTTATAAGCTCATAAGATACTTTCGAAGCTGATTTTGAATCACGAAGACTAGAACCAGAAACGGAATTTGAATTATCGAATGCTGCATTTAACAAAATATCTCGTTTGTTCGGACAACCAAAAATTGACTTATTTGCAACTCGCGTAAACGCAAAGTGCGCGAAATATGTTTCATGGTTTCCAGATCCGAATTGCTCAGCAATTGATGCTGAGCAACTTGGACGAAATTCTATTTTTACGCCTTTCCACCCTTTGTGGTTATTTTACGAGTATTACGAAAGATTAGAGACGAAGGGTCCCAGGGTATTTTTGTAGTCCCTGATTGGCCCGCGCAACCATGGTACCCTTTGTTTCGTGCTCTCCTTATGACAGAGCCGATATATTTCAAGCCTAACATACAATTGTTATCTTCTTCAGAGAACGAGACCCTCTTTGGAGAAAGATTACCCTGGTTGCCGGTCTTTTATCAGGAAATCTTTCGAGTTAAAGAGTGTACCAGAAGAATCAATGCAACTAATGATCGCTTCGCTTCGAGAATCATCATTCAGACGATATAATAGCGGTCTAAAGAGGTGGTGGGACTTTTGTTACGAACAAAACATCAGTCCTTATTTTACTTCTATGGATAATGTTATGTTGTTACTTACAAGAGAGTACAATAACGGAGCCTCACGAAGTTCCTTAAACTGTTTGCGTTCGGCTATAGCTTTAATAATGGGTCCCGAAGTGGGCGAGGATTTTAGAATAAGGCGCCTATTTAGAGGTGTGTCCGAAATGCGTCCATCCAAGCCCAAGTATGATCAGACATGGGATCCTAAAATCGTCTTGAACTATATAAGAACTCTGAGTTCAAATGACTGTTTGTCTCTCGAAATGTTGTCGTTGAAACTCGTTACCTTACTCGCACTCGTCACTGGACACCGAATGCAAACTCGTTCGTTAATCAAAATTCAGAATATCGAATATCATAGAACATCCATACAGATAAAAATTCCAGATGAAATCAAAACTTCCACAATCAGCAGAAAACAGCCTCCGCTGGTCTTACCTTTTTTTGACGAAGAAAAAATCATTTGCACCGCAACAACATTAGAATTTTACCCATTGAAAACTAAAGACCTACGTTGTTCGACAGAATCACTATTTATCGCCTTCAAAAAGCCTCATAGAGTAGTCTCCTGTCACACATTATGTCGATGGACAAAGAATATGTTAGGCAGGAGCGGCCTCGACACCCAGATTTTTTCAGCACATAGTACTCGACATGCGTCGACATCAACCGCAAAATTGAAAGGTGTCAGTATTGACAGCATTAGATCAGCGGCGGGGTGGACAAGTAATTCGCAAACATTTGCACATTTTTATAACTTACCTGTCATTGGTGACAAGGAGGCGTTTGCTCGAGCAATAATGGAATAATCTTCTATTATCCGCTTAATTTGTTATTGTATCATTCGTATAATTCACTGTTGTTTTGTAAATATATATATATATATATATATATATATATATAATAAACCGTAAACAACATTAAACATCTACGTTGATCTTGAGGAAGAGGCGCGAAACACAATTAGATGATTGAACGAACTTACCTAAGTGAAGTTCGATCATAATTGTATGTAGCGCCTCTTCCGAGCGATCAGTCCCGCCCTTTACATATACCAAAAAGGAAATAATAACCCATATCTATGGAAAGCAATCGATATATGCCCAAATGTCTACGGCAACGCTTTTAATATACGAAATGACTGTCAGTGTCGGCCTTCAGCTTGGATGAGAAAAGTTATCTAGGAGGCTTTGAAAAATTTGTGGTAACACCTGAGAGGAAAGGGGTACTACATTGATCTTTCGGAAGAGGCGCTACCTACAATTATGATCGAACTTCACTTAGGTAAGTTCGTTTAATCATCTAATTATAATTATATATCGACGCTGCTTACGAAAAGTAGCACGATTCAAAGTTCTTATGAAAACTACGCATTACGTTAACGAATTATATTATTCGTTATATTATACGTTACATAATTAACATTATGAAAACGAAAGCATTACGCTTTCCCCATGGAAACTAGCACGTTTCCATATTCACCACGAAAATGCGATACCAGCTAGCTTGTTAGATTTTCAATGTAAAAACTAGTGTAAAAGGAGTAAGTTTAAAACCTTAAGGATTTCATCGCTCGTACAATCTAACCAGAAGAGTTTTGGTGGGAATTTAAAGTCCTTCGTGCTCAGATAAAAATCTGAAAAAATAAACCATTAGTATTGTTTAAAAAATATGACAATTTTTTGCGTGACATTTTAATTTTATACTCGTTGCTTTTATTAATATTTTGATACTAATTATCAATTAAAATCGATAGTAGTAATTTTTATAAAAAAAAATAATATCGATATTGTAAATATAATCACATATTTGTGATTTGCTATTAAAAAAATAACATTATTGAAAATATCATTCAACAAATTTACTGTAATTTTACAGATGGTTATCGTCGAATATGTTTGAAAAATCTTGCTGATGTTCGATTGGAATGAAACGTCTGTCAAGCATGGCCTGTGAAGCTTTTTTTCTAAATAAGCAAAAGCAAGATAAAAAAAAAGCAAAAGGCAATTTTTTATCTGACGTCTGTTTTAATTGGAACATTCGAACAGCATCCATGTTTTTTTTAAAGATTTTTATCTCTCGTCCTTCTTGGTCAAAATCATAATTAACGTGGATTGTATCAACGTAAGGTTGAATGGATATTTCCCGAATACTTGCAATTTTAAGGAATTGGAGTTGAAAAAATAGAGGCAAGGCGTAAAAAAAGCATGGAAGAAAAGTCGGCAAGAATTCCAGTGTTACTGAAACATGTCAATTTTCGCGGTGAATATCGAAATCTTCTTTTCGTGATGAAAGCCGAAAATCGCTAGTTTCCGCGTTGAACATCGAAAGGTGATAGTTTTCGTGTCGGAAGCTAAAACATGCTAGTTTTCGCGGCGATATCAAACGTGCTAGTTTTCGTAAGAATTCTAATACATGCTACTTTTGGATATAATGTTATGTTATTCAGACGTCGAAGCTGGCAACTTGAAGTGGTCTGTTTTTTTTGCAAGCCACTGTATATCCTCTTTTAATCACAAACATATTGCCCCAATTACGAAATATTACGTAGGGTAGGAATCGAAATTTCGGTTCCAACGGTCCAAAGTTCCTCTCGATTTTGATCTAGCTTGAAGATTTTTCAATCGCGTACGTGCTCAAACTGACAGAACATTAATAAGAATTTCGAAACGTCGAAAGTTCTCATTTTCAATGGCTACTTTCACGATGTCAAATGGATCTGGACGGCTAATGCCTGAGTGACGTCACGTCCACGTACAGTATTCCGAAAGTTCGGCGAGCCTGACTTTCAGCAGTGGGGAAATCCGAATCCCATTCGATGTCCCCACCCCCTCGCCGGCCTTTCTTCTGATGTACAGGTCGGAATCTCGTTTCTGACGCAATTCGCGGCACCCAGTGAATCATGGTCGAGCTATGTCGTCGTTTACTCGTGAATTTGCTGCGCCGAATTTTCGGCGCCGGCACATCATTCACTAACCAAACTCGCCTCCCCCGCCTCTACTTTTGCAATCCGAAAATCTGAAATAATAGATGACATACATAATGGAAAACGGTTTTCAATTTGATGGTACTCGTTACCCATTTCCGGTTTAACGAGCAATATATTAATTTGCAAACGTGGTTCAAGGTAATTACCTTTTTATTGAATATCGCAATTATGTGCATAGCTAACGAGTTTAAGGTAGTATGGGGGATACAATCCCAGGCAAATGTCCCAAAATATGAAATTCTCCAATGTATGTTATTCACAAATATATACCTAGAGACATAGTCAACTTAGTCATAAGTGGCACAATATGTGGGCTGTGCCTCTCCAGTTGAAATTGTTTTTTTTTTTAAATATCTTTACCTGTAACTGTTAATGCTTAGCCATATTAGGGCCAAGCCCTGGAGGGTAAAGCTTTTGTATTTATAAATAAGAAGTTGTGAACACTTTGATCTCATGAGAATGAGCCGCAAGATCCTGTAAATGAAGAGTGTGACAGTTCTTAAGGGATCATCGGTGTAACATTTTCAAACAATCGATTTTTGTTACATTATCCAGGAGAATAGACAGTTATAAACATGTTCAATTTTTTGGCGCAAAATTTGAATTATTCTGGTTGCGACAGGCTTTCTCAGGAAAAGGGATTCGACCAGCTGCGTGAGACCTGGCGCAGACGGAAGCGTTTTTCTCAAAATGTTGTTTTTCAAAACAGGAAAAGAGTTTTCAAGCTATCCATCTCAAATTACAACACAACATTCTTCATGCCATTCTTTATATTACTACGAAAGCTCTTTTTTTTACCCTTCCTTTTTTTAAACGAAAAACTATCGAAAAAATAGGCTAAATTCGGCACCTCCGTTTTGTTAATTTTTATTTAAAAAACAACTCCATAGCAACATAGCGGCTTTCATACTGATTAATAATCTTTTTACAGATTTAGTTTCAGATAATATTTACTGCCACAACCGTATACACTGTAGGAACTCCTTTTTTTCCAATATATTTTCAACCGCTAAAAGAAATGTAAAAAAAATGAAAATAAACGTTTAAAAATGTATGTTCAATTCTTCATGAGTGCTTTGATTTGACAAAAAAAAACAGACTAATTAGCGTATTTTAACCGTCGAAAAAAAATCGGAAAATCAGCCATTTTTGACTCGTTAAACTGTGATGATCCCTTGAACAGCACGATTGATCAATCCCAAATTCTGCATGCAAGTTTAGAACGAACAAGATACCACCATATCCATCTTACAGCGCCATGATAACATTTCCGCAAGGCTCCCGTACATCCTTAACACACGGTACAACACTTGCCTACTTTTATCCACTGAACACAGTTTCTGAAAACTGACCCAACTGCAGTGTCAATCAATTTTCGGATAACGCATAGTTCCAAAATCGTCTCCTCCATTGCAAAGCATTGATATTCAGCGCAGAGGAAAAGTAAGTCATTGACGCTCTATGGTATACATTGACGCCAGGCTCCTCGATGGTACCAGAAGTATTTATCTGAAACAATCATGAAAGATAACTGACCACTTTATCAACGGCTGGAGGTCGTTTTGAGGTAAGATGGAACATTCCTGACAGCCCAACAAAACATGTTTGCTCAATTTTACGTCAATGCTGGTTTCGCAATCATTTTTACGATAAGAAAGTATTCTTCAAATCGTCCCGATTAGTGTTATCACTGTTGTGGACCTATCAACTGAACCACTTCTAACTGAATGACTCATCGATTTTATAAAAATAGACATGACAAGCAAATTTACGACTGTACTTAACCTTCGTTCGTACGTCGACCTGTCTCCATTTTGCTCGCGGCTTCTCAGAACGGCATGCGAGCGAAAAAAAGACGATCTGTAGGTAGGCCGTGTCTGGTTCTTCTTCATTCAAGGATTGCTCTCGAATTATTATTGCATTGCTATTTATTTCTGGACTCTTCCACGTTTACGAAGCTTTGCTAAAGAAACAGAAAAATCCACGACGCGTTCGCCACAATTATTCGATTGACGCCAATTGTTTACATCATTCTTCAAAGGATATATAACTTCAGTCGCATACGTCTGGCGCTACGAAAAAACGAATTTGTCAGTAAAAAAAAGGCGAAAACGCGAAAAATAAAATTAGGTCCTTTTCGAGCGAATAAAACAGATCGATGAAGCAGGGCTCGCATCCAGTTCGATGATTCGTGACACCTTGAAACATACGGAAATACGCGCTCGGATCACGCATGTGACAGATGGAGATTAGTACGGCGATGTTTTTTTTCAGCTCTGCGACCTCTGTCTGGCGCATTGATTCGTAGGCTTTCGGCTCTACTTTCCTTATGATAATTCCCGGTCAAAAACGAAGATAAAAAAAGAAGAAAGAACTATACGTATCGGTGAAAGGTCTCGAAAGATCTGGATAGTACGCGTCACACGAGAGAGCGAGATAGAGATGAAGAATGAGAAACGAGCGCTGGCAGCGCCGCCGTTTATCGACACCACCCGTTGTCCCCCCTTCTGCCAAAACTGCCGGTGGAATTTTCGCCGGGTTTCTTCGAAAGATCGCCCTGTACACCGAGGCTGCAACGATTGGACGAAATTGGCGTCAGCGACACGACGATTGGTAAGGAGTGACGACGTAACTGCCATTTCACGCTAGCACACCGTTCCAACAGTTGCGTGTGAACTATATCGCTACACGGAAGGGTCACGTGACGCGCCTAGTGAGCTCTACCGTTCGCGCGCACACGTCGTATTCCGTTCGCGGCCGCCGACCGAACAAGTCTACGTTACCGTGCCTCGTACGCAACACTAAGCAGCAGCTCGCAACGGCCTCGAAAGAGAAAACAACGAACGCGAGTAACTACGATCGGAACGAACGATCGTCAAAATATTCTCCGTGAGAACAGCGAAAAGTTCGCGCCCGGCAATAAAAAAACAGTGAGAAAAAGTTACAACGAGCCACAAAACAACATACGAAAGGAATTTTTCACGGAGTTTTCTACGCTCCAAGTGGAAGTTACGCGAACAATCACCGATTCAGGGAGGGTAAGTTACCGACGAGAACGAATTACTTTTTTCCGAAAACCTACGCAGTCTTTTTCGTTTCTCACATGCGCGAGATATATTACGACAGACATTCAAGGATAACACGCAAATAATTTAGATACGGTTATTCTACACACGTAATAAAATGTACACAATGACGCATACGCACACACACGTACTCTGCCGCCGATCTATTATCTCTATTTTTCGCTACTTTTTCGACGCAAACGCTGACATCACGTTTGTAAAGAACGCAATGTTCTCGTTCGCGAGTCGATTACGAAGCACACCGTGTGCCTTCGAAATTTAGCGCGTTACCATGTGCTACCGGGAATACTTTTTTTCGCGATACTCTTATCGCTTCGTGACAAGGCAATATTTTCGAGCATGTGTGCGTGGTGGCAACGATGCTCGAATAACGATCCGCGGAGAATTTTGCAGGTGAAAAACCCAAGCATAGCGTGTACTCGAAGTATGCTCACTCGCGTTTTCCGCCGGTAAACCGAGTATACAATGCCACTTGTCGACAACAATTTTCGAGAAAATTTGCCCATGTATTTTTATTATTACGTATATACTATACTCTATATATATATATATGTGTGCATTCGTCTGTACGCTTATTACTTTTCGATTACCGCGAAGCTCTATTAACGTGAACGGCATTCATCTTTCTCGCTCTTCCCACCGGACCGTTATTGCTGTCTCTTTCGCGCCCATATCTCTATCGCGCCATCTTGACGGAAGGCACAATCAACGATTCTTGGTACCACGATCGTATAGCTATCATAATAATAAAATGAACACGATGACGCAAATCCGCCTAATCCGCGGCAAAAAACGAACGCCAAACAAACGTTACGTAAGCCGCGCGTCTTCCGGACGTTTCGCCAATGACGTATGAGCCGTCAAAGAGAAATCCTCATTACAATATGTGTGTGTGGATGTATGGTAAAAAAAAAGATGCATTCCGGGAGGATCAACGGATGAATCGAATTCGTTAAAGTTAATTGTTACGCTGCGGCTAGCTTTCCGGGTATCAGACGGGCACGATTACGATATCTCTGGCGCCTTAATTTGACCGTGGATTATTCATAATTGCCCCAAAAGAAATTCTTTTTTTAAGAATAAAAAATCGCGCTTTTGGCTTCCATTAGAAAATACAGGACATTTTTAGTCGTTATTAAGCGATTTAACGAATTAGTCGTTATTAAGCGATTTAATTGGTTCACGTTATGTGGCTTTCTTCGGAATGCGCTATGTCAAGAAAAAAACAAGGACAAACCCAAACAAAGTACGACGAAACAATGTAAAACACGCGGAAAAGTCAATTTTAACAAAAAAAATCGGAAAAATACATTTTGTCTCTTCGAAGCGCTGTAAATCCAAAACTAAGGCTCAAAACGAAAAAAAGTTATTCTTGTTTTTCGTATTTTTCCGGCCATATTTCATAATCCAATCGTCAAATTGAGACGCCAGCGATATCGTAATCTCCCCACCGGACGAACAAGCACGTTATTCGTCCGGATAGCGGCTCAGTTCACGCAGTTCACGCTGTACACGCCCTAAACAAACCCAAACAAAATTATAAACATTTTATTCGGACTTATACGTCTAAATTATTTGTCCGTATAGTTTGTTTAACAATTTAACACATTCTATCCGGACGATTATATATATCTTATTCGTCCGGATACTAGCTGACACGAATCACAATAATATGCACGCCTACTAGAAGTACGGCGTGAACTAAGTCGCAATCCGAACGAATAACATACGCCCATTCGTCTGATAACCGGTCGGGGAGTCACTCCGTAATTGTTATGAACAAGGGAACGGTGCTGCCTAAAGATATTGAGAATAAAAGATGTAATTCCATCAGACACAGATAATGTCGGGAGGCTAATAACGACGCACCCTAGTGGCAAGAACCGCAATGTCGGTTTGAGCAACGGTTTTATATACATACTGCGAAAAAAATTCAACAATAATTAAGGGGAGTTTTCAATGAAAATTACGATGCTGCACGAAAAACGTGGGACCAATCGCTTGCGTAGCAATTATTTATATGTGACGACTAAATTTTCAACGAAGTAGGGTTAAGAACTAACAGATGGCGCCGCATGAAGTGTTTCGCATGTACATCGGGAATTAATGTGTTAAGCACAGTAAAATATAAGCCGCCAAAATATCAATTTTAAATTTCTTCCTTATCAATAAACCGATATCTAGCGTCACATAAAATCACTAATAAATTGAAACCATTTCGAATGCGTTTCTGAATATATCGACGCTTGTTACGAAAAGTAGCACGTTTACATGCTAATTAGTGTAAACGTAAACGTGCTACTTTTCGTAAAAAGCATCGATATATTCTTATCGATTTTGATAATATAAAAGAAAACAGCAAACAGGTTTAATCGAACACAAGTTGTGATACATTTTTATTAAAAACATAATTATCTTTTACGATTATAATTGAAAATTCACACCCATTTTTTTACAATAAAAGTACCGATGTTTGTAACGTTGACCACATGAGTGACAATCATTCCAAACAACGTTGAACCTTTCAGTACGTGCCATTTATATTTTTCGCTCAGAACCTCGTAAGCCTGAGTGTGTTCCTCTAAAAATACGTCACAAAACCTTTTCACAACTATCGTGACATTTTTCTCGTTGTGCAGGATTATATGGTGGACTCGATTGAAATACGGTGTATTCTTACCTGGAATCATAATTATATTTCCAACCTTTATTTCGGTTCCTTCATAAACAATTCTATCAATTGTCGACACAGTTTTGTTGATATCTTTTATATCACTTGGCAAAACATCAATGACGTTCGTCACACCATCTAAGCGCCACAGTGGAATGACTTTAATGGATTCTTTATTGTATTTAAAATGTTCGGAGAATTCATTATTTAAGAAACGATAACTCAATTGCAATTGATGCTTCATAGCTATGGTTTTACAAATATTAACGCGACTGATAGCCGTTCTTGCCGTTATTTTTCCCAATCTGTGTTTCGCTTCAAATCTGAACGTAGACAATTTTGCAATTGGTCCGCAAGCTAACAAAACTGCCGGATAATGAATGAGAAAATGGTGCTTAGGTTTCAAACTATCCAGAAATGACGCATTCAACAGCCTCAAATATTCTGTGATTTCCATGGAAAGGGTGTTACGTGCGCCACGATGAAAACTTCTGCTCATTGTTATTTCAATAATTTGTCTCATTCCTTGGAATAATTCCCAGACTGGTTCATGGGGTGGAATTAAATCACCAATTATAAGAGAGAAATTACGAATGAGAGTCAACATTTCTGATGCCGACATGATCACTTTTTTCGTTTTTAAATGATGCTTCGTTATTTTTCCCGGTTTGTTTTTAAACGTCCCAAAATCGAAAGCATCTATACGATTATTTAATACTTCCAGAGAGAAATATTTCTTGACGACGCAAAAATGATTTAACATCAAGCAAAAGTCATATCGACAAAATCCCTCGAGTCCATCATGAACAATATCAACTGTAGAATTTATTATTGGATGGAAGCCCCCAACCCCAGTTAAAACGCAGGCATGTTTAAGTCCTGTAGCTTTTGGATCGCTTGCTTTCAAAGCATCTTTATAACTTTCTGGTGTACGTAGAACGCAATTTCTTTCAATAAAAATTTCATTTATGTTGGAACGATCTGTGAGACAAAATCTGCAGAATTTTGTTTGATTGAAACTCTCGACGAACCCTAAAATTTCATGCATCCCCAAGTTATCTGCGATCAGTAATGAAAGTCGAAAATATATTTGAATTTCTCCTGTGGGGTGAGATATTGGAATACCTTCAGTTTCCAAGAACTTAAGTTCGTCTATGACTTTGGAGAAAACAATTTTATTTCTGAATACTTTGCGATCTCTTGTGTTAAATAATATAAAAAGGAATGTATTTTCCAATTTAGATTGATAACTGGGAGGAAGACAAGGAATCGATATATATACGGCGCCGCATTTAGAAATACCTCGATGAGAACCCAGTGGATTATTTGTTTCGTAATCATCAAATGATAGAAAAATTGGGAAATACATTTTTTCTCCATCATTACTGCTGAGTTTGTTCCACAATTCACCTTGAATGAAATTTTGTATGATTAACGAATTGTTCTTGAGGCAATTAATGTAATTCCTTGTTTCATCAAATATCCCGGGAATCTCAAAAAAACGTTTCAATACTTGTCGTAATGGGATAAATTGAGCAGTGATGGGTGTTGATTTCATCACATACTGAGTTTTCTTCCGTATAAATTTCTTCCTTCTACCCAGTACGCATGGAATGGGTTCAATTAATATCCCAAGATTTTTGAAAGTTTGGAAGGATCTATATTCAGTTTTGACTTTCGCAAATGAGAGGGTATTATTTTGGCAAGCTTTTTCGAAACGATCTAGGACTGCATTTCGGTCATTTACATTAATAATCGCGTCTGAAATTTCTGATTTGAGTTGCGTGACGACGTCACTTATCAGTTCTCCAGTCATTTCAATTATTTGCTTGGTTCTCGTTCGAGAAATATCCGGACAACTGTGCAATTTCGCAGCGAAAATGATAGAATTATCAACTGTTATTTTGTTTTCATGTTCGTCATGATTTTTCTCTGAGAATTTAAGACTAGTTTCTTCCAACTGCGGTTCAAATGCAGGCAAAACGGTGTCGTCATTTCCATTTGTTACAGCAATCCCTGAATTATTCTCTTCGCGAGATACTGATATATCTGATGCGCCAATTGACAATGTATCTTGTATTTTAACACGATTGAGATCGTGTTTTTTCCGTAAATGTTTTCGGAGACTTTCAAACGACGTAAAAGAACGGAGACACGATTCAACACCACAGTTAAATGACGTCAATGCTGGATGCTCAGATCTAATGTGACTGGTATAATCCAAGCGATCGATGAAGTTTACCTTACATAATTTACAGGTGAACATTATGACTAATTCGAAAGACACTTTTCTCCCATAAAGGACTTAAATAGAAGTTATGAACACACTTAAGCTCACTTCTGAAATTAGACTGGGGCCGGGAGTGCTTTGCCCCTTGCGATTTGACCCAATAAAATATTGATTGCTCGATTGCTTCTATCTTTTGGGAACTTGATGTTATACAAACCCTCTTGGATAAATAACCACACGTTGCGAGCGCGGTTTTGATATTCACACCCCAAGGAAAAGTGACTTTGGAAACACAAGTCAATCGCGTCGAGAATACAATCGAATTGGTGCAGTGTAACGTTATCGCCTGAACCATTTACACACACGTATATTTCTTCGAGATTCGCAATCGGTCCCACAAAGATGAGAGTTGGTTGAAGTTCCGACTGCGTCACAGCTAATCTCATCTTCTGTGGAATCAGTGCCCCTGCGATTTCATCATACGTGTCGACATTGATGAAGAATGCTTCCTGCTTTTCTTGACCAGTGAGTCGTGGCTCGTTCAGTTTCCGCTTTGCTGCAGGGGGATCGATGAGGTACGGCAACAGGTATGCAATGACGGCATTCTTGTTTGCTATGGGCCAAAATAAAACACAATTGAAATTGAGGAAATATAATTCATCAAATGTTATACTCACGTGTGAGTAATCCTGGTAGTGACCGCATGAGGCCTTGGTCTCGTATCGGTATACCCCTACAATTTGCGAGCTCCTGGATTAAATATGGGGTGGCTTTAATCCAGTTTTCAACGAAATTCTCGCTTTGGGGAAACAATATGCGAAAATCTTCCCGAAGCAGTTCAGGAGCCCCGTTTACTCTCAAACATGGCAAAGCAGCGTAGTATTCCGCAATTGAAATGCCTTCAGAAAATGTCGTCGAGCTTGATTTGAAGTAGTCCAATGAGTTTTCACCGCATCGATAGGTTCGACATTAGACTTCAGCCAGTCAAAGGAATTTCGGGATTCTGGAGTTATATGGTCACGAACTTCTGGAACGTTCACTGCATGTTGGGTTTGACGGAGGCAATGTGCTTTGCGCAGATCACGTAGAATATAAAGGTAGTGGTTAACTAGAGTTCCACTCGCATTAATTTTTTCTCTGTCAACGTATCTGAACGGCGTGTAATACGTTAAACGATTTTCGCCTTCGAATAATTGTTCAATTTGCTCACACCAACGAATAAATTGGTCTTTCGAGATTTGGAACTCTTTCAGTCGTGCGGTTCCATCTACTCGCTGTACTGCATTGAATACTTCTTTCGTCGCATCTTGAATAATGATCCTCGTCAACAAGTTCCGTTCGTTTTTTTGAAGATGTTGGTGATTCTGGTAAAAATTGATGATCTTATTCCCACTTGGATGGTTTGTCAGGAGACGATAGATTGGCTGTTGATACATGAAAAAAAAATCAGTATACAAATTTATAAAACATGCTGTGCAAATAATCAGCCAGAATTCAATTTCTTACGTTATTTGTTATGTGAGGTTCAGTAAAGTAGCCTCGACCATCCTGTGAACATAATTATTTTAACAATACATTATTTTTGTATACATGCGAAATGTTATAAGATTCCCGCACTATGAAAAACTTAATGGCATGCAAGAAAATAAAAATAATAAAAAAGGTAGAAGTTATATTTGAAACCTGACACCTTATCGGACACATTTGTTTGTTTCTTTTCTCGTAACAAAAAGTGATTAGTAATTATTGTCTCATCCTCTACCTATCTCTTACCATCGTACAAAAAGCTGAAAAATAAGAACCAAAAGCCATGACAAATTTGATCAATAGCATGAGATGTGAATTCATACGCACAGAAAAATATTATTTACAAAATTATTCTAGCATGACGACTTGATGCAAGCTTAAAATGCATAGAAAAAAGAATTTTCAGCAAAGAAACACAAGATGCAAAAATATAAAGAATTAATGAAAAAACAATGAAGCAAAAAAGCACGAACCAAACCTCCATCGAGGGCCCTTGAATGTTCATCTTACATTTTGAGGTTATAATTCCTTTTCCACAAACCATAAAAATACCATACATTTATAAGTCATTCGAATAGTGACAATACACTACATAAAATACTTACAGTCCTTCCAATCTGTCTTCTGTTTAACTTCACCAATATTCACTATTAATAATCGAATAATATAAATATCCGCACCAAAGAAAAGCTTTTGCCGGCAACGAAAAAATACGTTAAACGCAGTTAGATACGAATGGACGCTCGGTCCGCTCGGAACACTCAGACTGTTTTCTGATTGGTGCAATAAACGATGGCGAGGAAAAACTTGTTACCAATCAGCATTTCGGATTTGTGTTGAGTAGCACAGTAAAATTGAGAGCACCTATTGTAATTACCGCAGCTTACACCGTACATATTAAATAAGTCATATCACATTTTAATATATTCACGGAGTAGAAATTGATAAGCCAAGGAAATTACAGTGCTGCACATCACTTATTGCAAAGAATTCTTCATAAATTATTTAGTTTGTTTTGCAATTTTTGAGAGTCGTCTTTTAAAATTCTTCGAAAATCGATTTGGTCTCTCGTTTATTGTGAAGTCACAGTAATTTTTGGTGGAAATTTTTCACAGTGCAGGTCTGGAAACTTGTTGGGTGGCGGGTGATTCGGATAATGTGGTAAAGTGGTAGCTGTCACTCCTGCCACCTCAAGCGCTGCTACCTAGGAGTCCGCCAATCAAACGCAGGTCCGGACAGCTGTGCAATCGAGCCGATTTTCCGGAACAAAGAATATTTTTAAGAGTCATATAAATGGAAAATGATATTTTTTTTTTTACTACTGATCCTTGAGTGAAAATGACAATTGTCATTTTAGTGACTGTATTTCTCGCATGATCGAACTAATGTTATTTTTCAATTTGGTATTTCGCCAGTGGAGGAGATTTATACAAGCAAATTTTTTTTTTTTTTTTAATTTATAATTGATCCGCTTTTTATTAGTAAATTGCATTCTTTGCGTATTTGTACAACTTTTATTTTTGCTTTTTTTTGTACAGTTAATGAGAACTGGGAAATAAGTATAATGAAAGAGAGATAGAAAGAAGAAACAGACGCATTGTGAATGTCTGAAAGTTGCCGTTTTTATTGTTTTGAGAGTTTAGCGTGTTCGTTTTTCACAACGAATTCTTTTTGATGTTTTCCCATTTTCGACGCAATTCCATGTTCTGCGGAACTTTATACACTAAACACTTTCTACTATCGTTCTTAAAACTTTTCAAAGATTTCAGTACGATGCAGGTTTTAGGCATTTTCCGAATTTAGTAGACTGTTTGCTTTCTTTAGACACTGCAACGGAACACGGTAACACGATTCAAAGACTTTGAGGTTATCTATTGCTGTATAACTAGAGATTGTCTCAAAATGACCTGACATTTTAAATTGCGCGCCATTTGTTTGTGGCGAACATAGAGTACTAATCTTTGACAACTGGTATCAGAAAGTATTGAGGTTTAGTCATGGAGAATTACACGAACAAGCAACGCATAGAAATTGTGATAATACACAACAAAAAATGCAGTAATTGCAGACGAAGTTTCACGGTTGCGTTATCTCGCGCCGCGACGACGCGAATTCGCTACCGAGATCGTGCGATTTGACGACATTGGGCTTCTTTCTTTGGGATTTTCTGGAAGGAAAAGTATGCCAATGATCCACAGACCAGTCCGGAGCTCAAGAAAGCAGTTAGACGCACCATGAATGAAATTAGTCCGCAATTGAGCAAAATGTTATCGAACATTTCGTCAAAAGAATGAACGTTTGCATACAGGGACGAGGCAGCCAGTTATCGGATATTGTGTTCCACACATAACCTCCATGTTTTTGTCTAATTTTAAAATAAAAATATTCGTATTTTTCAAATAAATAATACGTTTTATTAATAAATTAAAATGTCAGGTCATTTAGAGACGACCTTTCTATCTACAAGACCCCTACGTGCCAACGCTTCCAGCGGACAGATGAGGAACTAAACTTTTGCCTCACTAACAGTAACACTTTCCACCACTCAGAAACGCCAATGTTTCCAGACCTGTATGTAAGACCGTGGTTTAAGCCAACTGAATTGCCTTGATTGGCAAGGTTTTTCTTTCTTTCGAATGATAATTATATTGACATTTGTACGTTCGACCTGTGTCGTACTATTGGTTGTGCTATTAGCTGAACATTGTTTTTATTATAAATTAGGTTGTTTAATGATTAAGAGTACAGATTTAATGATGAACATGTCACATGGATTCGATTGTTTGTGAAAACGAATCTGAACATATCTTCCTTTTTTTGGTTGCTTACAGGCTTCCAAAATCCCTCCCATCTACAAACGTTCAACGGCCAGCAACATTTCATTTGAGAAGGGAGGCAAATTTAACGTGAGTTACTAATTCATAACCAGTCTTTCTATTAAGGAGTTAAGACTATTATGCAATGGATACAATTATTATAAGTTAAAACATCCCATGTCTGATAATGGTGTTGAACTCCCAAAACGATATACGCACAGGTGAGCAGAGTGAAAAGGATGTGAATTGCACCAGATACTTGCAGGTTGCTTCTAAATGAAAACGCTACCCTAAAAAAAAAAAATTTCCATATAGTAAGAAAATACATAAAATCTGTCTATTTACCAAAGGACATTGATTTAAAAATCAAATTTGAAAGACTGCTGGTCTCCAGCTATCTTTGTAGCATCAGTATGAATGTATGGGAATATTACAGATGGTTACCATGGCGATATCAAAATTCTATGCATTATTAATTCGCTTGTTCTAAGCCTAAATTGAATAAATGAATAAATAATGATCATAACTGAAGAATTAAAAAAAAAGACACACTTCTTCAGGAGTGTGGCTACCGAAATGAGGGTTATTTGAGAAAAATATTTTTAAGGAATACGTAAGATGATTGAAAATTTGTTTAGAGGTTCCTTTGTATGTATTTTGACGCAGTTCTGTCCCACATTTCATAAGAAAACATTAATAATTAATGTAGTCATAAGCAATCTCGCGAAGGACCTCTTTGAACGTGAGGGGCTCAACGGAGTATTTGATTTTAACTACCGAGTTGATTTGAAGCAAAAAAAAACAGTTTCTTCTTACAAAGGAGGGCTGACAATTGTCAAATTTAGATTCCATTCATGCTGCGTGTAATAAAAGCTCATGGCTAGAGGTGTTATGTGGCAAAGCAGTAAGATGCGCTTCGTCGCCGATGTCGAGAAAATCGGCAATGAAATCTTCCCTTGCATTATGATACTTTCTACGAAAAGAAAATTTCACGGAGCGTGTGGCGCGGCAAGCAAGCTCTCTGCTTCATAAGCCTGTCGTCCCCGATTCGATCTCGCTGCTGGCAACTTAGAATTTTTTTAAATTTCAATGTGTATACAGATAATTCCCGGCAAGTGGGTACAATTTATTGAAAAGTTCTGTATATCCTTGCAGTTTATTTACAATTAGTGATACGAAGTAGCCGGAGTGTCGCACTTACCAGAGTGATAGTTATCATAAAAAAATGTAAAGAAAAAAACAGCACGACATCTAGCACATCAGATAAACGATACGTTTTTACAAGAACAATTGTTTGTTTCAATTATCAGTTGGGATACAATGAAGTTTATCTTCAATCTGCGATTCCTGCACGATGTATTAAACCTTCGTCCTCAATTTGAGTTGCCTTGAGTAGCAATTCATTTTTTTTTATGTTCCCCGGAACCTAACTCCTTAACTGTAAATTTGTTTCGAGAATTTCCACCATTTCTCATTTACAAATACCAAGAGATTCAATACTCGCTTTCTTTGTATTTTCTCACTACCAGCCGTAAGTTGGTGAAAGCAAAAAAAAACTGCTCGCATTTTTATGGTCGTACCTCCTTGAATTTGCATGATGCGTAATTTTTTGGCGGTATCACGGTAAAATGAACGATCGAATACGATCGAAAATTAAATGTGAGTCTTTTGGTGTGTTTCTAGCTGCTTCTCAATCAAGACACCGATCTATTACAGACAAAAGAAAAATGCAGCCGTCTGCCGAAGGAGTCATCTGTTTCTCATGGCGTGAGATTGAGGCCGTCGGACTCGGTGGGTATCGAGAGTATGGACACGATACCACTGCTGAGCCCGACCATGGAACTCGATCTTCTGAAGGAGACTTGGCCCTCCGTGGATTTGTTCGACAATCCGAACACGCCAAAGACTCCGACGGGGGACGAAGAGAATACGGTTTATTCCACTTGGGAGGAGAATTATCAGGATCTCAGTGGTTGGTGCATGGACACGTTCCAAGGACGATGTGCTTTTCCTATAGGTGAATTCGAGACGAATAAATATTCCGGTGAGTCTCCGAAACGGAAACAAATTATTCCGAGACGAAAAATCGGGTGGTGATCGGAAATTCGAACGATTAATATTCAGATAGACCGAAATTTCGAATTCAGTAATGACGAACGTTCCAATATAGATAGATCAATCTTATGATAGTCTTGTACAATAGTTGATCGAAATTGCGAATACAAAAATCTCGAAGTTGATTTATAGCGAAAACAAATATCAGATTCAACAAAATAATGAGAGATGTAATATCGATTCGCCTGTATATATACACCAAATAATTCGAGACGTCAAATCGTCGAATTGCAAATATTACGACAGTTTACAATTTTGAATTCATTAAAGCGAAGGACCAACAAGTTGATGAGTTAAAATTGCGTTAGGCAAGAATGGCGAACGGTTCGGATAGCGAAAACTTGTGATCGAGCAACACTATTTGCGCTTCAGAATGTAGATGGCAGATGGCGTTAGTGGTCAGTCAGGTCAGGCAGCCATGCCATGTTCGCCATTCATCGACCATTTGCGTTTCTAAGGTCTACGAATTCAAAATTTGCACTCTCGATATACAGGGTGTCCCAAAACTCAACGATAATCTGAGACCGGATGAAAGGCCAAGTTATACCAGTTCTGGGAAAAATACAAAAAAAAATCCATATCACTCAGTTCAGCGATAATAGACATTTAAAAAAAAAAGTTGAAATTCGACACCCTTGGTCGCATTTTCAAGTCCTGTGATCACCAATGTCACAATTTCGCTGTGATTTTTTTAATTTTGTGATCTTCATTAACGATGCTATTAATCGCAACTACAAATTAATGCAAAAAACATTGTTAATTTAATAAAATAAGTTAAGTTTTAGTGAGTCATGGTTCAAAAAAATATTGTTACTTTGACACTTCATTTTGAAAAAAAATGTACTACACTACCCTTGGCAAGTTGTTTCAAAAGATGACGCATTTAATCAAGATTTCAAAATGGTGCAACACTTGCCACTTTTCTTGCCATTAAAAATTTTATGTCTTATTTTTTTCAAATTGAGCTCATTTCGAACAACTCAACATTAGGAATTTTTGTTACTAAAATTTGTTATTTTTTGTTTCTGGTCTGAAATAAAATTATTATTTTTAGTAAAGAGGTAATTGAGTCAGTTAATAACCAATTTTTATTGTAAAAAACATATGTTTTTTACAATATGTTTTTTAATAAAATATGTTTTTTACAATAAAAATTGGTTATTAACTGACTCAATTACCTCTTTACTAAAAATAATAATTTTATTTCAGACCAGAAACAAAACATAACAAATTTTAGTAACAAAAATTCCTAATGTTGAGTTGTTCAAAATGAGCTCAATTTGAAAAAAATAAGAAATAAAATTTTTAATGGCAAGAAAAGTGGCAAGTGTTGCACCATTTTGAAATCTTGATTAAATGCGCCATCTTTTGAAATAACTATTGTTTTTAGTAAAGAGATAATTGAGTCAGTTAATAACCAATTTTTATTGTAAAAAACATATGTTTTTACAATAAAAATTGGTTATTAACTGACTCAATTACCTCTTTACTAAAAATAATAATTTTATTTCAGACCAGAAACAAAAAAAAATAACAAATTTTAGTAACAAAAATTCCTAATGTTGAGTTGTTCAAAATGAGCTCAATTTGAAAAAAATAAGAAATAAAATTTTTAATGGCAAGAAAAGTGGCAAGTGTTGCACCATTTTGAAATCTTGATTAAATGCGCCATCTTTTGAAACAACTTGCCAAGGGAAGTGTAGTACATTTTTTTTTCAAAATGAAGTGTCAAAGTTAAGTAACAATATTTTTGTGAACCATGACTCACTAAAACTTAACTTATTTTATTAAATTAACAATGTTTTTTGCATTAATTTGTAGTTGCGATTAATAGCATCGTTAATGAAGATCACGAAATTTAAAAAATCACAGCGAAATTGTGACATTGGTGATCACAGGACTTGAAAATGCGACCGAGGGTGTCGAATTTCAACTTTTTTTTTTAAATGTCTATTATCGCTGAACTGAGTGATATGGATTTTTTTTGTATTTTTCCCAGAACTGGTATAACTTGGCCTTTCATCCGGTCTCAGATTATCGTTGAGTTTTGGGACACCCTGTATGGCTTTTTGCTATAGACGGTATTATGAATATTAGATACTCACTAATTTTCTATTTCGGAGATACGAATGTTGTAGATTGTTGGAATCTGTATTTGTATTACTCAAACTGCAGACTTTAAATTTATATTCCCGAATAAATGAACTCTCGTATAAATAATCCTTTGGTGTAGTAGTTATTCGATTTCGTTATCGGTCAAAGGACAAAGTTTCGAATGATTTAACCTTCGTTAACTTGAGAGTTCATAATTCTGTCGTTTCGAAATCTTTGTCTTTCTATATTTGGTCATTCGACATTTTGACCCCCACCCGAAACGTCATACTGTACAATTAATTACGAATTATATGGGGTTGAAGTTTGTATCGTTGAAACGCAACGAATGTACTGTTCAATTTCTTATTTTCATTATTGTTCAAAAAGAAATTTGGAAAATTAAATGAAAAATCACTTTTGTTGCATTCCAACGATGCAAATTTCAACGTCATCGAATTATTTTAATCGCATCGCATCTGGACTCAAGAATCTAATTTTTGAGATACCGAGAGCAGAGTTTTCGGCATGTTCGCTTTGGTAACCTAATTGAGATGTGATTTTTTTCAACAAAACTTCATAGTAACCGTATAAGAATACCTTGAGAGGTTAGGCTACTATGAGGATCCGGAAATCAGAGTTGTTTAAAAAATTCATTCTGAAGAAATAAGTAAGATGATCGAAAAATTCTTTAGACGGTTATTTGTATATACATTAACAAAGTTCTGTGCTAAGTTTTATTTAAGAATATTAATAGCTCAATAAGTCATAAAGAATCTCGTGCAGGACCTTTGGACATTAGGAGCTCAATGGTGTATTTGATTTTGGCCATCGGGTTAATCTGAAACAAAAAAAAAAGATTTTTAAAAAATAGATAATATTGTCTAAAACTTGACCGAGACTTTTGTTGTTATGGTGTTTCAATTTTTTTAATTCGAATTTTCTCCTGTTTGTTAAATTGAAAAAATGACCATTATTGTTAATAACTAATAAAAAAATTAAGAAGAAAAACGTCGTTCAAAACTAAACTACTATTACGCGAAATGAGTGTACCTAATTTCAAGTCAATCCGTTCATTAAATATCGAGAAATCGTATACACCGTTTTGAAAAATATAGTTTCGAGAAAAAAAAACGCGATAAACGTATTACTAGCAGTTCTATCGTTGTAATCATAAGATTACATTCAATCTGCGATTCTTGCACCATATGTTTGACCTTCCCCTTCAATTTGAATACCCTCAAGCGACGAACGATTTTTTAAAATGTTCACCCCAGTCTAACCCCTTAAAGATAGAAACTTTGGCGTAGTGTTTATTCATCCTGTTAAACATGTGTTGGATATGATTGCGTGGAGTTTTCGGTCTCGTAGCTAAGTGACCCCCCCCCCCCCCCCCTCCTCCCGCCCGCGCCTCGTATTCTAGTATCTATTATTCATGAAAGCATCACTTCAGTAAGCACTCCGAGTAAAATAATCACGGTTAGGTACTCTTAAGTCATTAACCTGGGGAAAACAAAGAAAAAAGCGGCTCATTCATTTGACGAGGAAACATCTGTGGCGTTGAAGTTTGCATCGTTGGAAAGCAATAGTTTTTTTACCTTTTTTCTCTCATTATCCAAAGGCTTTTTGGGAAATTGTGGCCGTAGATCTCTGATAAGAATTCGTAAAAAGGTTGGAGTTATTTTCGTACTGTAAAACTAAATCGCCCAAGCAAAATGTTGAGCAACTAAAAATATTAACTTCCGTTGCATTTCAACGATGCAACTTCAATGTCGTAAATCTCTGCCATATTTTCGACACTATCGAAAAAAAAGTTACGGGTAAAATCTTGACAATTATCGGTGCTCAACAACAATATTAAACTTTGCTCTCCGTCTCATTTCCTAATCGTCATCATCGTTTTATTTACATCGACAGGCATGAAAAGCGAGGATAACGGTATTTCGATAAAGAGGATGGCGGGGACGGTTGGGGAGATATCGGAGGTTCTTTCCGGGGATCAAGAATGCCTCGAAGATTCGAGCCTCAAAGTACCGGAAGTTCCGCTCGTTAGGACTGTGACGAGAAGCGAAGCGGGGGATTTGCAACTTGCTGTCAAGTCGGAAATAATCGACACTGGATCAATGGGAGTAAGCGACGTGCTGCTACTGGATCCAATCGACTCGTCGATAAATCGGAGGACCGACGATTGGATTCAACTGGAAAACGTCCTAGTATCAAACACGTCACCGATCAGTGTAAAGCATAAAACGATAAACCATGAAAGAGCAAATAGTACCATCAGCGTCGAGTATCCGAGCTCGGCTCCCAAGGAAATTATGAAGAAGGAGGAGAACAATTGGGACACCATCAACGCGTTCGACAACAACGAACCGGATACCTTTGATCTCTTGTCTTATCTCTGTGACGTAAGTGGTAGCTTCTCTATTCTGCATCAATCGCGTATAGATTCTTTTCTCAAAATGGCGCGATGAGCTAGTGCACAAAAACATTTCGACATGGACATATTGCCAGGTATTTTTCGAGGTTGCCTAAGCGTTAAGCCTTCGAGTACTGAAATTAAATATGGCCGACTATCAACTCGAAAGGCTCAACTAATATTTTTGAAAATTATTCCAATACTCATTTTCAGTTTTGAGGAGTTTCCGATTATTGGGATCCGTCATATGGGCGGAGCTTAAAAAACGTGGCGGCGATAAGAGGATCGTCAAGTGTAAACAGTCGTGTAGTTTAGTGCAAATTTCTGTGACATTATGATAAGTATGAGTGTAATTTGTGACTGAGCCGGTACCAATCCGCGAAACAACGCAATTTTGTGGACGGCGAACATATTTTGAAAGCAGGGCCCATTTTAATATGTGGTAAAATTAGCAGCGTTTGCGATACCGGTGCAGTGAGCACACTTTCATGTCTGAATTCACTTTTTTTAAATTTTCAAGGCTCTCATCCAAGCCTCTAATTGATCGATTTTTTGTACATTTCCGAAATAATTTTTCACGTAGAAGGAGCGTTTCCCTGCAATGGGAAACTTGTGGAAACGGACTTCCAGCTCCTTACTCGGAGTGCTTTCGCAATCTTTCATAGTACATTTTATGTTCTTTCGGTACTCTTTTTACGCGGAGAAAACTTCGCGCATTTCATTTACATCGATTTTATGTTTTTGATTGAAATTAAATACTTTTATCGCGCGACTACGTATAATGGCTATTGAAGGCTTTGCCCCAAATGTATTTTGATTTTCCGCCACCAGATGTCACATCGCTATTTGACAGATCCCAATCGCGATGATCAGACCCGCACGATTATTACTCGCATTCTTCGTGTTACATAAAAACGCACGGGACAGACGAGCCTTTTTGCGAAGCGATGATTCGTCACGTAACACGCCTTTAATGCACAACAATACAGTAATAACGCCCGAAACCGAGTCAGCTTCCAACTACGCGAAAACCAAACAAGCTCCAATCACGAGTATGAAATCTCGCGATTTCATCAGATTCTTGGAATATACGCGCTTCTTCACGAGTCATGGTACATAAATCGACGTGACGAATGAATAAATATAAGTGGCGTTACGAGAACTGTAATGTCTCGAGAGACCGAGCGGTGGGAGCATATTGTTAATCAGACGAGCAATTGCAAACAATTTGCACGCTGCAGCAGCGATTGTATCTCACGTCGGTGCTAACGTGCAAATTACTACATTGTATAGCGTACTCACAAGGAACATCACTTTAAGGGGCTATACCAGTGTGAACGCTGAAAATTTGGGTGTTTTTCCCAAATATTCGGGATTTTTTGGAAGAATAACGCTCAATTAAATGACCGACAGAGATGGGAGCGCGGTCGGTGTGCGGGCTCCGCGGTCACTGAAGTTAAGCAGCATTGGAGGTTGCCAATACTTGGAGCGGTGACCGCTTGCCCGTGCACTGGCTTGCGCGTCCACCAGTGGGAGACGGTTTGTCTGAATTTCTGATGGTAATACAACTGAAACTCGACCAAATATAGCCGCCTGTATCGGGCCGGGTTTTCCGCAGTTTCCCTGGGCCCTCGTGCAAATGCGATACAGTAGTGCATTAGGAAAGAGTGGCTGCGGTCAACACTCTGGAGGGGAACTCTGGAAGGATTGTGAAGTTCGAAAGGAATGGAAGGAATAAAAGAGGGGATGGTAAAAGGGGAAGGCCCCGTACCTCTGAGGAATAAAATTAAAAAAAAAATACTCAATTAAATGTTTCGGAAAATTAAGAATGTCTCTGGCTATATTTGACCTATATTACATAATTTTTTCATAGAAAAATATTGAGATCCAAGCGACATATGCGCTGCCTTCGGAGGCGCCAAAAAAGAAAGTTCCTCCACTGCTGACATGATTCCGGCTGATTGAGTAGCTGAAACCGAAAAATGAAAAAATGTCATTGAACTGGAAGGTATTTCCTGTGACGTACGATTTCCAATGACGTAGGATTTTCGAAAAATATCGAAATCTAACAAAATGTTGTAGTTATGAAAAAAGTCTGTTTTCTCGCCTATAAAATGGTATTTTTTTCCAATGCCAAATCGTCAATTTTCATCCAATCAAAAATATCCTACGTCATTTTAGAGCAAATATATTCAAGAGTACTCAATTCAATTTTCAAGTCAATCGGATAATTGCTCTTTGAGTTACAGTGTCAGCAAGTTTGAAAAATCTCATTTCATATTCTTGAAAGTATAAGTCTTAAAAGTATAAAAATCTCATCTCATATTCTTGAAAGTATAAACTGTCGAAAAAGGCACAAAAAATCGATTTTTTGAAAGTGTCACACTGGTATAGGCCCTTCAGTGTGTCCGCCTTCGATTTTGTTGCAACTCATAGGGTAAACCGACGACTGAATAGACGAATAACGACACTGTAGGATTCAGGTAAATTGTAAAATGGAAATACTATCAAAACGAATTTTTCAATGGCTATAGCTACCAAAGATATTATTCCGATAGTATAAAAAACTATTCGAAGTAATTGCAACAAATCATATTGAAGGAATTGATAGATAAGTAGCGAAATTACTAAATCGCCAGTGATCGAACGAAATGACCAGTAAAAGGACGCTAAACCGTGTCAACGTGGACTGTGAAGCAAAAGTATTTATTTTTATCAAACGTATATTCGGAGATCACTGTGTTCTACAATAATTATAATATTCTTATACATATGAGTATTATACTCGTTGTTACGATTTCGTAGAAAATTAAATTTTGCCAAAAATAAAGAAAACCAATTAATTGATTTTATGACAATATTCAATTAAATTTACACTGTCATATCTTAACATTAATGAATTTAGCATTTTTCAGCAGATAAGCTACATTTTTTACTTTGCTTTGTGAATTGTCAGAAAAGAGCCCATATGTCCATTCCCTGGAAAGAGGTTAGAATACAGCACTAGTGAATAAAAATGTCCAATTGAGACCTATTGTTACGAATTTATTTTAAAATTCTGCAAATCAAAGTTTGTTTCTTTCTCAAGTAATGAAAGTAATACTTACTTTGTAAACATATAAAAAACTATTTTTTTCGCGTCTGAGTACCTACGTGCACAATCGTATCGTAACTAAGTTGCGCAGTGTGCAAATACCACAAACTAGAAAAATTTCGTGTGGCGTCAAAATTCGAAATTGAACTGAGAAATTTGTTTCAACAATAGTTGTGATTTTTTTACTAAATTATAGTGATTCGAGTTTTAATCGACAATTCATATTCTTTACTGATTTTTAATAGAAATCTGTTTTTCTCCGTTCACTGGTCCCCGTCCATTCACTGGTCGGTTTACCCTATATGTGATATAAAGCATTGAAAGCTATTAGATACGTATGTTCTCATAGGCGGAAAAACAGTTTTACGGAGGGGAACCCCTCAATTGCCTGTCGCAGGCTGATTTTGCAATTTCACCCACAAGCAATCCACCGATCTAAATGAAACAAACACCAAAATTCTTCGAATGTAGAGCGATGAAAAATCCACTATAGAAGTAATGAAAAAATTAAAGGGTGATACGCTTTTCTTTGCTTAAGAGGGGAGATAACTTTAGACGAGGAAAAAATAGTTTCTCTGTTTAAGAAAATATTTCTTTATCATTTTTTAGACTTATGCGATGTTAGCTAAATAAACTACTTTTAGGTGTTACATAGTACTTTTTAAAATTAATCTTCAAAAGTGCAGAACGCGGCACGGTCTTCTAAGCGGATTGCTGCGGTTGTTGTCCGACAGTGGGATAACTCTGAAGCAAACCAACGAAGATTATTCTTTCATTGACACTTATACACAGAATATGAACCAAGAAAAAGTGAGAAATGTTGGAATGGTTCGCTTCGACGCAAAAAGATTGAACTTTCCCAAAAAATGGCAAAATTTTGCAATAAAAAATACTATTTAAAACTTTTCAAAAACATTTAGGGTCATTTTTGAGACAAGAAGGTTAGAAAGATTTATACCAAATTTCATCAGAATCGATCGATTAGTTTTTCAGCTAAACGTGTCAGCTACGTCGTGCCATTTTTGAAAATGCAGTTTTGTAGAGCGTGCCATACCTCCTCCATTTTTAAAGATCAATAAAAAAAATACCTCGCAACAACCAATAGTAGTAAGAAAACATACCCTAAGTCTAAAAAATTGCGAATAAATCTGTTTTTAAAGAAAAAAAACATGAAAATCAGCAAATTTGTTCCTCGCCTAAAGGTACACCCTCAAGTCCTTCTCTCTCTCATCTAAGGAATGCCCAAGTTACAGATACACTAATGACCAATCAATCGCTTATACTTTTCCTCACGCGTGTTCTCTGAAACCGTTTTTCTCCATCTTTTACAGGATAACATTCAGTCACCAGATGGCAGCGTCATTTCGCGCGATTCCGGGCCGACGAACAACTCGACTTCGTCGATCGCCAGTCCGCTCGACGAGACCTCGTCGTCAACGACGAGATATCCTGGGCGGGGCCAAAAGGGCGATAAAGGTCGACGCGATTATGCCGAGACGAACTCGTCGTCGTCGATAGCCGCCATCTCGGCGGCTCTCGACAGCGTCGCGAAAATGTCCGAACGTGCGTCGAGAAGAAGAGAAAAGCGTATTTCGACAGGCGACAGAGCCAAAAAGCGTTGCCTCGACAGTGATTCCGAGGACCGTACGTCGGACGGAAGCTATCGGGAATCACGGGAGAAGAACAACGAGGCTTCACGAAAATCACGACAAAACAAAAAAGCGAAAGAACACGAAATGACGACGAGAGCCAATGAACTCGAGAAGGACAACAGGATACTCAAAATGAAGGTCGAGGAGCTCGACAAGCTCGTCACCACGATGAGAACAGCTATACTAAGATCAGCATTAAAAAAGAACTCGTAATTCAATGAAATATATGAATAAACAACGGAGAAGGAGAATGATCCCGTTGGATCATCTGTTAAGCGGAAATGACACACGCAAAGACATTTTTACGCGGTGCCTCTGTCCTAATGAGAGCGAGCTAAGCACAAACACAATTTTTCTCGCAGTATCGACAATTACCCGAGCGATAGTTCTTCCTATTTTCATCGAATATCAACTCACATAATGCAGCGGTAAAATTATCAAAATTTGCATTTCGACAATGGCTAGTTCGAGTGTCTCTTCGATTTGGCATCAGCTCAACCTAAACATTATTTCCTTGAATTTTTCGGTTACACTTCCACGTGGATGATCCGATAGGCAATTTTTTGCTCGAATAAACGAATATCAGGTGGACAGAGGTTCTTCCGCTCGTAGTTATACGTAGACTGTGGAAATTCTAAACTATTCGGTCGGGCCGTTTTCGAGGGGAAAAAAAGATGCGACAATTTTTTAGAGATTCCTCGAAGACGACGATATCGTGTGTGGGTGCGTCATTTCTTGTCAACGCTTCTGTACACGCTACATACACGTGCACCGTATCGTTTACACTCCGATGTGAACTACCAAGATAATTATACAATATACATACTATTTTTATTAACGAAGAAAATCACGGGGTCCCCGAGACGAGAGATTATAGAACAGGGCAATGGCTATTGCTTGGTTTTTTGTTTGCTTGAGCGAACGTTCTACCACGAACACTAGCGGACATTTTTCAGAGCCTTGTGGAAAAGAGCGGGCACGACTTCGACTCAAGCAAAATGCATTTTATCTGCGTATGGAAGAGAGGGGAGAGAGGGAGTCGGCAATATTTTTTTACCGTGTTTACAGAGGGCCTTTCTGGGGAGGGCTATTTCTGGATATTCTGTATAGTCCAGATGGATCACGTTTATACGACGTTGAAGTTTGCATCGTTGGAATGCAGCCCAAGTCGATAAATAATTGATAAAAAGCCGATAAAGAATCTTTTTAGTTACTGAGAAGTTTTTTTTGGCGGATTTAGACTACGATAATCACTTAAACGTTTTCACGTATTCTTATCAAAAATCCACGTCCGTAATTTGCAAAAACAAAAAGCCTTTGGGTAATGAGAAAATGTTGGAATGAAAAGAATTTAAAAAGTAACCGTTGAATTCCAACGATGCAAACTACAACCTCATGCGATAATTGAATAATAATCGCTTGATAATACGGTGATGGAATTGTTTTTTTTTTTAACGAGTCGTGTCACGCACGCCGTTCGAATTCGCGTCGGCAGCGGCGATATCATTTCGAGTGCGATCAAAAAATGCACGGAACAGGAAAGTGTCGGCGTTTCGGAACTTGCGGTCCGTGTTTTACGGAAATAGGCGCTTCTCGTGACCTCGAAAAGAGCGTTCTTCGTTTAGAAACGCGAAAAATGTTTCTCGGCCGTTTATTTGCGTGAAAATAATTTGCCTCGCGTTTGGACTTTGGGAATTAGCACGTGGCGCGTCGATTTTCGATCGATGCGATACGTTCGAATGAATTTAGAACGGGTATAATCGGAAGTCACTCTTGCCCGTCGTGGGTATACCATTTTGGGACCTTTGTTTCCATGCCGAGGATGGAACCTACGAGCAAAATAGTTGTAAAATAAAAAATTACATTGCGACGTACGGACTTGACTATAGCGAGAAAATAAACTGTAAATCTGTTTTATAAAATTACAATAAACAATTTATGGAATATAAAATATATTCGAGGTTTTCGATTGTTTTCTTCAGTGCAACGATTACATTTCTGTTCAGTATCGAACCGACGAATTTCCATGGATAGACGAAAATCTTAGTTACGAGCTTTATTGTATATTTTTTGCTTCTAAGTCTGTCATATTCATCCCAGTATTATTTTTATCATCACGATATTCGGCCGCTTCTACCGTGTTCATGTGTCGGTTTTTTCTTTGCACGATAACAAAACCGATGCAGCCCCATTCGAAAATCGAAACAAAGAACGGAATATTGTCCTCAAATAACGTGAAGTTTGCCAAATGTTAAATCGCAATGGTTTCCGCCAAGTACAATTATTCCGTATAGCGTCAAAATACGCGCGTGTCGAAAAGTATAAATTGGAAATTTCGGAAATGGCGTTTATGAAAATTATGAAGTACTCGTCGTCGGGCCCGGGAGAAGAAGTTGACACGGCCGATTGCGATTCGGCGAAGCGAAGCATCGCGTCGCGTTCAGGTTATCACATTTTTTTTTGACAAGCTCATTTGACAGGTGCCGTTTTTCCGCCGCGTTGTGTCCATAATACTATTCAATTTGCATCGCATGAATTTTTGTCGGAGATCAGACCGTTTTCGTTTCGAACTCGCGCAGAAATCATCGAGAACAAGATGGCGGCGGACGAGACGAAAATCGGCGAAACAAGGGCGACGATCGGAAGCGAAATTCTGAGTCCCGATGAAGGAAAACTCGCCCCAGGCGATCACGACAAGTTCGGCGATTGTAAAAACGAAATTCCTGACAACTGGCACATCGAGTCACGGAAAAACGACCAGGATGACACGAAATTATCAAGCGACAACACGAACGAGTGGAAATACAAAAATTTGTACAGCATGTCCGCGCGAAACGCTGAAGTTCCGGCTAGTTGGAGCGCCTGCCGCACCGCGGCGCTTGCCAATGGTAAACGCGCCGAGTACGCGGAAGTTATTCACGGAACAACTTCCGGTACTTTTC
Source organism: Ophion obscuratus (assembly GCA_964007375.1). Taxonomy (NCBI): domain Eukaryota; kingdom Metazoa; phylum Arthropoda; class Insecta; order Hymenoptera; family Ichneumonidae; genus Ophion; species Ophion obscuratus. The sequence continues at coordinate 30,061,225 of OZ023321.1, read as the reverse complement.
TATCGGAAAATAGGCAACCTTTTCTTTAAATACAACAACCGTCCACGAATCGTTGTATCGTAACGACGAGTTTCCGTTTTCCAAGCGACAACGGTTCTTTTTATGAATTCACAGCTATACTCGAAAATGAGCAGGAACGAATGGAAAACAGCGGGAAAAGTGTATTACTGAGATTTCGCGAGTATTTGGCCAACTATCAAGAGTCGTGCGGCGTACCGCGGACAGAGTATACATTTTCGGCACTGATAAAGGTTATGGGACAAGCGACCGGAAGAGCGTTGCTCGCTTTGTTCTACGTCATCGTCAATATAACGCCTATGGCTCATCAGGTAGATTACATTTCGCTTAGTCCTCACGCGCGTCTATATCGATTAATTTGACTCGTTACGAAAATGAAGTGTAAAAATTTCTTTGAAAACATACGAATCAAACGCAAAGTCATTAAGGGGTTAGGCCTCAGTAACGGGTATAAAATCATGTGCGAATTTAACAATTTTTTTTTCGTCTGTAAACGTGATTCTCTCATAAAATTAATTACACCTCTATTTAGTATGAATATCAAGCTGTTAGAATTTTTTTTCGATCTACAAAATGGCCGACTACTCGAAACTTCTCGAAACACTTTTTTTCCAATTGGCGTGACAAACAACTTCAACAATTTTCACTCGATTTACTTCAAATTTAAAAGTTATGTTCCTAATTGCATTTCGCAGAGAAGTACGTACGGAATTTCTGATTAATCGAAAACTTTTCATTTTCCACTGAAAATTCATTTCTTAAGTTCAAATACCTACAACTTTTGAATGAAACAATATTTTTTAAATTCCGTACGTACATCTTTCTCTAGGTATTCTAATGTACATTGACAAGAATTTTTGTTTTTTGTTTTAGGCAAAAAATTGTCGATGCTAAATGTCATGCCGCGGAGCACCTAAAAAAGATAATAAAAGAAAATATTAGTAGTCGGCCATTTTGTACATCGAAAAAAATATATATATTTTTTCTAACAGTTTGATATTCATACTAAATAGATGTGTAATTAATTTTATGAGTAAATCACTTTTTCATACGAAAAAAATGGTTAAATTCGCACATGATTTTATACCGTTACTGTGGCCTAAGGCCTTAAGTGCGGAGACTTTTAGGCGAGGAAAAAAACTACTGATTTTCATGTTTTTTAAGATTGCTGATTTTCATGTTTGTTGAAGATTGCTTCATCATTTTTTAGACTTCGGTTATGTTTTATTACTACTTTTAGCTATTACATGGTATTTTTAATCAATCTTTAAAAATGGCGGTGGTATGCGCGGTCTTCTAAACGGGTTGCAGCGGATGCTGTCAGACGGCGTGACACGTAGCGTCGACGGGATTAATGTGAAAAAAAAACAAGAAAGATTTTCCTTTCATTAACACTCATACGCATGGTTCATAAATATGAACCATGAAAAAGTTTTAAAAAAGTACGAAAAAATGGCTACATTTTGCAATAAGAACATTCTCTTTTTTTTAATCTTCGAAAACATTTAGGGTTATGTTTTAGACAATAAGGTTAGAAACATTTATACCACATTTCACCAGAATCGGTTGATGAGTTTTTTGAGCTATACGTCACGCCAGCTTCGAAGCCCGTGTCATAGTTCCGCCATTTTTAAAGATGAATAAAAAAAAACCATGTAACAGCCAAAATGAGTAATAAAACATACCCTAAGTCTCAAGAATGGTGAAGAAATCTTTCCTGTAAAAATAAAATCCTTACAACCAGCTAATTTTTTCCTCCTCTAAAGGTATCTCCCTCCTTAATTAATGCACGTGCGTTGACAAAAAATCTCAAAGAAAGATAGTTTCCGCAATCGCAACTGAGCTGTGACACACGACCACCGCGTGTCATACTCCTATGCAACTTTGTTTTCCCGCTTGATGGCTACTACGTGAAAAATAAAATAAAACTAAAAAACCAAAGAATTTGAGAACAAATATGGAGAAAAAAATTGTGTAACCCACAACGAACCACAGGCTATGGGACTTATCAGATTTAAATCAATAAATAATAATTACTTTACTGTTTGGGATTCTACCATTGCCGGCGTTTACGTCAAATTTTAAACAGGAACATAGTGGAATTTTATGAAAATTAAGTCGTCTCGATTCATCGATACATTTTGGAAAATTTTGACAAAGATACCAGCGACTATTAGCAACTGTGTGTACATTTCGCTTTTACTGATCTTATCGCCGCTGAAATTCAAACAAAGCGAAGAATGAACGCGCTTCTACCGTAGTAACCGTCAACCGGAAGTGGGCATGAACTTTTTCTTCAATGGCACCAAAACTCATAATAGTTACACACACACACACACACACACACACACACACACACACACACACACACACACACACACACACACACACACACACACACACACACACACACACACACACACACACACACACACACACACACACACACACACACACACACACACACACACACACACACACACACACACACACACACACACACACACACACACACACACACACACACACACACACACACACACACACACACACACACACACACACACACACACACACACACACACACACACACACACACACACACACACACACACACACACACACACACACACACACACACACACACACACACACACACACACACACACACACACACACACACACACACACACACACACACACACACACACACACACACACACACACACACACACACACACACACACACACACACACACACACACACACACACACACACACACACACACACACACACACACACACACACACACACACACACACACACACACACGCACACGCACACGCACACGCACACGCACACGCACACGCACACGCACACGCACACGCACACGCACACGCACACGCACACGCACACACACACACACACACACACACACACACACACACACACACACACACACACACACACACACACACACACACACACACACACACACACACACACACACACACACACACACACACACACACACACACACACACACACACACACACACACACACACACACACACACACACACACACACACACACAGTTTAAGACATTAGACTACTGTGACGATCCGGAAATGAGGGTAATTTCGAAACATTAATTTAGAAGGAATAAGTGAGACGATTGCAAAATCGATTGGACATTTATTTGTATGTACAGTAACAAAGTTGTGTACCAAATTTCACGAAAAAAGATTAATAACTAAAGAAGTTATGAACACTTGTGAAGGACCTTTAACCGTGAGGGGCTCACTACTTGATTTTGCCCATCCGGTTGATCTAAAAAGAAAAAAAAACGATTTTTTTTTCTAAAAAAGAATAATATTGGCCCAGACGACCGATCTTTGCTTTATTATCAAGTTTCAAACATAAAAAAAAAAATCCACCTGCTTTTCATTTTTCCGAGACAAAATGGGACCATTATTGTCAATAAATAATGAAAAAAAAAGTTAAGAAGAAAAACGTCGGTCAAGACTAAACTACTATTACACTAAATAAGTGTACCAAATTTCAAGTAAATCCGTTCCTTATAAGTCGAGAAACCATACACATCGTTTTGAAAGACATAGTTTCGAGAAAAACCCGTTTCAAGTTTAACTAGCAGTTCTATCGTTGTAATAATAAGTTTACCTTCAATCAGCGATTTCTGCACGATACGTCGGACTGTCAGCTTTAATTTGAGTCGCCTCAAGCGACGAAATCATGTTGAAGTTTGCAACGTTGGAATGCAACGTTGGAATGCAACGATTATTCGAAAACTTTTTTTGCAATTTGGGGTCGTAAAACTTTAATAAAAATATATTCAAAAGTTCCAATGGTTTTCATAGCCTAAGTCGGCCAAAAATAATTGTGATCGATGAAAAAAAAAAAAAAAAAATTTTCGTAGCGTTCCAACGATGCAAACTTCGAGATCATAGCGACGAACGAGTGTTCGTAATTTTCACAGTATTTTCGTATTTTCAGAGTAGCCTAATGCCTTGATTACATTTCAATGAGCTCATATTTGTTTCGTTCCTTTTTAGATATTACTGCACACCCTGCGATTCGTACTGGACAAAACGATAAGCATACAAAAAACGAACGACGTGCGTCAAATGTCAATAAAGTACACGATACTCGGTCTACAATTGCTCTGCGTTTACGTGTGTCTTGTATTTATATTCGGCAGTATCGTTATGCCAATATTGTCCATGGCCGTTGGAATTTTCGCGAAGATCATGCTGTAAGAACGAAATGTTGATTAGCATTTTTTTTGCGAATAAAATAAACAAAACAAGTCTGTTTCTTTTAAATTGGTGTAGCTATTATATGTATATTTCGTAAATGACAAAGGGTCACCGTTTATTTTTATTATCGTCGCATTTACAGGTTGCGTTTGACATACATATTTTATTGTTATAATAAATGAAATATCGATTGAAAGTGAAACAGAATTAATAACCCGAAAGAAGCGAATGAACGAGATAATATTCACAGCGAAATTTTAAGTATACGATCCTAAAAGTTAAAAGAACAAAAATCAAACGCACCGAAGATACGCGGAATAAAAACATGTTCAAAAAAAAAGTGTAAATATTCCGCATTTTTTCGCTACTTTTTAGTAAAGATTGTTCTGAGTGTACACAATATATACGATAATTAATTTCCAATTCCTCGATGGCTGATTCCGGAAAGTCCGATATGACTTCACTGCCTAAAATGTAGTCAGTAACGTTGAAATGCGTATGCCAAGTGAAAATGAATCATTGGGCGACTTAATTTGAACGTTGTATCTGCAAATTGCGTAAACTTTGTCACGTGTTAAAATTCTGCAATAAATCAGCCGGACGAGTGATTGAAATTATAATTTTGTAACACGCCGTAGCCTCGCCGAGGACGGAGAGGATTTTTTTCGAATAGTTTTCATCTGCGCGTGCGCCACGAAAGCTTTCTGAAAAAAATGGCGCATGAAACGACCGAGAGAAAGTTTTTCGTATGTTCTCATTGATATTTCGTAACGTTATAATTGATATTTGTAAATGACATTGCGTGTCGAGGTTGCGGGCGAAAACAAAAAGTGTAGAAAAATCTTATCTTCAGTAGACGTTCGCCGTGACTACTGCGAAAACGAAAAAACCGAGAATGCTGGACAGATGAACGGTACTGGCTGCACCCCAACCGCACTCGATGTCAGATTTGAGAGCCTTCGCGACCGACATGTTGTTCTTGTTGAGACAGAAAGTCTCCCGGAGATCATCGTCCCAGCCGTTGTCCCAGCAACTGTACTCGCCACCCTCGTCCCTCTCGTAATTGTTGTACTCGTTATAGGTCGTGCATCTGTCCTCCCGATATTGTCGATGCTTCCGCTGCCACACCTCGATCCACCTGCAACGACAAACGCGTTATTTTATCCCTTTTCTTCCTATCTCCTTATATCGCAGACGCGATACGATCGTACGCTGGGAAAAAGTGAAGTAAAAGGTTAGAGGGATGGAACCCTTAAGGGGTCGTCTCACTTTAGACGCTAAAAAAGGCTACTTTCATGAATCTTTTGATAGGTTTGTATTATAGATATTGATATAAAAGTTGTTACACTTAAAGGGTTACCGCCACTTGCGATTTTGAAAAAATCGATTTTTTTTTATTGCATTTTTTTGAAGTAGAAGTATCTGAGAATATGTCCTGAAAATTTCAAGTCGAAGCGAACAAAATTGACTGAGATATGAGCGTTGAAAGAGAAGAATCCGTTGTGTAAACGACCGGAAATTGAAACTTTAAACGCGTTTTTCTCAAAATGGCATTTCTGAAGTCGGTGACCAAGATTACTCGAACACTAATGAACCGATCTTCTTGAAATTTTGCAGGCTTATTTAATACATAAAAATGTAGTCTTTAATCGTTCGATTTTTTTTTCGAAAAAAATGGCCGTTTTATAGCCAAAAAACGGCCGTTTTTTTTCGTTAAAATCGAACCATTAACTATGACTGTCCGCCATTTTGTGAAAAATTAATATTTTTTAAAATCCTTCGATTAAAGACTAGTTTATACTTATATTTGACTAAATCCATCCGCATTTTTTTTCAGATGATCCACTTCGCCGCAATGTTGGTCACCGCAAACCGTGTATATAAAAACATTATTTCATTGACGGCCATTTGCCACTAAACAATGTAATATTTTTCAATAAAAAAATTACTGAAAGTTCTTCAAGATGTGTTCTTTAAGATCGGTATATTGACCGATTAAAAAAGTTTTGTAGTTTTCTTTAAAAAAAATCATGAAAAAAGCCTTTTTTGCGCTACAAGTGGGGGTAACGCCTTAATAAATACACTTTCGAAATACATTAAAAAATTTGTTTGTATTTATTTACATCACTATTTATAGACGAAAATGGTAGTTAAAAAAATGTCCGAAAAAATTGTAGGTCTGCGCTGTTGATGAAATCTCGGAGATGGATCATCCGAAACAAAAAAATCAAACGGTTTTAGATTCAGTATGCTAATGGCTATAGCGAATATGACACGATTTTTTATATATGCAAAAATAACAAAATGGCGGACGTCTTTCGAAAAAACAAAAAAAAACGTGTTTTCTTTCACCGTTTTAAGCAAAAAAAATTAGTAAATATCAAAATTTTAAAGAATTCTTGATATGCGCTATAGCTATACCTAGTTGTAAAGAATATATCGTTAAAATTTTATACGGATCGGTTCAGTAGTTTCGAAGATTTCATCAACAAGCCGTTGAAAAACGCTGTTTCGCAAAAAACGCGTTTAAAGTTTGTTTGGGTTACATAAGTACATACATTTAAAAAAAATGTATTTCGAAATTGTATTTATTAAGTGTAACAACTTTTATATCAATATCTATAATATAAAACTATCAAAAAAATGCATGAAAATAGCCTTTTTCCAGCGTCTAAAGTAAGAAGACCCCTTAAAGTGCAAGTACCCAAATAGCGTTGAGAAATGAGAGGGGTTGGTAGCAATCTATTAAAGAAATTAGACTATCACGCAATGGCTCCGACATAAAAGAATATGACAAGATTGCTCCATGTTTGATCGTCCTCCTTAAGGCGAGATATACATTTCGACGGGAAAAAATGAGCAATTTTGAGAGTTTTTTTAAACTAAGAAATACCTGTTTTACATTCATGAAACAATAGGTATACTGTAATAGTATAATTAAGTGTACAAAACAATTGTATTTTATTTACTCATCATCAAAATGGCGGAGCTGTGCGAAGTGTTAAAGGAAGGTCGTTGATTTGCAAAAAAATTCAATTTTTTTTTCAGTTAGAACATGTATAGTTTCTATTTGACAGTAATTATAAAGAAGAAAATGCAAATTCAAGAGATTGTCGCACTTTTACAAAAAAAAATCAACATTTTACGCAAAATTTCTTTAAAATTTGGATGAAAAAAAGTAGTTTTCTTTCTAATTTTTCAAAAATAATTCTCGTCAAGTAGAAGGTAGCAATATTATCAACATTTCTACTGAGTTTCAACTCAATCGGCTTAATAGCTTTTAAGTAATCTTGCACGCCAATTTCGAAAATGCAGTTTTGAGATAAACATGTTTGAAATTTACGTCCATTCCGAATCCGAACGGTCAGGCACGGCGTTAACAGGCTGTAAAGTATCGAGTTTTTCGGAATTTGGCTTTGACACTTTAGCAAAATATTCTGCATATATATTTCTATTGTTTAAAGAAAATAAAAAAAGAGGTCGATTTTTTTATCGTTGTGAACGTAAATCCCGCTTAAAATTCAAGCCTCAGTGTTCCGTTGATAAGTCCAAGCCCAAACTATTCTCAGCCTTACCCGATCTCGCAGTCGCAGTTGACGTAACTGCCGGCCATCCTGAGCCTCAGTAAGAATTTTTTATCGGGCATTCCCGGCTTGTGACCCGACGATGGATTCTCCAGCGTCTTCAGGTCGTTGTTATGCAAATCCACCGTGACGTTTCGTACCCAGTCAGCATGGGTGAATACATCCTGCGGCACTTTCGTTACGCTCGTGTTGAGAAGGGCAAAGTGAAGATGAGGATTTCGCATTCCCTGTTGGGGCATGCAAACGATTCCGACGCTACATCTTTGCAATCTTGATCGAACGAACACGATCATCGAAAGCGTATTTTTTTTACATGAATGCGAGTATTAACGGGCTCCATTTACCTAGGTGTTTCAAAAATTGTATTTTCCAAAAATATTTTTATTCGATAGTATTGTCTTTTAGCTATGATCCCTGAAAATTTCATTAGCCGGTGCGAGACCGACCGAGCACGCCTCGCGAGGCGTGCTCGGTCGGTATGGACTCAGCTATCGGTATCGACTCAGTCGGTATGGACTCGGCTAATGACATTTTCTTGAATTCGAATGAGCTGCAGCTTCTAACAGTTGGCTGGGCGAGCGGTAGCAGCTCTATACTTCAAACTTTAAACGTGTTTTTCTTGAACTCCACCGGAACTGTTTCCAAAGTCGGTGGACATGATACCTCGAGAACCCCTTGCTGAATTGTTTCCAAATTGACAGTAGATAAGACGAGAAACATTTAAAGGTCGTTGACGATCTTATGTTTATCAAATCGATCGTCATTTGTTTAATTGGGAGTACAAATAAGTCTCCGCCGTTTGACAAAAGATGGCCCCACCAGGAGGTTACGGTTGAAACCTTGAAATATTAGCAATTTTGTATCAGCATCAGATAATTGGTTTCGTGCGAAAATGTCGAATTTTGAACCGAATAAGCGTCATTTGCGGGAACTTTATAACTCTTCTTTACTTCGTTAAGGGGGCAAGGCCACAGTGGAATTTTCAAAAAAGCGATTTTTTTCGCTAAAACGGTGCTTTGTCATCATAAGATTAAGTTACTATTCGATTTAGAGCAAGAATTTTTTTCACTCACTTTGAGCGTATACCGTAAGCCTACCTCTGGCACGGCCAGAGGCACATGTGAAACTTTGCACGCGTTTTGACAAATAACTTCAACAATTGTCACTCGATTTACTTCAAATTCAAAAGCTATGTTCCTAATTGCATTTCGCAGAGAAGTACGAACGGAATTTCTGATTAATCGAAAACTTTTCATTTTATGAGCAGTTTTATACAAAAAATTTCACTGAAAATTCATTCCTACAACTACAACACATTCAATACCTACAACTTTTGAATAAAACAATATTTTTTAAGTTCCGTACGTACTTCTCTACGTATTCAAATGTAGATTGACGAGAATTTTCGGTTTTTATTCCAGGTAAAAAATTGTGGATGCTAAATGTCACCCCGCGGAGCGCTTCAAAAAAGATAATAAAAGAAAATATTAGTCCGCCATTATGTACATCGAAAAAAAACATTCTAACAGCTTGATACTCATACTAAATAGATGTGTAATTAATTTTATGAGTGAATCACTTTTTCATACGAAAAAAAATTGTTAAATTCGCATATGATTTGATACCCGCTATTGTGGCCTGACCCCTTAATTTGACGAAATCTGCAGCTGAGGCGCATCGATTGCTTGTAGAAGCATATGGTGAGGCTCCTTTAAGTGAGAGAAGTTGTCGTGAGTGATTTAAAAAGTTTAAGAACGCTGAGTTTGACGTCGAAGACAAAGAACGTAGCAGGAGGCCAAAACGAAGATGCAGAATTTGAAGCATTATTGGAGGTAGATTCGTGCCAAACGCAAGAGTCCCCGCAAATGATGCTTATTCCGCTCAAAACTCGACATTTTCGCACGAAATAAATTATGCGATGCTGATACAAAATCGCTAATATTTAAAGGTTATGGTCTTGCCAGATATATTTTTATGGTTGAGTTTCAATTCGTCGCCACGTTAAAAAATAATTTTAATCGATGGTCATCAACGTCTCGTATTTATTATTAACTTCAATAACCCGTTTGGTTTTAGATTTCAGATGGACCGTTTAAGCTGGAGTGTCAGTCGCCAAACAGCGCGAAGAAAATTTCATCATATGCCGGCGGCCATGTTTTTATTGTTTATCTGTATTTTTAGTGATTTTTTAGGCTCTCAAAATATGTACGCTCGTGTTGAAAAAAAAACACGATTCTTTGGTAATTATGCAATATGAGGATTTCTCCGAAAAACGACAGAATTTTTTTTCACCGTCAAGTTGTTTATTCCATTTTATTAAGTGATATTCCGTCGGGGGAGGCTGACATTTCCCATTAATTCCATAAGTTATGGGGTTTGGAAGTTCGCGGAAACACGTGATAAAATAGGGAATTATTGAATATTTCGATGGCTATATTGGGGAGATTGTTTGGGTTTGTTTGTTCGGGTTGGCTCTTAGGAAACACGTAGCTGCTTAGCGACAACAAACAAGAGGCGTCGAAATATTACCTGTTTCCGGAAACAGGACAGCTGCGGTCACGAAATCAAAACATATACATCGTTCCCTTCATAATATACTATCTCTAAGGAAACACGTAGCTGTTTAGCGAGGCGTCGAAATATTGCATGTTTTTGCAAACTTCAAAACCCCATAACGTATGGAATCAATGGGAAATGTCAGCCCCGCCGACGGAATATCTCTTACTATAATGGAATAAACAACGTCATGGCGAAACAAAAATGTTCTCGTCGTTTTTCGGTATAGTCCTCATACTGCATATTTACAATTTCTTTTACACCAATCGTTTCCTAGAAAAAAAATCGGATTTTGGCAATTTTTTTCGGGCCTCTAGGTAGATGTAGCCCCTTAAAGTGATTGATTCTCACCCGCAGAATGTCCGCGTGCAACGTACGAAGATTTCTGCCACTGAAAGTGAAGTTGTAAAGTTTCGCTGGGAACTTGCCCTTCATCTCCTTCTCCAGGTTGGTCTCATTGTTGATCTACAAGGTACGATATGTTTCGAAAATTCCACTCACGTAGCACTAACGTTACACTCGCTAGGACAAATCCGTCGTACTCACGTCGATGTGAAGATTCTTCAAGCCGTGATTATACTCCAAGATGTTGGGCAGATTGAAATTTTTCACCCCGGTGTACGCTGTCACTAGTAGAGTTTTGAGCTTCGAAGCTTTGCACAGTGCACCAGCCTTGAGAAATAATCAACGTACGATACGTTATCGTGAATTTCCGTTTCCGGAGAAAAATATAAAATTTGGTGCAAATGTCGTGGCCACTGATTCAAACATTCTCACATGCTAATTTCCGATGTAACTACCAGAGGGCCAGCGAGCAAGCCAATGTTCGATTTTATGCGATGCTTTGCCAAAACGCAGAACGGCGACCAATTTATTTTTGTTTTGTTTTTCTTCAGTACAGCTTGGAAACGACGAGCCGTCCGTGATTCGAATTTGCACCAATTTTTTTTGCTCCTGAGCAGACAATGCCGAATGATCGGTACCTCGAACAGGGACAACGAGAGCCTCCGAATGTCGAGTTCCACGAGGCTATCGGCAAGACCGAGGAAGCTCGTGTTGGTGATGCCCGTAATCGGATTGTAGCCGATGTCGAATGTCTTCAATTCGGGAAGCGTGTGAGTTATGAGTGGTACTACCGTGAGGTCGTTGTGGCTGAGATCGAGATGACGAAGAGTACTCAGATTCGATGCCATTCCAGCCGGTATAGACGCCAATTCGTTGTGCGCCAAATAAAGCGTACGCAAATAACGGAACGGCAGTTCGGGCACCTGTCGACAACGCAATAACATCAGTGGCCCGTAGGATTCTTCTCGTGTAAACGAGGAGGAAACATTGAGTAATTCTTTTCATAAGTGACTTCCGAAAAATGAACCTACATTTTTTTGTTACTATTTTCTCCCTTATTGGGTTATAAATGATGATGTTCAGTCGGGGGCAGCTGAAAATTTTCATTAACAAACTTTTTACGAGCAAACATTTATTAAATGATGGTTTTTATGCTCGTAAAAGAATAAACCAAACAAACCCAGTATAGGCGGCGAAATGTTTAAAAATGCCCTATTTTATCACGTATTTCCGCGAACTTCAAAACCCCATAACTTTTACCCATACTTTAACCCAAACAAACTCAATGTAGGCGTCGAAAAGTTCAACAATGCCCTATTTTATCACGTGTTTCCGCAAACTTGAAAACCCCATAACGGTAATCCATATTTTAACCGAAACAAACCCAATATATGCATCGAAATGTTAAAAAAATCCCTATTTTATCACGTGTTTCCGCGAACTTGAAAACCCCATAACCTTTACCCTTACTTTAACCCCAACAGGCCTAATATACGCATGGAAATGTCCAAAAATGCCCTATTTTATCACGTGTTTCCGGGAACTTCAAAATCCCATAACTATCACTCATACTTTAACCCAAACAAACTCATTATCGGCGCCGAAATGTTGAAAAATGCCCTATTTTATCACATGTTTCCGCGAACTTCAAAACCCTATAACTATTAACCATACTCAAACAAACTCGATATAGGCGCCGAAATGTTAAAAACTGCGCTATTTTACCATATATTTCCGCAAACTTCAAAACCCCATAACTTTTACCCATACTTTAACCCAAACAAACTCAATATAGGCGTCGAAGTGATCAAAAATGCCCTATTATATCACGTGTTTCCGCGAAATTCGAAACCCTATAACTTTTACTCATACTTTAACCCAAACAAACTCATTATCGGCGCCGAAATGTTGAAAAATGCCCTATTTTATCACATGTTTCCGCGAACTTCAAAACCTTATAACTATTAACCATACCCAAACAAACTCGATATAGGCGCCGAAATGTTAAAAACTGCGCTATTTTACCACATATTTCCGCAAACTTCAAAACCCCATAACTTTTACCCATACTTTAACCCAAACAAACTCAATATAGGCGTCGAAGTGATCAAAAATGCCCTATTTTATCACGTGTTTCCGCGAACTTCAAAACCCCATAACTTTTACCCATACTTTAGCCGAAACAAGCCTAATATAGGCATGGAAATGTCCAAAAATGCCCTATTTTATCACGTATTTCCACGAACTTCAAAACCCCATAACTTTTTATGGAGAAGGGGTGAATTTTATCTTCCCCCGACCGCATCTTATCATTTATAACCCAATAAATGAGAAAATAGCAAAAAAAAGTGTTAGGCTCATTTTTCGGAAGTCACTTATCTAAAGAATTAGCAAACATCGCAAGGTATGGCAAGGGGAAACCCAAGGATCCCTACACTGAGAAGTGATATATTGCTAAGTCCCAAAAACAGCAGAGTATCCTCCAGTCCGCTGAAAGTTTTGCCGCGAGATTCGAGAATCAGTTGTTTGTTGTGGCTGAGATCGAGATGGGTCAGTTCGTCGAGTTCGGAGAATATTCCGTCGTCGAGTCTCACGATACGATTGTACGAAAGATCGAGCCAGGAAAGGCTCTGGAAAAGGCGAAAATTAATCGTGAATGATGGTCTTGGCCATTCCTGCGAATGCTCGAATGACGAGTGGAGTATTTTCACTCACGCGAAGTCTCGACATTGCGTCCGTAGTGTGAATACCGGACAACAAGTTCCAAGACATGTCGAGGGTCGACAACCAGCCGGCGGTCGAGGGCGACATCGCCTTGGCGGGGATGCGCATGAATTGATTGTGCGACAGATCGAGACTCTCGATAGTCGCGCTGGTGAACATGTTGTCCTGTAGGGTGCGCAGCTTGTTCCACGAAAGGTCGAGGATACGGAGCTTCTTGAGGGGCCTCAGCGCCTCGGCCGGTATATCCATGATGTTGTTGTGGGACAAAAACAGTACTTGAATATTCTTCGTGTTTCTGAAGCAATCGAAGTCTATCTCGGTGAGATCGTTGTAACGTAAATCGAGCCACTGCAAGTGCGGCATATTCCCGAACACGCCCTGCGTCACGTTACCGATCTGATTGTGGGCGAGATACAGATGAGTCAGCGAGTACTCCACTGGACGGAAGTAATACTTCATAATGCCGCTTATGTTGTTGTAACTCATGTCCAGTACTTTGATATTGGACTGAAGATTACCACCGACTGAAATATAAGAACGCGTCGTTACTCTTTCGACTCGATCAACTCTGCATAGCTGATATCCTCGAAATAATATTGGGAGTACAAATAAGTCTCCGTCGTTTGACAAAAGATGGCCCCACGAGGAGGTTATGGTTGAAATTGTCAGATGTAAAACGTCATATTTTAAGGCCTTACGCCACAGTAACGGGTATATAAAACATGTGGGAATTTAACAATTTTTTTTTCGTATGAAAAAGTGATTCACTCAAAAAATTAATTACACATCTACTTAGCATGAATATCATGCTGTTAGAATTTTTTTTCGATGTACAAAATGGCCGACTACTCGAAAACTCTCGAAACAGCTTTTATCCAATTGACGTGACAAATAACTTCAACAATTTTCACTCGACATACTTCAAATTTAAAAGTTATGTTTCTAATTGCATTTCACAGAGAAGTACGTGCGGAATTTCTGACTAATCGAAAACTTTTCATTTTATGAGCAGTTTATGAATAGTTATAACGAAATTTTTCACTTAAAGTTCATTTCTTAAGTTCAAATACCTACAACTTTTGAATAAAACAATATTTTTTAAATTCCGCACGTATTTCTCTAGGTATTCTAATGTAGATTGACGAGAATTTTTGTTCTCTGTTCTAGGTAAAAAATTGTGGATGCTAAATGTCACGACGTTGAACGCCTAAAAAAGATAACAAAATAAAATATTAGTAGTCGGCCATTTTGTACGTCGAACACAAAAAATATATATTTCTTCTAACAGCTTGATATTCATACTAAATAGATGTGTAAATAATGTTATGAGTAAATCACTTTTTCATGCGGAAAAATTGTTAAATTCGCACATGATTTTATACCCGTTACTGTGGCCTAAGGCCTTAAGGTTGGATATCTGGCAAGACCATAACCTTGAAATATTAGCGATTTTGTATCATCATCACGTAATTTTTTCGTGCGAAAATGTCGAGTTTTGAGCCGAATAAGCGCCATTTGCGGGAACTTTATAACTCTTCTTTACTTCTTTAATTTGAAGAAATCTGCAGCTGAGGCGCATCGATTGCTTGTAGAAGCATATGGCAAGACTGCTTTAAGTGAGAGAAGTAGTTGTGTAGTACAACAGTCGTGCTGTCGCTGAAAAACCCCGTAATCGGAAAAAAATTAGAAGAAGGCTAATTTTTTGACAGGTGATTTTGTAGGTGCCGCGGGTGCTAAATCCACGTTTGCCTCAAAGTCAGGGTGTAGGGTTTTTTAGGGGATGAAAGGGGATGGGGGTGGATTAATGCCGTACTACGACCTCTACGAGCTCGGAGCCGGAAGACAAACGTTTCAGAAAAATCCGCGCTTTATTTTTGTCCACAGCGCCGAAGTCGTGGAAGTTCATTTTGGTAGTGAAAAAGTGGGGTGAAATTTTGAAAAATCAGTTTTAATTCAATAACTCTTTAGAAAAAATTCGTACACTTTTTGTTCAAATGGGAACGTTGTAGCCCTTGAAAAGACGCGTCGATCAAGTATTTGGTCATCACTCTCCGATAATATCTTCACCCTCCAAAAAGTGGTTAAAAACAACAACAAAAATGGTTTATTGAATAACTCAAAAGCAATCGAGATTTCCGGTATGGTTGAAATGTACGAAATGTAGAGAATAATTCTCTCTATATTTCCGTTTCCATGGACCACCCTTGAATTGTGATTTTCAAACCCCCCTCGGGGGTTAAAAATTCAAAATAAAATGCTGGAAAAACTATTGACCGTACGAATTCGGCGCTGTGGAAGAATTTGTAGCTTGAACCCTCAGCTACATTTTTGTCCACAGCGCCAAACTCGTGTCTCTTTATTTTCGGTCAACAGTTGTCCCGGAATTTCATTTTGAATTTTCAACCTCTGAGAGGGGTTCGAAAAAGCAAATTTATAGAGTGGTCCATAGAAACGAAAATGTAGAGAAAATAATTCTCTACATTTCGAACATTTAAACCATATCCGAAAAATCGATTGTTTTTGAGGTATTCAATAAACAATTTTTTTTTAAACTTCAACAATTCTTTTGGGAATGAAGATATTTTCGGACAGGGTTGATCAAAGATCCGATCGACGTGTCTTCCCAAGGGCTACAACGTTCTCATTTAAACATAAATGGTACGGATTTTTCCTGAAGAGTTATCCAACGAAAAATGATTTTTCAAAATTTCACCTCACTTTTTCACCCCCAAAATGAACTTCCACAACTTCGGCGCTGTGGGCAAAAATAAAGCCCGGATTTTTCTGAACAGTTTGTCTCCCGGCGCCGACCTCGTGGGGGTTGTAGTTTGGCATTAATCCACTTCCATCTCCTTTCATCCCCTAAAAAAACCCTACACCTCGATTTTTAGGCAACCTTGGATTTAGCACCCGCGACACCTACAAAATCACCTGTCAAAAAACTAGCCTTCTTCTATTTTTTTCCGATTCCAATATACAGCACGATTGTACTAGTGAGTGGTTTAAAAAGTTTAAGAACGGTGAGTTTGACGTCAAAGACAAAGAACGTAGCGGAAGACCGAAACGAAGACGCGGAATTGGAAGCATTATTGGAGGGAGATTCGCGACAAACGCGAGTTCCCGCAAATTACGCTTATTTGGCTCAACACTCGACATTTTCGCACGAAAAAAAAATATGTGATGCTGATACAAAATCGATAATATTTCAAGGTTACGGTCTTGCCAGATGTCCAACCTTACGACATGACGTTTTACATCTGACAATTTCAACCATAAGCTCGTGGTGGGACCATCTTTTGTCAAACGGCGGATACTTATTTGTACTCCCAATACAAACGCGATTAAGGGCGGGGTAAAGTATTAAAATTTTTTATTTTATTTTTTAAAAATGAATGCATAATATATCAAGAATATTGTGTTAAAATTTCAAGTCGATCGGAATAAAATTGACGAAGTTATGAGTATTTGAGCGTCTATTGCTCCATGCCGTTCTCTTCTGCGTTTTTCAAACCGTTTTTCTGAGACTTGTCATATTTGAAATCCGTGTGCACGATAACTCAAAATCTACTGGACCAATCGCTTTGAAATTTTGCACAGTACTTCTTCACATAATTCGCCAGGTATTGTCGAGAGCTTTTTTGTTTTTTTTAATAATTACTAATTTTTCAACAACAAATTAGCCGATTTTTTTAGCGAAAATCGGGTTTTTGGCTCCCAAGTGCGACGAAAAATCGAAAAATCGAAGAAAAAAAATCCTCCCGTCATTACCTCGAGAAACATCTCGTTTAACAAATGCATTTTGATTTTTTTGTTTCAAATGATTCTGTTGCGAGTTATGGTGCACACCGCAAACCAACTTTTTTTCGAGGCGCCTCCGGGGTTTAATTTTCACTCGCTCAATTTTGAATATTTTGCAATGCAAATTTAGGAGAATGTTGTTCAAATATTACTTTATTATATGTAAATTTTTCAATAAACGAACACTATTCGTTACGCCAAAAAAAAATCTTAAAAACATGCCTTTTTTTTCGCCGAATTAACTTTACCCCGCCGTTAATCATAAGTATGGCGTGAACGAAAACTCACTGTTCGTAGCTGGTGTCAACATTGTACTGTTGATCCACAATTTCGGTATACTATTGTGGCTGACGTTGACTTTGAACGAGGCCAATGTTCCAACTTGATCGAACGATGCGAAATCAAATTCGCGCAGATCGTTGTACGCCATGTCGAGAAATTCCAAATCCGGTAGATTCTACGAATGTCGTAACGTTATTTGAATAATCGAACCGTTTTCCCTTCTCGTTACTCGTTCTTTCGCGTATCTCGACTTACCTGGAAGGCTTCGTCGGCAATATCGTCGATTTTGTTGCCTCGTAGATTCACGTACTTCAATCGATTCATGTTCGTGAAGGCACGCCTCTCGATTTTGCCGATTTTGTTGTCCTCGAGGTTTATACTCGTCAGAGATGTCAGGTCAACGAATGTGTGAGTCTGTATGTTGCCGAGATGATTGAACGCCATGTTTACCTCTTCTAGCGTAGAATGTATGTCTCCCTGTATGAGAGAAAAAAATGAGTCACTCTCGTGCGACGGTTTTCGGAACATGAAGAAAAAATCTTGCGATCGAGATGGAAAAATAAATATTTGGCGCTCTTTATGTCACAGGAGTTTAAGGTATTTCGTTCACGAACCGAATACTTAAAACAATTAACTGATTTTTGTCTATAACGAAGTAAAAATACATCCCAATATATTGGTAAAATTCCGAGCCAAGTTGCCGAACTTTTAACGAAAAATTGCGCCTCTAAAAATCGTCTGGTTTCTACGGCACTTTGGCTGCTGGCCACATTTCCATTTAATAATTTATGTGCCCAAGTGACCTGCACGTATATTTGTACGTAAAGTGTATAATTTTTTCTTTTTTTATTCTACGTGGGATCACTCTACGTAATGTAATTATGAATATGAGAACGGGAAAAATTTGTTCTATCATGTTTATATGAATTACTCCGAAATGCGAATTCCTTGCGACGTCCGTCTTTGGATTTAAAACTCATTACTCTACTATCTAGAGACAACAGTAAAATAATTTAGAATGTGCGACGAGCACAGAGTTTTCATCTGCGTCGACTGTGTACAAACTTAATTTATGTACGATTTTTTTCATATTTTGTATTTTTTTATGTATTTTTTCATATTTAAAAAATATCTTTTATATATATTGTGTTTACACTATGATCTCATAAATTTTGGAGCCGCTGTTGCGAATAATTTGCTCATTTTTCACAACTATCCTTCCTTTTTTACTCCGAAATGGGCCCACTTCAAATGTCCTAATAAATACCTTTTTTGAAACGCCTACTATAAAGCAATTTTTTTCGTTGAAGTACTACATCTCGTGAGTGTCACCCTAAAATTGTTTTTATTGTTTTCAAATTTTTAATTGCAAGAGTTAGGATTTTGTAAGAAAAAAATGACGTTTTTTCGCGCACTTATCCCTTCCTGATCTCGTTCCGCAATTTTAAATGTCGATTACAATATTATACTGAGAATGTCACATTCTAGACGGTTCAAACCAACACCTTGAATTTTTTATAAGCCATTCGGAATAGAATCGACGTGGCAATCGTTTAAACATGGCTGGGGTCATGCGGACCCCATGTGACCAACTAAGTTACACGCTAAGGATGTGACCTCGAAGGGTTGAAGAAAATATTGACGATCAAACTCGGAAAAATGTGACTAGCAGAAGAATTTTCGTAGCTGCGATTTTTCTACTAAATTTGTGCGAAATGTTTCATTCCAGTTTATCGTTGGGTATAATATTGTGACTTATTTTTTATATGGGCCACTGTAATTTACCAATGATTCAAAAGGGCCCTACTTATGCCTCCACGAAATACGGCCCTCCGCGAAAGGAATACTTTAATCGTTGCGAGAGTTGGATTAATATCAATGACGGTAGGAATTAGCCGAGATTTCTTTAACGTTACGAAAAAAATATTGATAAGAAGTTGAGTAATGGAAATAGAAATAGAAATAGAAAGGAATAGAAATAGAAACGTTTCATAGTTTTGGGGCGTTATCAGCGATTAGTTTTTCATTGTTCTTCAGTTTGGCAAATTTTCAATATATTCTAATGGGAAGTGCAAAGCAGCTTTATTTCCTAAGCACAAAGCCTCCGCGAGGAAAAACATACCTGGAAGGTTCCTTTGCGAATCTCCTGAATCTCATTATCCTGCAACTCGAGACGTTTTATTCTCTTCAGAAAGTGAAAGGACGTGTCAGGCATTGACTTTATCTTGTTGTTACTCAAGTCGAGATGCTGAAGATTGGTGAGTGCCTTGAACGATTTGCTCGGTAGTTCGCTCGTCGACGTGGCCAAGCCGTTCGACATCCGCAGTGTCAACAGCGAGTGTCCGACCTTGAAAGGAAATCAGAGGCGGACAAATTGAAGAATACAACGCGCGACGTTTCGTTCGTTTCTAATCGAACCTCTGAGAACGCATCCTCCTCGATGGTGGCTATCGAATTTTCCGAAAAGTCCAGAAACTTTATACCCCTGACGTGCATGAAGGCGTGACTCTTGATGGTATTCAGATTGCTCTGAACGATGTGCAGCTCCTTGACGTCAATGCCGAATTCGAGGAAATCGTCGGGCCCGAGAGTCGCCTGTGGCATTCGGGACAACGAGAGCAAACGCATATTTCTCATCTGCCGAAGATCCTGAAGCGACATTATTCCGTTCCTCTTGCCGCTCAAATCGAGATTGTACAGGGAATACTGGAAACCCGTGAAAACATCACCTGAGAAAGAAATCGGAAGTTCGTTACAGAAGGAAAACAAAGTTGTATCGAAAAGCGATCCACTCGAGATTTTAATTGAAATCTTCACAGACTCGCAGAAAAACATCTCGAAGTGGTCCGTATCGGTCTTGAGAAAATGAAATCTATATACAGGGTGCGTCACGAGAAACTGAACCACGAAGAAGAAACAGAAAATACGAAGTATGTACGTATCCAAATTTGAGTGATATTTTTTTCATTTTTTTCGGCTTTTTCAAGGTCATCGAAGTTTTTTTTTAATCGAATGGCATATTTTTCCCCCCTGCACATTGTAGCCGACATCCAAACGAAATCAACCATGTAACATTGCATGACCTTAGTAACCTTCAAATGACCGTCAACCCAGAAGTATTGAATAAATGATAATTCAACATGTAAGAGTTTTATCTTCAATTCTGTTACGCTAATGGATTTTTGTGAGCTGAGTTACATTCAAATGTGTCACAATAACAAAACAGAGTAACAAGTTCGGTGACGACAGGAGATTTACGGAACACCTTCACCTATTCGTATGTACACATTCGTGTTTATCAGGTACTCATTACTCTGAATACCTTCTTGCTATCAGATGTCTGAAGTTACTAAAATTTCGATCGACGAACTTTTCACAATGCGTTACTCGAAGGAAGAAATGATCAACATGATTTCGATGTCCATCTTGACCATTTGGCGTAACAGTAATAAAGCTAAAACTCGTTGAATTATTATTTATTCAATATTTCTGGGTTGAAGGTCATACTATGTTACACGGTTGAATTCGTTTGGATACCGGCTACAATGGGCAAGGGGAAAAGGATAAGGTTCCGACCCCCGCCCCCCCCCCCCCGGTCGAACTGAAATTTTCGAAAACCTTTATTTTAATATTTGAAGACAACCCCTAAAGGGATTTTTGGCGACCCGCAACAGTTTTCGAAATATTGATTTTTGAGTTTTTTTTAACGTAGTTTTTTTAACTACGTATATATGTTATCGCGCTCTCCGTTTTGCCCAAACAAAAATACCCAAATAAACCTAAACAAGCCTAAACCCAAAAAGGGTTTTGGCGCGTCGCCAAAAAACCCTTTGGGGATTCGCTTAAAACATTAAAAGGAAGGTTTGTCCAAAATTTCAGCTCGATCGGAGGGGGTTCGGAACCTTACCCGGGAAAAAATATGCCATTTTATTTATAAAAACTTTGATGACCTTGAAAAAACCGTAAAAAATCAAATTAAAAAATATATATTATGAGCGTGATATATATTATGAGCGTCCTTGCAAACCAGTCAAATTCTGATATGTATTAATGAAAAATATATATTATGAGCGTGATATATATTATGAGCGTCCTTGCAAACCAGTAAAATTCTGATATGTACATAATTCGTATTTTCAAATCCAACAGAGTTATTCAGGTTTTTTGTTTCTCGTGACTCACCCTGTATACAAAAGGCAAAGTCCTGACTGGCTGATTCTTCATCGGTCAGCCTATACCGCTAAATGTAGAAACGTGAAATTTGGAGGGTATGGTGATTTTATTATATAGGGATAATTTTAAAAGGGATTTTCCGAAATTCAACTCCCATGGGAAGAAAAGGGGTGGCAAAGTTTGTATGGAAAGTTAAAAAAATCTGGTCGGGTTTACTTAAAATTTAGTATTCGTGCTTTTTGACACAATTAAGGAAATATATATATCGCGTTTTTAGAAATTTAACCCTAAGGTTAGACAGGGGGTGGCAAAGATTGTACGAAAAATAAAGAAAAATCAGGTCAGAAAATTCGCTCAAAATTTAGTATTAATGATCTTCAACATAATTAATAAAGCACATATTTGAGCGTTTTTCGAAATTCAATCTCTGAACTAAAGGGGGTGGCAGAGTTTGTACGGAAAATAAAAAAAAACGGGTCAAAGGCCATAGCCGGGTAAGTAGGGAAAAATTGCCCCCGCATTTTTTCCAGCGAAATTTGGAGTATATTCTGAGGTATAAAAAAAACGAATTTTCTGAAAATTTCATGCCCGTCAACGCAATGGTTTTAGAAAAGTGAATTTTTTTAAATATCCAAAAAAAATTTTTTTCCGGAAAAGG
This sequence comes from Ophion obscuratus, assembly GCA_964007375.1. NCBI lineage: Eukaryota > Metazoa > Arthropoda > Insecta > Hymenoptera > Ichneumonidae > Ophion > Ophion obscuratus. Next base: position 30,038,808 of record OZ023321.1, on the reverse strand, counting down.
TACAGTGGACCGATTTGATTTTTTTTTTGGTACTTGTTCCGATCAAACGTGTTACGAAATTAAATTATAGAACATCTTGCGAAAGATTAAGGTTTGAAAAAAAAATAATGTTCCTTGTTTTATTATTTTTTACTATAATCTACTTGGGGTACAATAGCGAAAATTTTTTCATATAATCTTTGGGCACCTTATTAGATTATATAATTTTTTCAAAATGATCGGTTTGGTACGCCACAGTGAAAAAAAAAGAAACACACTTTATAAAGTCTGTTTTTTTTCACTGTGGCGTACCAAACCGATCATTTTTAAAAAATTATATAATCTAATAAGGTACCCAAAGATTATATGAAAAATTTCGTTATTGTACCCCAAGTGGATTATAGTAAAAAAATAAAACAATGAACATTATTTTTTTTGAACCTTAATCTTTCGCAAGATGTTCTATGATTTTATTTCGTAACACGTTTAATCGTAACAAGTACCAAAAAAAATCGGATTGATCCACTAAAAGCGTTCCCGGAATTTTTATTTTTTTTATTAAAAAAAGAAATTATTTTTCCAAAACCATTGCGTTGACGGAGATGAAATTTTCAGAAAATTTGTTTTTTTTTATACCTCAGAATATACTCCTAATTTCGCTGGATAAAATGCGGGGCAATTTTTCCCTACTTACCCGGCTATGGCCTTTACTCGAAACTGTATAACGGAGTTGGTAAATATAATTACGAAAAGAGTGACCAAATCGTGTAGTCTACGCATGTCAAGCCGCGCGGGAAAACTAACATCAGATAATAGGGATAAAGTTCCAAAAAGGACATAATATACCCATGTATACATACTCGCTGATCATGAATATGATAATGAAAATACCCGCAAATTTGATTTTCAACGTTAAAACTCACAAAAACTTATTGTTTAAAAGTTTTTCTATTCTATTCTAACAAATGTTGATCGTAGAGAAAAATATTTCCTACAAAAGTTGTAGCCTATAAAAAGATTGATACTTTATCGTGGATACAAGTTTTGTCTATAACCAATCTGTTTCGAGAAAAAATGGTATAATGCTCGAAAAAGTACATTTTCCTAAACTCCATTAGTTTCGATATTATCTACTTACGCACTTTACCGCGGCAAGGTTGCAGTTTGATCTTTAACACTATACACGTACCTAAACAACAAACGAACCCAAACAACACAACAAAGAGACCCAAACAAACCCAAACAACAAACAAACCCAAACAAACTCCAACCTTCCCGCGGTAAAGTGCGTAAGTGGATAATATCGAAACTTTTGAAATTTAGCAAAATGTTCTTATTGGAGCATTATTCTATTTTTCTCAAAACAGAATGATTTTAGACAAAAACTGTATGGAACATAAAAAGATCAATCTTTTTGTATACTACAACTTATGTGGGAAATATTTTTCTCTAAAATCGACATTTATTAAAATGAAGTAGAATAACTTTTTCAAAAAATCAGTTTTTACGAGTGTTGACCTTGAAAATGGAATTTGCGGGTAGTTCCACTATGATTTTCTAATCAGCGGGTCAAAATGAATGGGTAAACGAAATTCGAAATTAATCGGAGGTACGTCCTTTTTTGAACTACGCTCGATAAAAGTGCGTGAATACTTCCCATCGAAGAGCTTGGCTTACCAGGTGAAAAGCTGTCAATGCGATTTTCCCTGAATATGAGGGTCCTCAAAAAGTCGAACTCGTGAAACAAATGATTGGGTAAGGAGGTGATGTTGTTGCCCGACAGATCCAGCAGTTCCAACGAGGATTCTAGTCCCGACAGATCGGATGATCTAATTTCGAGCAGATCGCAGTCGGTAAAGTACAATTCGCGAATTCTCGAGTCTCTGAAGGTCCCGTCCTGCGAACAAAGCCGCGCCCAATTGACAATTAATTGTATCGTGAAAAAAGCGAAATACTTCAGGCGTTACGATTTTTGGACGTTCGTAGATTTCTATGATTCGATGACCCAAACGAGCCTATACCTCGACGATTGTCAGTGGATTGCCGTTGAGATAAGTCTTGTTGACTTTGTAGAAATGTTGAAACGAGTTTGGCATAAGTTTGTCGATTTGATTATAATCGAGTCGCAGAGTGTCCAATGAGAGCTGGAGACCACGAATGTCTGCCTCCATCTGAGGCTGGATGATCCTTCCTATTCTGTTGTAACTGAGATCGAGAACTTTCATGCGTTTGAGCGATGAGATTTGAGAAAACGGTATTGCCGTCAATTGATTGTCGTTCAAATAAAGATGCGTCAAGTGTGCCATTCCGTCGCGAAACACCGACGGGTCGATTTCTTTGATGCTGTTCTCCCGAAGATCGAGTACTTCGAGAAAGGCAAGACCGGCGAATGCATCGGCCGGAAGCTTGTCGATCGTGTTTTTTCCGAGTCTCAGGGTTTGAAGAGAATTCTCCAAACCACGCCAGCTGTCCGCCGCAACGTGAGATATTTGATTTCCTGTTCAATGAAATGCAGCTTGAGATTATCACCGTCCCGAACTTAAGGCCTTAGGCAACAGTAACGGGTATAAAATCATGTGCGAATTTATCAATTTTTTTTCGTATGAAAAAGTGATTCACTCATAAAATTAATTACACATCTATTTAGTATGAAGATCAAGCTGTTAGAAAATATATATATATATTTTTTTCGAAATACAAAATGGCCGACTACTCGAAACGTCTCGAAACAGCTTTTTTCCAATTGGCGTGACAAATAACTTCAACAATTTTCACTCATTTTACTTCATATTTGGAAGTTATGTTCCTAATTGCATTTCGCAGGGAAGTACGTACGGAATTTCTGATGAATCGAAAACATTTCATTCTATGAGCAGTTACAACGAAATTTTTCACTGAAAATTCATTTCTCACGTTCAAATACCTACAACTTTTAAATAAAACAATATTATCAACAATACAATTGTTGATATCAAAACAAATACAAATACAAAACAATATTTAAACTCCGTACGTATTTCTCTAGGTATTCTAATGTAGATTGACGAGAATTTTTTTTTGTTCAAGGTAAAAAATTGTGGATGCTAAATGTCACGCCGCGGAGCGCCTAAAAAAGATAACAAAAGAAAATATTAGTAGTCGGCCATTTTGTAAATCGAAAAAAATGTCTAACAGCTTGATATTCATACAAAATAGATGTGCAATTAATTTTATGTGTGAGTCACTTTTTCATGCGAAAAAAAATTGTTATATTCACATATGATTTTATACCCGTTACTGTGGCCTAAGGCCTTAACGCGGAGCCTGAATTACAAGGTCCGAAAAATCGTCGATTTTTTCATTGCTTAAATCGATAGATAAACTATCCAACAATATATTTACAAAGTTACAGACGCCAATTGTAAATATTTTCGAAGATACAAGGTCAAAAGCAGAGAAGCGCTTGATATTTGATATTGATATTTTTTCCTATTGAAAACTTTGAAGCGCTTTGCCTCCAGTTTTCATTTTCACGATTTTTCCAAATTGGCAGGCGTGATAGCAAAGAAAACTAAACGACTTATCGAATCAAACCAAAGTTTATTTTCTTCAGTATGAAAATCTCTTCAAAATGAATTTAAAAAGTCATCGAAAAAGTCGTTTAAAATAATTTTCATAGCACGTTTAAGTGTTTTTTAACACATTTTTTTTTTCAAACCTGATTAAAGTTATAATTGCACGATTTTTTCAGCTTTTAAAAAATTCACCCAGACGAAAAATATATGACAAACGAAAATTTTATTACTTTATTTGGTTCGTCGTTGAAAAAGTATTTTTAAATAATTTTCATAGCACGTTGTAGTGTTTTTTTAACCCATTTTTTTTTCAAACCTGAGAAAAGTTATAATTTCACAATTTTTTCAGCTTTTAAAAAATTCACCCAGAAGAAAAATACATGAAAATTCAACATTTTATTGGTTTATTTGGTTCAGTCAAGAATTGCGAGCTGCATTTTTCCCGCCGATTGGGGACTGCAGTGGCAAGACGGACATGGAATAGGCTGATAAATCTGCAGTCGTTTATTGTTTCATGTTGATATTTTTTTATAGCTTTTTTGGACTTTCTAATTCAGGCTTCCGCCTTAATGGATTGTATGGGAAACCTTTGTTTTATCACGTAACGATAATGCGATGGAAAATGTGTGTTTACCCGTTAAATCGAGGAGACGTAACTTCTGTAGATGCCTGAAGGACTTGCTCGGCACCCTCGTAAGTCGATTGTACGGTAATTCAAGCTCCCACAATGATCTTTCAAGCCCTAGAAAAGCCTCGTCCGGTATGTCCGATATCGGATTATGTTTGATTTGTAGCTTGTAGAGACCTGAAACACGCGCGACCCTTATTTGTCTCGTAATAACACACGCGCACCATGTACTGTCCCTCGTCCCACAGGCTCGAATGATTTGAAAACTCAACGAAGCGCGAAAATGCACCTGCACTTTTGGGAAAAATACAAAAAAAAAAAAAAAGTCAAATAATAATTGAATTTTGAACAAACGGAAGAGTATTGATGGAGCTTTAGGTTACTTGCTGATTACGTAAACATACGAGACAACATATCTTTCAACAATCACCAAATCATGAAACCCCATATACGCTGTACAATTATTGTCGCAATGTGGAGACTCGAGCAAACGAACCCTCAATAACTACTGCGATTAATCAGAACTTCCATTCGTTCATCGATGATGAATCAGCTGAGCAATATTGCTGCACATATTGTCACTCATTGGGTCGCGTATGACGGCATATCCGTTGTACCGTCCAAGCCTGTATGCATGTACGTACGTAAATATATCTTCTCTCCAACAAGGAACATTACTCAAGGGTCCACCTTCGATTTTGTTCAAACTCATATACGTGCTAAAGCATTGGAAACTGTTGGACACGTATTTTTTTTTATCTGTGAAAAAACGTTTTTAAGGGGGAACGACCCCTCAAAGAAAGGGTGTCCCCGATAATTTAATTTTTGTTCAATTATTGTTTAGTGGATTTTTCATCGCTCGACATTAGACGAATTTTGGTTTTTCTTTCATTTAGCACCCCCTCGACACGCCGTTATTCCGCAGATTAAAAAAAATACGCGTCTGATAGTTTTCAACGCTTTATCACACATATGACTTTAAACCAATTCGACGGCGGACCCTCAAGGGATGTTCCTTGTAAGACGTACCCGTATTTATAAGAAATTGGGGTTGCAAGTGTCGCAGTCCGTTGTTCTCCAGCTGCAGCATGAATACTTTGGAAGAATTGATGGGTTGCGGAATTCTGGGCATCGGCACATTGTCACATGAGACCATTCCAAGATCGGGTATGGCCTTGGAGCAGGTGCACAGCGGATTGAAGAAGCACGGCGGATACTGGACCGGTAGTTCGTGCATTCTGACCATCGAGGTCCAGAACATCAGTATCAGCGTTAGTAGCATCATCGCGTAGCCCATTTTCACAAATGTCGATAGATTCTGGAAAGATGATCGCCTCGTTAAAAAGCGGGACGACAAAGTTCTCCTCTCAAGCGCGCACAATTGGCGCAAGCACGCGCAATTCGTTTATTTATATTTTCTTTTTCAACTGCAAGACTTCGCTCGACTCTCGTCTCTTTGAATTTACCATTGGATTGTTATAGATCGCGGATCGAGGCGACCTGATGGGTAGAGACTCGGTCACCCGACTGACTTCTGTGAAGTGGACGGAACAACTTCAACGGCGAAACTCGCTTTTTCCACGGACTTCGTTTGTGGGCGGGACTATCGGCACGGATATGGCTTCGCGGGAGCACGTCGACAGTTTCGGTGCTTCTCTTTACCCGATTATACCCCGTGTATATTCCATTAGGTGGTCCGGTGAAAATAGTACTTGCGCAAAACGTGCAATAGAGACGCCAGGGCAAAAAAAAACGAGAGAATACCAAACTACGACAAATGATCGATTAGTGACGTTCTCGTCGCATGCAGTCGTCACGTTTTCACGATTGCTTCACTTCGTTACTTTATTATCACGAGAGATTGATGTGGATGTGACGACACGAGTTTGTGTCTCGTAATAATCCTTTCGCAGGCCATCCTCGACGTCGTTTTTTTTTCTTCTAAGCACGCCCACGCGCGCAATTATCGATATTAGTCGATTCGTACGAATCTTCTGGGCAATAATTGCATTTGATTTAGTCTGCTGCTCGACCTTAATCAGGGGAATACGTAAATGTGCACGGCTCATCTCGAGACTTCGATGCACGTGACCTTGGAGAACGGGTAGCTCTGAAAAAGCCAGCTGGTGGAGTATCCTGTTCAAAAGTATCGCGAATAGTTCATTCAAGCTGACCGCCCGAGGAGACGAAAATTGTGTGAACTCTCGATCTAATCACGTTATCCCTCTTATCGTCGTACTATCGAACTCACTACCAGTACAAGGATCACCAAAGAAGCTTCGAACTTCAAATTACACGACGCGGTAACCGTTTTATTATTACAAGACAAAACTGTAACATACAAAAATTGGTTTGCCTCAAGATTCATAATCTGAATGGAAGAACGTTGTAAAATATCTCCAGACGCTCGTTCACTTTCGTAAAATCGTTTCGTTTGTTGCGAGAAATTCTTTCTTTTTTGCTTTTGCGGACCCGAAGTCTTGTTATGTTAAACATTAACGAATTCGAGACAACGGTTGGCTCGTACACATTTGCGCGATACGAGTCATATAAATATAAATATATATGTGTGTATATACATATATAGATATCCATAGCACTACGTAAAACTTTATAGAAAAAATACAAATCTGTTTTTGTGTGCTACTTTTCAATTTTTGTGACACGAACGTACGTACATGTGCTCTTCTTCAATCTCGCGCAAAAACCTTTCGTACGTGTACGCGCACGGATATGCACAGAAACACATATATGTATAGTGTAGTATATATACAATACGTACAAGCATACATGTGCATATATATGCGTATACAATTATTAGTAGCTAGTATCGTAAAAAAAGTTTGATCGAACGAGTATAATAATGAGTAACAAATAAAATATGGAACGCTCGCACCGTAAAATTTCCGTAATTCTCGTTGTGCGGATTTTTATCACTGACAGACTACTCGGGCTTTTTATGGTGGCCATTGGTGACGTCGGTCGGCCGTTTCGTTATTTCGGACTCGGTCGTCTTCTCCGTTTTGTTGCGTGGAAGCAACGGCAAAACGAATATGGCGAGGAGTCCCAACAAATGCGGAGCCAGGTACACGTGCCTGAAAAGAATCGAAAGAACTATTAAGTTTCGTTCCAATCTCAGTGATGTCTTACGAGGCGTTTCGGCCAAGTAATAATGCGGGAAAAGTGACGTGCTTACAGGTACAATTTGACGCTCGGCAAAAATTCTAATAGAATGAAGCTGAACGTTATGTAGGCTAAAAATATTCGGGTTGTGATGAAAGTTGCAACGTCGTAGAAGAATTTCGCCGGTTTGGAATTCACGAAATACGGCCTTATGTGACGTCGGACCTGAAAATATACGAATAACAATAGTCGGTTGAGTATATGATTATTGATTCACGACATTTTTTAAATATGTGTTTATTTTATTATTTCATTACTACGAAATATTTTATTTATTTAAAATATTTGATTACTACGAAAAATGAATTTTAAAATATTTTATTTATTTAAAATATTTTAATACTACGGAAAATAAGTTTTTAAATATTTTATTTATTAAAAATATTCTATTACTACGAAAAATAGATGAAATATTGTTTTTTTTTGCACTTGCGAAGTATAAAAGTGCGACGTAAAATAAAAGCGTAAGAGAGGCGCTCACGGAACGAGATGCATAAGTGAAGAAAGCTCCATTGGCAAAAGTGAGGTAGTAACCCGGATAAAATCCGTGCCATAAGGCGGAAAGAGCGTAAGTGAGAAGGGTTTTGTGCCGCCCGGCTCTCTCGTAGACGACCATTCTTAGCCAACGATTGGTCCCCTTGTTCCACCGTTCTATACTCTCCCTAAGGCTGAGCGAGGTCTGTGAGAAAAGGAGAAAAAAGTGTCATAGAAATTGAACAAAATGTACGTATATCAGAGCTAGATCGTGCGCGATGGCTCTACGTAATTATTCCATATCTTCTAGGTATTCTGAAAGTAAGACCTCTACAGCTAAGATCGATCGAAACATTCCGAACAAAAAATACAAAACGACTCTTCTGTAAAGTAAAGAATAATAAAAATATCAAAGGAATTCTTTTTATTAATTATACTATTAAAATTATTAAGAGACTACATGTAGGTGCGTCAAAAATTGCATTTTCCAAAAATATTCTTATTCGATAGTATCGCCTTTTACTATCGTTTTACCTATATTCTCGAAAATTTGAAATAGTCCCAAAATTGAATAAGCTGCAGCTCCTAACAGTCGTCATAATTAAAACTTTAAAGGCGGTGGACATGATATCTTGAGAACCATTTGGTGGATTGTTTTCAAACTTACAGAGGATACAATGAGGAACATTTAAAAGTCATTGACGATCTCACTTTGTCAAAATCGATTTTCATTTTTTAATAGTTACGTCAATATGACAACTTTTTTCATAAATTCTGTATGCTCGAGTTTCAATTCGTAGCCACATTGGTAAAAAAAAAAAATTTTATAATTAACGATCGTCAGCGACTCGTATTCATCGTAAACGTGAATAACCCTTTTGATTTTTAGATTTCAGATGGACCGTTTCAGCTGGAACGTGTCCACCGCCAAACATCGCGAACAAGTTTGTATCATGTACCGGCGGCCATATTTTTGTTGTTTTTCTGTATTTTTTGGTCATTTTTTTAAGGCTCTCAATATATGTATCTTTCTATTTGAAAAAATGCGTTGCTTTTTGACCAACCATTCACCAAAAAGAAAATCAGGGTTTGGTCATTTTTGTCGGGTCTTTAGGTAGATGTAGCCACTTATATTATAATAATATTCTGCTAAAATCAATCTTGTGAATTTTGTTACCCGAAATTTGAATAGCTCCATTTTTTAAATTTCAATTGCTAGAAGAAATGACAATATACGGTATTTTTGGTAAGATACGAACAAATGAAACGGTCTTTGACATTGACCCAAATATCTTACCTCGAAAGGTATAACGTCGACGTTCGATACGAGATCCCATTTTGTACTCCCGTCGGGATTACGGCCGTTTCTTCCCAAGCCCGAGTTGTTGCAAATAGCATCGGCGAACAACCACGCGTAATAATACTTGAAACGTACCACCATCGTCGAGATCATCAAATACCAAATTTTATAAGCCACCGAGGTATTCTCCAAAAAGTCATCGTCTAAAAAGCAAAATCACAATGGATGAGTTTGAAAACTGGGCGAATTATCGTGCACTGACTATATTAAGGGGTCTTCTCACTTTAGACGCTAAAAAAGGCTATTTTCATGCATTTTTACGATAGGTTTATATTACAGATATTGATCTAAAAGTTGTTACACTTAAGGGGCTATACCAGTATGACACTTTCAAAAGATCGATTATTGTTGCCTTTTTCGACAGTTTATACTTTCAAGAATATGAGATGAGATTTTTCAAATTTGCTGACATTGTAACTCAGAGCAATTATCCGATTGACTTGAAATTTGAACTGAGTACTCCTGAATATATTTACTCTACAATGACGTAGGGTATTTTCGATTGGATGAAAATTGACGATGTGGCATTGAGAAAAACGACCATTGTATAGACAAGAAAACAGACGTTTTTTCATAACTACGCCATTTTGTTAGATTTTGATATTTTTCGAAAATCCTACGTCATCGTACAGGAAATACCTTCCAGTTTAACGACATTTTTTCCTTTTTCAGTTTCAGCTACTCAATCGGCCGGAATCATGTCAGCAGTGGAGGAACTTTTTTTTGCGCCTCCGAAGGCAGCGCATAAGTCGCTTGGATCTCAATATATTTCTATGAAAACATTATGTAATATAGGTCAAATATAGCCAAATATATTCTTAATTTTCCGAAATATTTAAATGAGTACTTTTCTTCCAAAAAATCCCGTAAATCACCTAAATATTCAGCGTTTACACTGGTATAGCCCCTTAATAAATACACTTTCGAAATACATTTAAAGAAAAAAATTATTTCAGCCACTATTTATAGAGGAAAATGGTAGTTAAAAAATGTCCTAAAAAATGTAGGTCTGCGCTGTTGATGAAATCCCGGAGATGGATCATCCGAAACAAAAAATCAAACGCTTTTAGATTCAGTATGTTATCGGTAAAAAAACGGGTTTTTTTCACCGTTTTTGGTGCAAAAATAGTGAAGATAAAAATTTAGAAAAATCCTTGATATGCGCTCTACCTATATTTGTAAAGAATATGTGTTTAGAATTTCATAAGGATCGATCCAGTAGTGTCGAAGATTTTATCAACAAGCCGTTGAAAAACGTTGTTTCGAGAAAAAAACGCGTTTAAAGTTTCTTTGGATTACATAAATGAATGAAATGTTTTAAAATGTATTTCGAAATTGTATTTATTAAGGAGAGATATACACCTAGATGGTCGAGGTCGAGGATTTAGAAGCTATGAACATTCCGTCAACCGTAGAAGACCTACACTATGGGCCTGGTATCGATGATTCCATGTAAGTTGACAAATTTCATGATTTATTCATTCCCAAATTTTTAAACGCGTTTTTCTCAAAACCACGGTTTTCAAATCAGTACCCAAAAATTTCTCGAGAACCAATGAACCGATTGCCTTGAGGTTTTTTGTGTTTATTCTATACACCATTATCTAGTACTTGTCATAGGATTTTTTTCCGTTACTTAATTTTTGTTTTATAGGCAAAATAATAACTAATTTTTGGCCCAAAAATCACTATTTATGTTGAAACGTCCGCTATTTTGTCATAAATCGATATTTTCAAAATCGGCTATGACAAGTACTAGATTATAGTATCTAATTTAATAGTCTTTTTGGTTTTTTTTTCAGATGATTTTTTAAGAAACGCCAGTGGGTACCCTATACGCAGATTTTTTTACGAAGCTCCAAGAATCATACAATATCCTTGTATATCTTTGATATTTCTAAATAAAAAAATTAAACATATTTTTGAATGTATATACTTTTAGTTAATTAAAACCCCAATCCGAAATTTCAAATAGTTTTCCTTGAAAAATTTCACAAAAATTACCTTTTTTCCGGCTCCCAGGTGTATGTCTCCCCTTAAGTGTAACTACGTTTATATCAATATCTGTAATATAAACCTATCAAAAAATCTAATGAAAATAGCCTTTTTGTAGCGTCTAAAGTTAGAAGACCCCTTAAATAGGGTTTTTTACCTTTTATCCTCTGTATGGGATATGTGGGAATAAATGCCACAAATATCACAGCGCACGTCAAGCTCGCAATCACCTTCTTCGCGACGATAACCGCCAGGGAAGGTTCCAGAACTATTTCGTCCAATTTTTGCGGCGAATCGTCGTAAAACATCTATCAGAAGAGATGCAGGTAGTTCAAACAAACAATAAATATTCGCATATTCGCCAAACAGTCAAAGTGGATGGAATTCTAATTATTGGCTCGACGCCAAAGTTCGTCCCGTTTATTGGCGCTGGATGGTATTGCAAAAAAAAGATGAATGCTTCCATCAAGCGAACTGGAACGAGCTTTTCCAGCGATAAGGTCGATTTATATTTCACAATAATTCGTGCATTTACCGTTAGGGGCTTGGCACCGCACAGTCCACTGCCGTGAATAAAGTCGATGTAATCCCTATAGAAGGTTACAGGGCCTGCCATCAAAGCCTGGAAGTGGAAGACGTAACTGAAGTACTCCAGTGTCGTTGGCATTATTCTGGAACGTCAAGGGGTCATATAACACGAGTGATTTAAGGAATCATCGCGGTGTACAATTTTCAAGAAATCGTTTTTTTTTTGTTGCATTATCCGCTAGTTTCGACAGGTATAAACACGCGGTTCAGTTTTTGGGGCGAAACTCGAATAATTTCGAATATTTTTCGAATTCTTTTTTTCGAATGTTTCGAATATTTTTTTAACGAAAAACTGTCGAAAAAATAAGCTAAACTCGATACTTTTTTTCAAACCGCCGCCATTTTGTCAATTCTGATTTTCAAAAAACCTCCATATCAAGCTAGTGGTTTGCATACTGATTAATAATCTTTTTACAAATTTTGTTTCACATAATATTTACGGCCACAACCGGATACATCGTGAGGATTCCTTTTTTTTCAAAGACATTTTCAACCGTTGAAAAATGTAAAAAAAATAACGATTAAAAGTTTGTTTTCTATTCTTTATGAGGGTTTTGATTTGACATAAAAAAAATCAGACACAATAGTGAATTTTAACCATCGAAAAAAATCATGAATGTCAGCTATTTTTCGACCCGCTACACTGCGATGATCCCTTAAGGGGTCTTCTCACTTTAGACGCTAAAAAAAGCTATTTTCATGCATTTTTTTGATAGGTTTATATTATAGACATTGATATTGTAGATATTGATATTGAAAGTTTTTACACTTAATAAATACACTTTCGAAATATATTTAAAAAAATGTTATGTATTTATGTAACCCAAACAAACTTTAAACGCGTTTTTCTCGAAACAACGTTTTTTGGCGGTTTGTTGTTAACATTTTCAGCCACATATTCTTTACAACTATAGGTGTAGCGCATATCAAGAATTTTTTAAATTTTGATATTTACTTTTTTTTTGCCAAAGACGGTGAAAAACACGTTTTTTTTTAAATGTCCGCCATTGTATTATTTTTGGATGTATCAAAAATCGTATGATATGCGTTATAGCCATTAACATACTGAATCTCAAACCGTTTGATTGTTTTGTTACGGATGATCCATCACCGAGATTTCATCCAAAGCGCAGACCTACAATTTTATTAGGACATTTTTTCAACTACCATTTTCGTCTATAAATAGCAACTTAAATAAACAAAAAGTAAAAACTTAATGTATTTCGATAGTATATTTATTAAGTGTAACATTTTTTATATCAATATCTATAATATAAACCTATCAAAAAATTCATGAAAATAGCCTTTTTTAGCGTCTAAAGTGAGAAGACCCCTTAACGAACTCCATGTGTGGACTTTTCATACGCCAAATTCCGACGGTGCCAACATTTGTCGGTAATATGACTCGATGGTAAAATCGCTGGTAATGTAACATAATATTTAAGGGATTTTCAAAAGTAGCGGATGTGTAGATCCAACTGGTAATGAAGAAGCGCAGAATAAACGCTGCGCTGAATAAAGATCGTTTACGAAGGCAAGTCCTCACTTCACGGCTTGATGTCGCTGAACAGGCGTGAGATCGTACTCGTACCGAGTAAGACCATCGTGAATGGAATACGCCAGGCTAATGACCTTTTGTGTGATGACCATCAGCGGACCTGTTTCGACGAAACAAGTTAACGATAACCAATTACACAAGTCAACAAAAAACAATCCTTGGTGCTGGCAAAATTCGTACGATTTTTTGTCAAGTGATTACTGGTGAGACCTATAGGGGGGTTGTGCTTAAGGGGTTAGGCCACAGTAACGAGCGTAAAATCATGTGCGAATTTAACAATTTTTTTCGTATGAAAAAGTCATTCACTCATTAAATTAATTACACATCTATTTAGTATGAATATCAAACAGTTAGAAAAAAAAAATGTTTTTTCGATGTACAAAATGGCCGACTATTAATATTTTCTTTTGTTATTTTTTTTTAGGCCCTTCACGGCGTGACATTTAGCATCCACAATTTTTTTACCTAAAACAAAAAAGAAAAATTCTCGCCAATCTATATTAGAGTACCTAGAGAAGTACGTACGGAATTTAAAAAATATTGTTTTATTCAAAAGTTGTAGGTATTTGAACTTAAGAAATGAATTTTCAGTGAAAAATTCCGTTATAACTGCTCATAAAATGAAAAGTTTTCGATTAATCAGAAATTCCGTACATACTTCTCTGCGAAATGCAATTAGGGACGTAACTTTTAAATTTGAAGTAAATCGAGTGAAAATTGTTGAAGTTATTTGTCACGCCAAGTGGAAAAAAGCTGTTTCGAGAAGTTTAAAGTAATCGGCCATTTTGTACATCGAAAAAAAAAAAAAAATTTCTAACAGCTTGATATTCATATTAAATACATGTGTAATTAATTTTATGAGTGAATCACTTTTTCATACGAAAAAAAATTGTTAAATTCGCATATACCCGTTAAAAATTGTTAAAATTTTGTTTACAAAATTGTTAAATTTTTTTAACAGACTAACAATTGTTAAAATTGTTAAAACATTATTATTTAACGTTAAATTAAATTAAATTTAATTTGATTTAATTTTTTAATTTAATTACATTCTTAATTAATGTAATTAATTTAAATTAATTTAAAATTACATTAAATTAAATTAAATTGAACGTTAAATTGAATTTTAAAATTGTTAAAAAAATTGTTAAATTCGCATATACCCGTTACTGGGGCCTAACCCCTTAAGATGACAGTCAGATAAGACGTCGCATCCTCAACGTCTTTGCCAATATTCGCGCTATACGAGTAACGATAACGTTCGATGGTCGGCCAATAAGTGTTGCTAGTAGCGAAATCTAATATAGCTGTCAGTGAATGCTAGCTTTTACATAGTAAATATTTTCGTGATTTTGAAATGCAAAAAAAAACTGACCACGTTATCATCTGAAGCTACAAATACCCTTCGGGTAAAATTTTTTCTAGTTGAACTAATTTATTCATAATCTAGGATCATTGTACTTCACAAATACTGCACAACGAATATTCTAACTCCAAAGTTTTTGTCACAACAAAAAAAAACAAAATCTGCATTCACTTATGGGTAAGTTGAGATACCAGACGTCGGTGTAAGATGACCCAATAAGTCATCTTACCCTGCTGCGTATAAAACCGGACATTGAATCAGATGTTCTGGCTCATCGTTATAGGATGCCTGGCTATTATCAATGAATCTCGACTCGTTAGGGGTGGTCACAAGAACATGACCAAGACCATCGAAGCTGTTAAGAATAGAATGGGTTGGCTTTTAGCATCCAAACATTTTAACATAACCGCAGACAACACTTCATCGTCACTACAGTAACGTTCCAGTAAATATTGGTTGCTATAAACTAGACTTTAAGGGATAACACCACTCTAGGATTTTTGAAAAATCGTTTTTTTTTGCTTAAAAAATACTTTGGGGTCATAAAAACAAGCAATTGGTCCTGTAGCGATTTTTTTTAAAGGTACAATTAACGATTTTGTCGCAGCGCCTCGGACTTCTTTCAGGCGCCTCGTGCAACTTTAAACTCGTTTTTCTCGAAACCACTTTTTTCCAAACTGGGAGGACGGATTACTCGAACACCTTTGCATGGATCAATTTGAAATGTTGATAGTAGCTTCACAATAACATTCGCTATGGGAGTACATAGTCTTAGTTTATTTAACACATATACTTTAATATGTGTTAAATAAACTCTCTCAAAATAAATCCTATTCCTTTTTTCATACTCCCAAAATAAACTGTCAAAGTTGGGCCTTATTTTCTGCCGCTAGAGCGGTGTTATCCCTTAACCCAGAAATTAATGCAACTGAGCATAATTCGGTCGACTCGTGTATGATGACATACATATGTCATTGCAGACTGAAGTATGTCGTCTTACACACGTTGAACGACATGTGGGTTTTTATTTCTCTACGTTTCATATAAGTAACTAATGACCTGGAACTGATTCTATTTTATTACAATCATAAACGTTTATAGATATACGCTTGGCTTTGAATTCATACGTCGTCATGTATTTTAATATACATCGTAAAGGAAAAGTACGTCATCTTAAGCACAACTTCCCTACCAGCCTATATTTCAAATTACTAAACAGAGTTTTCTAATTAATTTTAGTTCCATGATGAGAGTCGTTCGCAGTTCATTTAAAAAAAATTTTAAATCATTTCCTGTGGTAAATTAATTCACTGATATGTCGAGAGTAACGCGACTGCCTCGACGGGTCTCACTCAATAAAATCACGAAAATTTTTAAATAAAATTCGATTTGATTGAAAAATTGTATATTTCCGTGTTCTTCCGTAGAATATCCAATATTAAGTGATGAAACAAAGCCAGCATAGGCATAAGATTTTTTTTAATATACAGTTTTGCAGCACCATAACGGCACCACAACAAATCGGTCGATTTGAACAACAAAAGGAATCATCGAATCGACTCCATTAGGGCGTTAGCAGAATGGATAGTGATATTTTGGCTCGAATTTTACAGCCATTGCGATGCAATTTAATTTGCTCCTTCCCAGCTTGATGCCTGAAAGACTAGAATTTTCTTCCAGGCAGAACATAATCCCCAAACACGTGTCCATCTGTCGAATGCATTTTTCAACAACGAATAAGCGTGACTCACCAGTTATGTCGAGATGGTAAGAGCCATAATCGTAGATCTGCCGATAAAAGTGTACACTGGAGAGGTAGCCGAGAGCCAAGGTAAGAACGTGTCTATAATTTATAACCAAAAGTTACGATGACACAAATACGATATATTTCTACTTTACGTAGCCAATGGAAACCCTTGTAATTTTAAGCAGTGTGCCGGTCAAAGCCTCCTTCATTCGTGTAACCCTTTGATTTAAAAAATCTAACATAATTCATGAAAATAGCATGAACTAAATACTTCAAAATAAAAATGTGACATCTGCTGTCAAATAATTCGTTTCGAAATTTTTTAAATTTAATTTTTAAATAAATTACAAATTATTTTTTTTTAACAAGGTTTTATCTATCATATTTTCGACGCAATGAGAAAAATGTGAGATATCAAATGAGGAGCTGACGAACAAACCCAGACTTGTCCACACCACGTTAAATTTTTTTAATTTTTTTTTTCGTGTAATTCAAAGCACACCTTTATTACCTTCCGAAATATTTTTAAACAAATCCGGCCCCAAACGCATCAAAATTTGTTAGAAACTGCCTTCTTGAGGGAGAAGGCAGTTTTTGGGTAGAACAAAATAAAATAAGAAAAGTAAAAAAAATTAACGTAGTGTGGACAAGTCAGGTTTTATTCGCCAGCTACTCAAACGTTGATGAGTAGCCATTCTGTGCAGTATTTCTTTTTGAAATGCTGTTGTTTAATATTTTTTTAAAGACATTAAGGCGTTAGGCTACTGTAAAAATTTCATAACTCTCGTTCATCGCTTGAGGCAACCAAAATTGAAGAGTCCAACATATGGTGCAGGAATCACAGAAGTAGTAAAACTTCAAGGGCGGGGTAAAGTATTTAAATTTGTTTTTTTTTTTTCATTTTTTTCATTTTTTAAATGAATGCATAATATATCAAGAATATTGTGTTAAAATTTCAAGTCGATCGGAGTAAAATTGACGAAGTTATGAGTATTTGAGCGTCTATTGCTCCATGCCGTTCTCTTCTCTTCTGCGTTCTTCAAACCGTTTTTCTGAGCTTTGTCATATTTGAAGTCTGTGTGCACGATAACTCAAAATCTACTGGACCAATCGCTTTGAAATTTTGCACAGTACTTCTTCACATAATTCACCAGGTATTGTCGAGAGCTTTTTTGTTTTTTGTAATAATTACTAATTTTTCAACAACAAATTAGCCGATTTTTTTAGCGAAAATCGGGTTTTTGGCTCCCAAGTGCTACGAAAAATCGAAAAATCGAAAAAAAAAATCCTCCCCTCATTACCGCGAGAAACATCTCCTTTAACAAATGCATTTTGATTTTTTTGTTTCAAATGATTCTGTTGCGAGTTATGGTGCACACCGCAAACCAACTTTTTTTCGAGGCGCCTCCGGGGTTTAAATTTCGCTCGCTCAATTTTGAATATTTTGCAATGCAAATTTAGGAGAATGTTGTTCAAATGTTACTTTATTATATGTAAATTTTTCAATAAGCGAACACTATTCGTTACGCCAAAAAAATCTTAAAAACATGCCTTTTTCGCCGAATTAACTTTACCCCGCCCTTAAACACCTTTCTCTTCAAACTATGTTTTTCAAAACGGTGTACACGATTTGTCGACATCTAATAAACGGAATGACTTAAAATTTGGCACACTCATTCTGTGTAATAGTAGTTTAGTCTTGACCGACGTTTTTCTTCTTAACATTTTTTTTTCATAAGTTATAACAAGAATGTGAAGTTATAACATACTCACTCAAAAAATTGAGGAAAAAAATTCAAACTCTTCTTTTAACGATTAAAATACGATAACAAAAAACAGCTCGATCAAGTCTCAGCCAATATTTTAAGAAGAAGAAAAACTCGTTTTTTTGCCTCCAAGGATTTTTGTTCAAAGGTCCTTCACGAGAGTGTTCAAAACTTCTCTAATTATTAATATTTTCAAATGAAATTTGGTGCATAACGTTATTAATAAACGAACAAACAAATATCAAACGATTTTTCAATCGTCTAACTTATTCCTTAAAAATGAATTCTTTCAAATAACCCTGATTTTTTGGTGAGTCACAGCTGTCCAACCCCCTAATTCGCAAACCTTTTTCAAGTCTCTAAGTCCTCATTCCATTCTAAAATCCGCGTACTTAACGGGCTATGGGAACCCTATGTTGACGTTTTTTTGCTTTATTTGGGAAACCCGAAAATACTTTCTCTCGAGACACAAATTTAGTCTCCGATCTAACGAAAAATAATTTTGATCCCAGATCGAAACAGAAGGCAATTGATCATTTTTCGATGAAAAAAATTTGCGAATGAAGTGACTATTTGAACAATGAAGCAATTTCATTCAATAATTATGTAAATAGCTATTTAATTTTAAATTTAATTTCAAAATTATCTAAATCTAATTTTAGCTATTAAATTTAAATAGCATTTAACCAAAAATATTTACTTTTGCATGACTCTCGGATCCTGCGTGCGCATCGCGATGTAACATATTGCCGGAAGTGCTGCCAAATGTACCGCCTGTCTAAGAAAAATAAAGAAAAAAAAAGAATATATATATATGGGAAATTCCGCACCATTTTACCTAGCCGTGAACCCGACCATTTTTGGTATTCCTGATTTTTTTTTGTAAAATTGTACCTCGTGCAAGGAATATCCACACAAATTTCTAGATTTTTATCTCTTCTCTTTAAGGAGTTATAATTTTCCAAAAAATGTCGATTTCGGAAGTTTTTGAAACGTTTAAACGCGGATAACTCCTGAACTAATTGAGATATCGACAAATGTCGATATATATTTTTTTTCATTTTGAAGTATACTTTCGTTAAAAAATATGAAAAAATTATCAATTGTCAATATCAACGTTTTTTAGCTTGCAAAATGAAAATCATTTTTTAAAAAAGATCCTTGCCCTTTTTTCATAAAATTCTCTATCATGGAGTGACGTATTCTATGATTTTAAAACTAGTCTCATCGTGAGCCTATTTTTCCTTTTATTTTTTTTTAGAATTCATCATATTTTTCTTAGAAGATTTTTATCATTTTAATTTCCAAGTATGCTATTAATGATTTTGTGATTTCCAATTCAGCTTCGACAGGCCTGAAACGGTTTGTTTTAATTTGTGCTGAATTCAACGATTTTTTTATTTAATACGGTCATTTATTTTTATTAAATTCAGTACAGATAAAAAATAAACCATTTTATCCCTGTCGAAGCCGAATTGAAAATGACCAAATCATGAATAACATCATTGGACATTAAAATGATAAAAATCTTCTGAAAAAAGTATGATTCATTCGAAAAAAATAGAAGGAAAATGGGCCCACGATGACACTAGTCTTAAAAATCATAGAATAGGTCACTCCATTTTAGAGAATATTTTTAAAAAAAGCAATCATCTTTTAAAAAATAGTTCGTAATATACAAGCAAAAAAAACGTTGACATTGATAACTGATAATTTTTTCATATTTTTCAATGAAAGTATGGTTCAAAATGATAGAAAATAATATATCGACATTTGGCGATATCTCAGTTAGTTCAGGAGTTATCCGGGTCTAAACGTTTCAAAAACTTCCAAAGTCGACATTTTTTTTGAAAAATTATATCTCCTAAAAGAGAAGAGATAAAAATGTAACAAATCGCGAAAAGGAATATTCCTTTCGTGGGGCACATTGTACAAAAAAAACAGGAAAACCAAAAATGGTTGGGGTCACGGGCTATGAAATGGCATGGAATTTCCCACACATACAGAATCGATCAGAAGTTTTCCATCACTTTGGATAATCGCAAATTTATAATAGAATAATATATTTAATAAATTGTATAGGGCTATATATAGTATCTTCGTAAAATAAGACAAAACGAATGATATAATTCTAATATAATTTTGCAATTATCCAAAGTGATCGAAAACTTCTTACCGGTACTGTATATCATTTACATATAAGCGGATGGAGAAAATGTCTAATTAATTATAACTGCCAGGCGACGGTCTCTATTTGTTTGGGATTGTGCAATTGGCTCACTGGACAAAACATTGTATTAAGGGGGACGATTGGCAATACCCGAGAGGCCGCTATCTCCGGACGAGTTGGAAAGATTATTGGCTTACTTGCCGAAACAGAAGTAACCGAGACAGAGACCGATGACAAGGCCAAATGCATGACGCGTTGCTGGCGGTACGACGAAAGGACTCAGGGTTGATCTCAAAATGCCGGCCAGAGCCAGGGCTGTGAACTGGCTCAAAACGAAATTAACCTGTAACAGAAAATAAGAAAACCAAATATATACATATACGACACAAATTTAAAGGGGAGATACCTTTAAGGAAGGACAAAAATTGGCTGATTTTCATGATTTTTTTTTTCAAAGTATAAGATTCCTTTTTTTGAAATCTACTACTACTTTCGTCTGTTACGTGGTAATTTTTTGTTATTAATCTTTCAAAATGGCAGATGTACGGCACGATCTTTTAAGGGGTTAGGCCACAGTAACGGATATAAAATCATGTGCGAATTTAACAATTTTTTTTCATATGCAAAAGTGATTCACTCATAAAATTAATTACACATCTATTTAGTATGAATATCAAACGGTTAGAATTTTTTTTTCGATGTACAAAATGGCCGACTACTTATACTTTTTTTTGTTATCTAACAGCTCCGCGGTGTGACATTTAGCATCCACAATTTTTTACCTAGAACAAAAAACAAAAATTCTCGTCAATCTACATTAGAATACCTAGAGAAGTACGTCCGGAATTTAAAAAATTGTTTTATTCAAAAATTGTAGGTATTTGAACAAAAGTTTTTTACGACATTTTTCACTGAAAATTAATTTCTCAAGTTCAAATACCTACAACTTTCGAATAAAACAATATTTTGTGAATTCCGTACGTACTTCTCTAGGTATTCTAATGTGGATTGACGAGAATTTTTGTTTTTTGTTCTAGGTAAAAAATTGTGGATGCTAAATGACACGCCGCGGAGCGCCTAAAAAAAGATAAAAGAAAATATTAGTAGTGGGCCATTTTGTACATCGAAAAAAAAAATCGATATTCATACTCAATAGATGTGTAATTAATTTTATGAGTGAATCACTTTTTCATACGAAAAAAATGGTTAAATTTGCACATGATTTTATACCCGTTACTGTGGCCTAACCCGTTTAGCTGCATTTTCAAAAGTGGCCTGATGTATAGCTAATCGACCGATTCTGATCTAATTTGTTACAAATCTTCCTAACCTTATTGTCTAAAACACGATCCTAAATGTTTTTGAACATTTTTAAATTGTGCAATACAAAATTATTTTCGACTTTCAACATTTCTCACTTTTTCTTGCTTCATATTCTGGGTATGAGTATCAAGGCCTTATATACGCGATTTTGCCGATTTTCGAAGCTACTTTTCTAGACGCGGTTAAAAAAAATTACGCTTATATTGAAAACATTTTTTTTACAGATCATTCATGCACATGGTTAAGTATATGTAAAAAAAATCAGAAATATTAACAAATGGCGGAGATATAACATAATAAAGCAATGTATTTTTTTGCGCGGGCGTTGATGGTGAAAGTTCTAGGTACCGATGTGGGTGTCTGAAAAAAAAATAATGAATGTATCTTCAGTGTGAACCAACAATATTATTTAAAAATAATTATTATAATAAAAATTCGAAACTTAACATTTTTTTACTCAAATTTCTGTCGGTATTTTATTTTTTATATTTTTTTGTGTTATTGACATTTTTGTTTCTGTGATTCACACGATAGGTGATGATACTAACAATATGTTGTGAAAATTTCAAAGCGATCTGAAACTTCATTCAAGAGTTAGAACTTTCATAAGGTGCAGAAAAGTGAATCGTGGAAAAACGACTTTAATCTTCGCGGTCGGGCGCGTCGCGCGGGATCTATTATAAATGCAATCTTATCTCATGTAGCAGCTTCGCGGAATTTTTCAATTCTCGAAGCTTAAAATATTCCTCACCGTTCAGGCTAATGGAATCAAAAATAATTAAAGAAAAGGAACATTTTAAAATTTTTCCTGTGTATAAGGCCTTAACGAAAAAAAATCACTTTTTGGGTAATAAAAAACAGGTACATATAAATAATATGAGTTGGTTTTTATTATTTCTGAAAAAATATTGATACATTGAGGCATGTAATTGAATTTGTTTGTATAATGATTGTTACCTCATTTTTGTAATATATTTATAATATAAGTTGTTATATAATTTTGGAATGAATACAACATTAGAATGGGGTGGGGAGAAGGCGTTTGTCAACCGATCATAAGAATTCGGCATGTCGCAGCTCCCCCCACTCTACTACAACACAGTGGCAGCGGAGTGGGGGTAGCGTTAGTTTCGTGTGACATCCTGCTAACTCAACCCCTATACCAACCTACCTCACAAATATATACAGTTTTAAAAGCATTTTCAATGCTAAAACCATGAAAATCAGCAATATTTATGATTTACCTGTCGGTAAATCATAATACAATAATATGAATAAATTGATTGAATGAATAATGTAAAGAAGCCCGTAACGATTATTTTCATTTAAGTATAAAAATCCAGGTCAATGCTTATAGACCAAGACATTTTTCCAGGCTCGAACGCTTTCCTGTTGGTCGTGGTTACGATAAGAGATGCGAGCACGATGCTTTGTTTCATCCAATTACCGTGGGTCGAACGACCCCGTATAATCCTATCATTTTCCCTAAGCCGCACGTTCCTCAATGTTAAAAACTGATGACGGACACTGGAGACTGCATAGGAGTTTGAAAAAATGCCCAACCTGCGGGTGGTTTCAATTTTCCATGAGAATTATGCACCGTATCTCGTGTTCAATAATCTCTGAAAATTCCTTCATACCAAAGTGAGCGAGCGATTACGCGTTAATTTGGGCAGTTTTCCACTGACCTCAGATTTTCTTCAAATTCGAATATTACGTAAAGACGAATTTTTTTAGCCACTTTCTTCTCTCGGCTACACTTCGCACAAAAATTTAGGGAGCAAGAAAAAAATCCAAATTTTTGGGGGATTTTCAACAGGCTGTAACTCATACAAAAATGGTCGTACAGCAAAAAAAAAAAGCAAATTGTAGCTCTAAGAGTCTAGTTTTCGGATCTGAGTTTGAAAATTTTTTTTTGAAAATATTTTTCGAGTAATCATAAGAAAACCACCGAAAAAAAAATGTTCGAAATTTTTTTGTTTTTTTTTTTAATCTACGGACGTGGAAAAAATGTTTTCGACTTAACCTCTATATGGACCGGATAGCTTGTTTATTCAGCTTTAATTTGGTTTTTTAAAAATCTCGATACGAGCATTTCTCGCTGAGATATCGGTGTTTGAATGGAAAAAGATCATTTTGTCTTTGATTACCAATATCTCAGCAACCAATGATCGCACAGAAATTTTGAGGTTGGTTTCAAAAACTTGAATAAATTCTCTACAAGGATTGGCAATTGAATTTTCAAAAAATATTTTTTTTTCAATCATTACATGAATTTGAAAAAGCGACCAAAAAAGGGCTTTTTGTGGTTTTTTGGAAAATCAAGCGCCCGATCAAAAATATTGCGGAAACCACTAATGTTGAGTGTGCCTTTTACTGTTCAATATACCCACAAAAACCCTACGAAGTTTCAATTTAATCCAGCCACCGTTTTTTTTCCCACTTGATCGAATTTTTGAAAAAATTAAAGGAGCAAGAATTTCGCTCTGAAAATGTCATAATTTTTATCAAAAATGAAAAAAAAAAAAAATTTCATTTTTCTCTCAATTCTGTATTAGTGACTTGGAAAATTTAAGAAAAAAAAAAATCGAAAATTTTTGAAAAAAAAATTCCAAAATTTAAGAAATTTTTTTTTTTTAATTTTTTTTTTCAATTGGCCCTAAATTAAAGAAATGTAGCGACTCACTTTCTCACCGATTTTCCTCTTCCGCACTTTAATTTTCCTAGTCACAAATTAATTGAATAAATTAAAAGTTGATACCCCCAAGGCAAGTCGAATATTCGTTCTACGAATATTGGGACAATATTTTTTTTGTGCGAATTGAAACAGTGTCTAAAAAAAAACAGTGTTTCTTAAAACTAACCTGCTTTCTTGGTAATCGAGCCAATCAACAGTTTTTCTCAAAACTACCGTATTTTTTAATTTTTAGAAAAACAAATTAACTGAGTTTTTGCAAGCTTTAGTTTTGTAAGGATCACGAGGATTTGTTGCACGACGACGACCTTGGCCAACTCGTCGTTGATAATCACCGGTTTCCAAATACCGATTGTATGCGCGAGATACGACAGATGAACTAATGTCCATACGATCCCCGACTTGTCGGTAATTGTACCCTTCTTCCACTAGAGTCACTATCTGAGCGACTTGTGGCGCGGATAAATGCCGCCTAGGCATTATGAAAAAAAATAAAAAGAAAACTAAAGCTTGCAAAAACTCAGTTAATTTGCTTTTCTAAAAATTAAAAATACGGTAGTTTTGAGAAAAACTGTTGATTGACTCGATTACCAAGAAAGCAGGTTAGTTTTAAGAAAAACTGTTTTTTTTTTAGACACTGTTTAAATTCGCACAAAAAAATTATTGTCCCAATATTCGTAGAACGAATATTCGACTTGCCTTGGGGGTATCAACTTTTAATTTATTCAATTAATTTGTGACTAGGAAAATTAAAGTGAGGAAGAGGAAAATCGGTGAGAAAGTGAGTCGCTACATTTCTTTAATTTAGGGCCAATAGAAAAAAAAAAAAAATAAAAATTTTTTTCTTAAATTTTGCAATTTTTTTTTCCAAAATTTTCGATTTTTTTTTTTCTTAAATTTTCCAAGTCACTAATACAGAATTGAGAGAAAAATGATTTTTTTTTTTTTTTTTTTCATTTTTGATAAAAATTATGACATTTTCAGAGCGAAATTCTTGCTCCTTTATTTTTTTCAAAAATTCGATCAAGTGGGAAAAAAACGGTTGGCTGGATTAAATTAAAACTTCGTAGGGTTTTTGTGGGTATATTGAACAGTAAAAGGCAAACTTAACATTAGTGGTTTCCGCAATATTTTTGATTGGGCGCTTGATTTTCCAAAAAATCACAAAAAGCCCTTTTTTAGTCGCTTTTTCAAATTCATGTAATGATTGAAAAAAAAATGTTTTTTTGAAAATTCAATTGCCAATCCTTGTAGAGACTTTATTCAAGTTTTTTAAACCAACCTCAAAATTTCTGTGCGATCATTGGTTGCTGAGATATTGGTAATCAAAGACAAAATGATCTTTTTCCATTCAAACACCGATATCTCAGCGAGAAATGCTCGTATCGAGATTTTTAAAAAACCAAATTAAAGCTGAATAAACAAGCTATCCGGTCCATATAGAGGTTAAGTCGAAATTTTTTTTTCCACGTCCGTAGATTTAAAAAAAAAACCAAAAAAATTTCGAACATTTTTTTTCGGTGGTTTTCTTATGATTACTCGAAAAATATTTTCAAAAAAAAAATGTCAAACTCAGATCCGAAAAGTAGACACTTAGAGCTACAATTTGCTTTTTTTTTTGCTGTACGACCATTTTTGTATGAGTTACAGCCTGTTGAAAATCCCCCAAAAATTTGGATTTTTTTCTTGCTCCCTAAATTTTTGTGCTAAGTGTATTTTTTAAAATTATTTATCGCACGCTATCGAATTTAGGAATTTTTTAGTCAACGTATTATGCTATTTTACAATAGGTTTAGATTTGTCCATCTTTCGTATTTATTGGGGATCTCTACGTAGCTTTATTTTTTCTTCACTTTTGTACACTTTTGTACAAAAATTCGTTTGTCGCTTGAGGCAGCTCAAATTGAAGAAGAAGATTCAACATGTGGTGCAGGAATCGTAGATTAAAGGTTTATATGATTTGTTTTTCAAAGAACCTCAAACACATGCATATGAGGTATAGATATATTCTGTAGATGCTAATTTTCATAAAATAAATAACTAAAGAGCAAAATTATGCATTTTTATATTTTTATTACGTGAATAAGGGAAAACTTTTCTGATACTACCAATTTGAAAAAGTGTAACATCATCGATGATTATCATGAAAAAATTGCGTCGGTGAATCTTTTATACAACTCAGAATGATGTTCTGAGTCACTTATGATTATGCCTATTTATATTTATGTCACGAAATTATTTATTATTACCATTAATTAATATTAAGCGTTACCGAAATGCGGCAACTTCGCGGGCATTGAGGTTGGCAGCAATGCTTCTCATTCGCCAGTGAAGATTCATGATCTTGAAAGATTCATGAAACTCCATACATTGAACTATTTTTTATATCTGGTGTTTTATGATGGAAATTTTTACAAAAAATCCTAAATACTCAGTATAGTCTAGACAATAATATATATTTTTATTTATTTTCAATGTTGGACTGTGACTAATGCTCCAACCTTCTTAAGGGGAGGGTAGGGGTTTGCACTTTTGAAAAAACGATTTTTTTGTCTTTTCTTATAGTTAAACATTTCAAGAATATAATCCCAAAATTTCAAGTTAATCAGAGCAAAACTCTCGACGTTATTGACTATTCAGTCCCGCTCGTCTAACACTGTAGCTCTGACTTCTTTAAACTTCAAACGCGTTTTTCTCGAAACCACTTTTTCCAAGTCCGTGTTCACTGCCATTTGAAAACTACATGACCGATTTATTTCAAACTTGGTACATACTTTCTACATATAAAATACTTCCCCCAACGGTTAGTTGGAGATTTTTTTTTACATTGAGGTGATTTTCTACCCCCAAAATGGCGGATTTCGTTTTTGGAGATTTTTTTTTACATTGAAGGGGTTTTCCACCCCCAAAATGACGAATTTCACTTTTCACTTTACATGACCACCGAAATTAATTTAATGAGTGAATCACTATTTCATACGATTTTTTTTGTTCAATTCGCACCCGTTACTGTGACCTAAGGCCTTAAGAGCAGTAATATTTCGTAACTGAATTATTATGCCATTGTAATCTTCACGAATAGAAATGTTTCGGCAGAGAAATGTTTTAGACATGAGATATTTTGGAATAGAGATGTTCCGGATTAAACCTGCTCCAGAATAGAGATATTTAAGGGGTTTTCTCATTTTACACGCTAAAAAAACCTATTTTCATGCATTTTGGTGATATGTTTATATTATAGATATTGATAAAAGTTGTTACACTTAATAAATACACTTTCGAAATACATTTTAAAAAAAGTTATGCATTTATGTAATCCAAACAAACTTTAAACGCGTTTTTCTCGAAACAACGTTTTTTCGACGGCTTGTTGATAAAATCTTCGAAACTACTGAACCGATCCTTATGACATTTCAACCACATATTCTTTACAACTATAGCTATAGCGCATATCAAGGATTTCTTAAATTTTTATATTTACTTTTTTGTTGCCAAAAACAGTGAAAAAAACACGTTTTTTTAAAATGTCCGCCATTTTGTTATTTTTGCATACATCAAAAATCGTATGATATTCGCTATAGCCATACATACTGAATCTAAAACCGTTTAATTTTGTTTGGTTTCGGATGATCCATTTCGCAGATTTCATCAACAGCGCAGACCTATAATTTTTTAGGACATTTTTTAACTACCATTTTCGTCTATAAATAGTTACTTAAATAAATAAGATGAAAAAAATGTATTGTGAAAGTGTATTTATTAAGGGGAGAAATACACCTAGATGGTCGAAAAAAATCGATTTAGAAGCTATGAACATTCCGTCGACCGTAGAAGACCTACACTATGGGTATGGTATCGATGATTCCATGTAAGTTGACAAATTTCATGATTTATTCATTCCCAAATTTTCAAACGCGTTTTTCTAAAAACCACGCTTTTCAAATCGGTCCCGAGTCGAAATTTAGACCCTCCTTTGAATGCTCGAGAACCTATTTCCTTTGTAACGCACAGACCGCCGCCCTCCTTTGACTCCCCTTGAACCTATATGGAGAAATTTGCACCGTTGGCGACCCTCCTTTAGCCCTACTGAACCTTCTATTCAACCTCCTGAGCCTCCTTAAGGCCTATGGGCTCGGCTTGCGTGAACCTACACAACCTCGTTTTGGCCTAAAGTCTTATCTGTACCCTACAGAACCTCCTTTGAATCTAAAGCAGAAGGAAAATGAAAGATTGGATCCAAAGGAGGTTCTGTAGGGTCAAGCTATATCTGAAAAATAAATTATATGTGTGAATTAAAAATATGATGTTTGATTATTTATTATAAGATTGATTTATTAATTCGAAACATATACATACATTGTCACAACTATAAATTATTTCGTGTAACTTAAAAAAACGTTATATTAAACGTATACTATATATGCACTATAGTATAGTACAAATATAGTATACGTTAGTAGTCCAGTAAAGTACGCTGGTACTACATTTGTTTGTGTGTTTTCAAGTTTATTTCATTATTATAAATAAATGATATATAGTTTATCTGAAAATATTTTTTAATTATAATTATCCCTTCTTTGGAATATCGGTAAACTGCGGATGGGGAGAAGGGGGGGGGGGAGCGGAGGGCAGCATATTGAAGTAGGCTTAAAGGAGGGTTAGTAGGGTCAGAAGAGGTTTAAAGGAGGGCTAGGAGGCTCTGCGAGCCACCGGTGAAAGGAGTCAAAGGAGAGTTAGTAGGGCGAAAGGAGGTTTAAAAGAGGGTCTGTAGATTTGCGTAAGCATTAAATCAGGCTCACTAGGGTTCAAAGGAGGTTCAAATGAACCTACTAAACCTCCTTTGAGTGAAAAAGTCCAATTTCTGCCACTTTTCGAGGTTCAGTAGGTTCTGATATACATGTTTTTGAGATTTCCATTTGAACCTCTTGAACCTCCATTGAATGACAAATTGGGATCGAAAGGAGGTTTAAAGGAGGGTCTAAATTTCGACTCGGGGTACTCAAAATTTCTCGAAAACCAATGAACCGATTGCCTTGAGGTTTTTTATGGTTATTCTATACACCATTATCTAGTACCTGTCATAGGATATTTTTTCCAGTTACTTAGTTTTTGTTTTATAGGCAAAATAATAACTAATTTTTTACCCAAAAATCACTATTTATGTTCAAACGTCCTCCATTTTGTCATAAATCGATATTTTCAAAATCGGCTATGACAAGTACTAGATTATAGTATCTAATTTAATAATCTTTTTGGTTTTCTTTTCAGATGATTTTTGAAGAATCGCCAGTGGGTACCGTATACGCAGATTTTTTTACGACGCTCCAAGGATCATACAATATCCTCGTATATTTTTGATATTTTTAAATAAAGAAAATTAAACATATTTTTGAATGTATATACTTTTAGATAATTAAAACCCCAATCCGAAATTTCAAATAGTTTTCCTTGAAAAAATTCACAAAAATGTCCTTTTTTCCGGCTTCTAGGTGTACACGGAAAAAAAGAAACAGCGAAAATCACATTATAAACTGCATAAAAAAACAGGGTGCCATATTTCATTTTACAGTAAAACAGAGTAATGTAAATCCTGTCCTACAAAAATGACGATTTTCCTGTACACACTGAGATTTTTACAGTTACACTGGCTTATTTACAGTTCGGTATTGTGAATACATCCGTGTTTTCAGTAAAAATTTTCAACTGTAAAATTTACATGAGATCACTGATTTTTATACTGTACGCAAACTGCAAGGGTTACAGTGTACACTGTATTGAGTACAGAGTGATTCATTAAATTTCACAGTGTGGCACGGTAGTTTTACTCTTCTTTCGACAGTTCGTGACGTTATCTGTGCACTCTGAGATCTTTACAGTTACACTGGTTTATTTGCAGTTTGATATTGTGAATACATCAGTGATTTTAGTAAAAATATTCAACGGTAAAATTTAAATGCAATCACTGATTTTTATACTGTACGCAAATGAGGCACGAGATGAGCCACAAGGCCAGGACACAAAGGATTGCCAATTAGTAGTGCGTGGTTGATGGGACGCGGACATCGAAATTTGTGCGACAGAATTCAAGAAATTATAAAGAAAGAGAGATTTTTTTTAAGGTCCGTTCTTGTCTAATTAGGACTTGTCTCGCGCGTGGGATGAGGCACGTGGCCAGGACACAAAGGATTGCCAGTTAATAGTGCGTGGTCGATAGGATGCAAACGTTGAAATTTGTCCGACATAATTCAAGAAATTATAAAAAAGAGAGAATTATTTACAAAAAGGTACATTCTTGCGTATGTGACTGATTTTTTAATATTTTCTACACATTCTTTTTCAAACTTCTTTTATGGATAAACTTTTTTACGTGTGTCTACATAAACTCTGTCGATATAAGTGGCGCATTCAATGTAGATAATACAACTGTCAAATTACAAGTTTTGTTAAATTTATATTACAGTGTTGAACTGTCAAAATTGACTTTTGACTACACTGTATTTTGAACTGTGTTCCAGTAAAAGATACAGTAGAGCGGTTCGAGTCCAAAGAGGACAGTATAGGAACTATAATAATTTATTTTGAGCACACTGTATTTTGAGCACTGTGTTTCGGTAAATATCGCTGTGCAATCGTTCGAGTCCAATGTGAACTGTGTAGCCCCTGTATTTTCTAATATTTCTTTTTTTCCGTGTATATCTCTCCTTAAGTGTAATAACTTATATATCAATATCTATCATGTAAACCTATAAAAAAATTTCATGAAAATAGACGTTTTTAGCATCTAAAGTGAGAAGACCCCTTAAGGAGCGAGATGTCTCAGAATAGAGAAATAAAGAATAGAGTTGCTGTTCTGCCAACCAATCCAACATGCCCCTGAAGATAATAAAGGCCAATGAACTTTCAACAGGTACATTTTTTTCCAAAGCACCAATTTTATTTTCAAGGCACATAACTTTTATACAAAAAGGAACGCGTGTAAGGGAATAAGAATTAAAAAAATCTTTTACCAACAAATACGCAGTAAAACTTTATTTAAAGCTCGTAGAATAAATTAACTATATAATTTAGGAACGTTCAAACTACCGTGACAAAGAGACAATATAATAAAAACGATTGAGCGTTTTTGCAATTAGGATCATAATGATTTTAGGCAGGTTTTATGACTGAATTTCTTCCACGGCCTCCTGCTGCTCCTCCTGCTCTTCGTAGGGCTCCGCTTCGCGACGGAATCTCCAACCAACTCCAGCTCCGAAGGTCGGTTCGAAACGTCCTGGGCGTGTTTCGTGCACGTGACCCTGTCCACGTATATACACGTCGTTGTCAAATCGGTGCTCGTAACCGACACCAGCTTGCGGCGAGACGTGTCCTTCGCGAAGCCGCGCGCCACCGTGAACATCGAAGGTGTTCCTTCCGTCGTCGACCACGCGCTGCTGGTACGAGAGATCGACATAGGGACTTTTGTCGGGGCCACTGAGAGGCTGCTTCGCGTCGACCCTTAGGGCTCCTTGGGGCTCGCGACGGAAACGATGGCGCTGCAATAAAATGGCCATAGTAAATACTTAATCGACTCTTTCGATCGTGATTGTGTTTCGATTGAAAATCGATTTCTTTTGTCTTTTCTTCAAACGATAGAAATATACATGTAGAATATTTTCCCAAAGTTTCAACGCGAAATTCGAAAAACTTCAAACGAGTTTTTCTCAAAACTGCATTCTGGAAACTGGCGTGCAGGATTACTCAAAAACTATTAAGACGATTGAGTCGAAACTTGGTAAAAATATTGATAATATTGCTATCTTCTACTTGACAGGAACTGTTTTTGAAAAATTCGAAAAAAAATTTCGATTTTTTTTGTTTATCCGTTTAAATTTGTATTTTCTTCATCTTAATTACTGTCCAATAGAAACTATACACGTTACAACTGAAAAAAAAAC
Organism: Ophion obscuratus; assembly: GCA_964007375.1. Classification (NCBI taxonomy): domain Eukaryota; kingdom Metazoa; phylum Arthropoda; class Insecta; order Hymenoptera; family Ichneumonidae; genus Ophion; species Ophion obscuratus. Next base: position 30,006,488 of record OZ023321.1, on the reverse strand, counting down.
ACTATTTCCTAGTTTGAAAAATCTCTCAAAATGGCTCAATTTCTTTCCGTCTGAATGTATATCCCGCCTTAATTGGTATATGCGAATCTGATTGGTAAATTGAGAAAATTAATTTTTCGAATCGAACTAATTCATTTCTCGGCAACGACAAACATTTAACGGGTCAGGTTACTGTGAAAGGACGAACGTTCGATGCTTGAGGCAACTCAAATTGAACAGGAAGGTCCAACATATAGTGCAGGAATCGCCGATTGGAGATAAACTTATGATTACAACAATAGAAAAACTAGTCAAACTATCCTTCGTTGACATACTTATATTTTGCCACGATTTTGACACCTGGGTCAATTTGACCTGGATAGTACTTCGTCCACCTGCCATTTACAACCCTTCGGTCTGTTTTTATTGAAAAATATCATGGATACACTTTAAACTTTTCTTAATATGTCAGCATGAATAAAATCCGCAAAATAACATATTAAATGGTTTTAAAAGAATTATTGAAAATTTTCAATTTTGAAAAAGTAAGCGTTTTACGAAAAATTCATCCGGGTCAAATGACCCAGTGTGTCAACGTAAGGTTCAACGCGGTTTATGTTTTCGAAAATATTTTTTTGAAAACGGTGTACACGATCATTCGATATCTAATGAACTGATCGTCTTAAAATTTGGTACACTTAGTCAGTGTACTAGTTTAGTCTTGGTCGATGTTTTCCTTTTTTATATTTTTTTTAGAAGTTATTAACAGCAATCCCATTTTTCGCGAAAAAAAAAAACAAAAAAATATTTTTGTTTTATTTTTGCAACACGATCACAATGAAAAGCTCGTTCAAGTTTTAGCCAATATTATCTATTTTGAGAAAAAAAAACGATTTTTTTTATTTCAGATCGACCAGTTAGCGAAAATTAACCGCGCCATTAAGCCCCTTCCTTTCAAAGGTCCTTTACAACATTGTTTATAAATTCTTTAATTATTAATATTTTTAAATGACATTTAGTACCCAACTTTGTTGATGTCGAAACCGATAAATGTCTAAACGATTTTTCATCATCGATTTTCGTCACTTACTTATTCGTTCAAATTTCTTTCTTAATAACCCTGATTTTCGGGTCTTCCCAGCAGCCTAACCCGTTAACGTTTCTTATAGAATTACGTGTTTATCGATTGTTTTTATTCGGGTTATAAGCAATTAATATTGAATGTTGCTAGAGCAATATGACTGCGAGCTGGAATATCGTCATTTTATTCTGCGTTAATTTATTTACTTTTGGGGGTTCAGAATTTGTTCAGCCTTAATTGGATACGTTTCAAATACTTCGTGGACTAGTTTTATATTTCTCTGCTCGATCTATTCATATATTACGTTATTCCTCGACTAATATAATTGTACGGAATATCACTATATTTCGTGGAAAGTAATTATATCCTACATTATAATTCTATATAATTGTAGTTTCAGAATACAAAGAAGAAGTATAAAAGAAACATAGAAGTAATTTAAGGTATTCCTTTCGCGGAGGGCCGTATTTTGTGGGGGCATAAGCAGGGCCCTCTGAATCGTCGGTAAATTACAATTGCGCTTAATAAAAAAATAAGTTAAAATGGATTATTATACGCAACGATAAACTAGAATAAAAAATTTCCCGCAAATTTAGTAGATTGAGACATTTTTACATTTATTTGAAACGTCACGGCTACGAAAATTCTTCTGCTAGTCACATTTTTCCAACCTTTAACATTAATATGTTCTTTAAACGTTCGGCGACCCTCTGTTTTTCTTGTCGTTACGGAATCTTTAGACTTTTTTACACCTGTGAGCAGTTTATATCAGGCATCTAGAGTTATTTAGTGTATAAATTATTAGATAGAAATGTGGCCAGCGTGATATCTCCATAAAGCGCCGTATAAATGAGACGATTTTTAGGGTCGTAAGTTTTCATGAAAAGGTTCGGTAACTCGGCTTGAAATTTTACTAGTATACGGGGATGTATTTTTACTTCGTTATAAACGAAAATAAGTTAAGTGTAAAATATTTGGGTTCGTGAAAGGAATACCTTAAACATAAATATAATTTTATAGAATTATAATTGTAGTTTCAGAATGGAAAACAACTACATTCTGCACAAAATAATTATATTCCATAAGAATATTTTCCACAAAATGATATTGTATAATAAATAATATTTATATGATCTATAACAGAATATTTCACATCAAAATAAAATATCATCTTCTATAATGGAATCAAATATAATTCCGAAGAATTTTTGCCTGGCTATTTGTTGGGCTGATTTTCCTCTGCAGCTCGGTCCGTCAAAATATTAAGCCCCAAAGACGATAGATCGATTGTGAGAATAAAATTCAACCCAAATCGTACGATTCTATTTGTGTTTGTTTGGATTACCCGGTAACCAATCCAATGGCCTTGTATCGAATCGACAAGTATCGCAAAATGTACTCACAAAGAGAGGCGGGAGCGGTCTCTGGGGCCGTAGCACAGGGCCACGGTGAGTTTGAGCCTGGACGGTGCAGGCAACTGCACAGAGCACAGCGAAGCAAAGAAGTAGGACCTTCATTGTTGATGGATCGTTAGTCTGCAAAAGATTACACTTGTTTCCAAAACTGTAAATGTAACAGTTATTAGACAAAGTAGGTCTTCAAATAAAACTCACCGTTCGACTTGTCGGACTGTTTCGAATGGAACTGGATACCGAAGCTTGACAAGTTTCAGCTTTTATACTGAAAAATGTCAAACTCTTCTCGCGTCTCGGGGAAGTCCTTTTCGTTGAATGCTCCGAAGAGGCCTTTCCATTCGCAACGTACGAAGGGGAATTCCTCCAATAATTTGCACAAGAACGCACAAGCGAGAGGGCAAAGGGGCAGATTGTATGCAAATCAATTAATTTCTCGCTGCCACGATTTCCTCATTGCTCGTCGAGTTCGTTGCATTATCGATTGTAAACAGTAGATCTTGAATTTGTGAGAGTATGGGATAGATATGCGTGAATCGACCGGTAACAAGGTGAAGGGGTCTGACCTTCATACATCGTAAATTCGCTTTTTTCCCGCGCTTTGTCTCACGCTGTACGGTTATTCCCCTTGGACCAAACGTCGTGCAGTGCCGTTGTCACATCAATCGTCATGAGGATGGGGGAATCACCCGGAATAATGACGAGACATTTATCTCCTCGGCAATGAAAAAAAAGCTCGATGACGAGGATCGACGAAGTTCAACGTTTCCACATTCGCGGAGCGATGAATGGAATTTAGATACTCGAACGACCGATCGTGGAGTTTCAGATACGTTCGGCCTCGACACGCGACAAGCCCGTTCGCAGGCTCGCAATTAAAATACGCGTATTACGAGCTTTAATATACAGCTCGCGGTAGAACTTGTTTCATCGATGCAATTTGGTGAAGAATTTAAGCAGCCCAAAATGTTTCTATCGGGCAAGGTTTGACACCTACGTTTTACTTGGTGGGCTATCGCACAAAAAAACAGTATCGACAATGGTGAGCTGCGCGCGGTTAGTGCGCGGTTTCGGATAGCGCGCACGTTAGACTACTGTGATGAATTGAAAAAATCGTTCGTCGCTTGCAGCGACTCAAGTCGAAGAGGATGGTCCAACGTATGATGCAGGAATCGCAGATTTAAGGTGATATGATTACAACGATCGAACGCCTACATTTTAAGGCCTCAGTCCACAGTAACGGGTATAAAATCATGTGCGAATTTAGCAATTTTTTTTCGTATGAATAAGTGATTCACTCACAAAATTAATTACACATCTATTTAGTATGAATATCAAGCTGTTAGAAAATATTTTTTTTTTCTTAGATGTACAAAATGGCCGACTACTAATAATTTCTATTGGTATCTTTTTTTAGGCGCTCCACGGCGCCTGACATTTATCATCTACAGTTTTTTATCTAGAAGAAAAAACAAAAATTCTCGTTAATCTACATTAAAATACCTAGAGAAGTGCGTACGGAATTTAAAAAATATGGTTTTATTCAAAAGTTGTAAGTATTTGAACTTAAGAAATGAATTTTCAGTGAAAAATTTCGTTATAACTGCTCATTAACTGCTCGCAAAATGAAAAGTTTTTGATTAATCAGAAATTCCGTGCGTACTTCTCTGCAAAATGAAATTAGGAACATAATTTTTAAATTTGAAGTAAATCGAGTGAAAATTATTGAAGTTATTCGTCACGCCAATTGGAAAAACGCTGTTTTGAGAAGTTTCGAGTAGTCGGCCATTTCGTACATCGAAAATATATATATATATATATATATATTTTCTAACACCTTGATATTCATACTAAATAGATTTGTAATTAATTTTATGAATGAATCATTCTTTCATACGAAAAAAATATTAAATTCGCACATGATTTTATACCCGTTACTTTGGCCTAAGGCCTTAAACGCGTTTTTCTCTAAACTATGTTTTTCAAAATGGTGTACACGATTTCTCGATATCTGAGGCATGGATTGACTAGAAATTTGGTACACTTGTTAAGTGTAGTAGTAGTTGAGTCTTGAACGACGTTTTTTTTTCTTAAGATAATCCTATCGCTTCACACTAGTCACACCACTTCTGCAATTTGGCCATGTGTAAACTGTTTAATGAATGTTCACATTTAATTTAAAAAAAGGAAAAAATATTTATTCCAACGATTCGCGCAGTATTTCCAGGTTTGATATTTGGCAACATTAGTTCTATCTCCGTCTCTTTTTACTCAAGCAGGCGAGTTTAACCTCCATGCTTATCAACGTCGATCTGTCAAAACAATGTCAGGTGCGGGAAATATAAAGCATTGTATTCGCGCCACGACTGGTAAAAAGCGTGGAAAATTTGTGTATGCGAAATATGTCGGCTAAAAATGAATGTGTGGAAATTCGAATAAGTGAGATGAGGTTAGGACTATAGTCAGCTGTTGCCTTGGTGTCACGTCTCTTTATCATGGCAAGTGGTAATAAATCCAATATCGGAAGTTCAAATTAAACTTGATATTACATAAAAAATAAGCCAATGAGCGTAATTTTTTCTGAGAACATTGGATTAATACAAGTGTTAAGTATGTAAATCTGATTATTTTTAAGAATCTATCAGATTCCCACTACTGTATACACTTTTGAAGCGTCCGGAAATTGGGTTTTTGTATGCCGTCTCGGAATTCCTTCACAAAAATACGCAATTTTAATATTTTTTTCTCTGTAATTAGCTCGATAATCGATCCTGAAATTTTACAGACACGAGTATTAATGTATTTAGTGAAGCTCAAAAAAAATATATGAAAATTCTATGGATTGAAGCCTGGCGATAGGATTACCTTAATCGAAGAGATAGCCGTAGGCGAAGGTTATCTCCTCCTCCTAGCAAATTTTGCTGATTTTCATTAATTTTTTTTTTTTAGAAAAGATCTCTTCACCATTTTTGCGACTGAGGGTATGTTTTATTGCTACTTTTGGCTGTCACATGGTGTTTTTTTATTTTTATTAATCTTTAAACATGCTAGAAGGTATGACACGGTCTTCTAAACTTCATATTCAAAACTGGCGTGACGTATAGCGAAAAAACTAATCGACTGATACTGATAAAATTCGGTATAAATCTTTTTAACCTTATTGTCTAAATCATTAACTCGAATGTTTTTTAAATAAAAATAGTATATTTTTTTTCAAAATGTAGCCATTTTTTTCACCAAATCCAAACTTTTTGTGTCAAAGCGTACCATTTAATCGATTTTCAACATTTCCGACTTTTTGTTGGTTTATATCTGCGTATGAGTGTTAATGAAAGAAAACATTTTCGTTGGTTATTTCTCGAATTAAGCCCGCCAACGCTACGTATCACGCTGTCTCACGATATCCGCCGCAACCCGTCTAAAAGACCCTGCCATTTTTAGAGAATAATAAAAAAAAATACCCTGTAACAGCCACAAATAGTAATAAAACATACCCTAAGTCTTAAAAATGGTAAAGAAAGAAAGCTTTCTTTTTTAAAAAAATTATGAAAAACAGCCATTTTTCCTCACCTAAAGGTATCTTTCTCCTTAACTGTTTTTCTAATTAGTCATTGACAATTTTGATGCTATATTTGCTACAAAAATTTAAAATAAATGTTAACATTTGTTTTTGATGATTGAAATACGATAACAAAAAAGCTTAGCCAAGCCTCATCTCATCAATTTCTCATCAATTTCGAGAAACAACTTGGGATTTTGTTGCAGATCAACCAAGCTGCCAAAATCAAGTACACCATTGAGCCCCTCACGTTCGAAAATCCTGCACGAGATTGTTCATAACTTCTTTAAGTACTAATATTTTTTATACTTATATTAAAGAGAGAGCGAGAGAGAGAGAGAGAGAGAGAGAGAGAGAGAGAGAGAGAGAGAGAGAGAGAGAGAGAGAGAGAGAGAGAGAGAGAGAGAGACAGAGACAGAGACAGAGAGAGAGAGAGAGAGAGAGAGAGAGACAGAGACAGAGACAGAGACAGAGACAGAAACAGAGACAGAGACAGAGAGAGAGAGAGATGTGTTAATCGTATTGCGATGTTTTTCTATAGAGTTCCGAGAAAGAGCGTTGACGTTCGAATTATTGGGGAGTGCAACGAAAGAATACGTGTCGGCGACAATGACGCTACAAATATGCGACCTATATTTTTTCTCTCTTCACCGTATTCGGTTACTTCCGATAAAGAGACGATCACACGGTGAACCTCGGCGTAATCCAGCTGTTCATCGTCTACAAGCCACTGTCTCTCTGGACACGGATAAAGAAATCCTTGAGATTATTCGTATATCGTTTCCTTTAATTATTTGCTAAGGTTATCATGCTGCTTGACCAAAGGATGATAGAGGAGGGTTTTGAAAAGAAAAACATAAAACGTGTATGATCTTTGAGATTGATTTGTTGAAAAGAAAAAAAATTCAATCATAAGGTTCGAGCATCCAATTTTTCAGTGCCTGTAAACTTTTCATAGCACAATTAAACTTTGTAGAGTTTGAGTTATAGGGACATCCAGCGGGTACCGGCTTGTGCAACTTTTGAATCGAAGGGCAGTCGAGAAGTTCTAGATTAACAATACGTCTAGGTTCTTCCTCCATCAAGATGGTCGTCATCCAGTCTTTTTTCTCCGACCCCTTCATATAGATCGTTCGAGCATTTTGTAAAACGCCGCGAATTATTTCCGATGCTGCTTCATATGGGATCGCACCGAAGCAATTCAAAGATTTGTGTTCGGCATGCTAGAACGAGGGTAACCATTCTTTCGTAGTGATCGACAAGGACAGAGACTTGAATGCTGGTCGATATCGAAGAGGGTTCGATTGCTTTATAAATATACAAGCATCAGGAAGATGAGAACAGTCAGTGTGTGGCAGCACTGCTCTTCGACGTACATGCTGGATCCTCTGCATTATTTTACATTTTATTTGAACTCAATCGGAGTGAGCTGTGGACACAACGCGCACGACGTTTGCTTTTTCGCGCTTTAAGGCGGGATATACATTTAGACCGGAAAAAAATAGCTTTACATCGGTGGAGGTGAACGATTTTTCGCAAATATGACAATATGTGGCAGGTACAGCCCAGGCAAATTTGGAAAATATATCGATAATCGTTAGCAAGAACGATTTTTCACCAATTTTTTATGCGAACAGTATTAAATATAGAATGTTGATATTTGGTACGTTGACTAAGCGGTCTTTATTGAACATCAAAATATTTTTTAAAGTTTGACAAAACACGGTGGTGGCAGTTGGAGGAGCCACGTATGTCGGTGCGCGGGCGATGACATTCTTCGCTTGCGGAAGTCCTAAGTGAAGGACAGGTGATCTGAAGCAAAAAAATCAAACGCATTTCATAATCTCCTTCGATTGTTCCATTCGATACGTTAAAATTTCCCACGATGAGTTGTATGTTTCGTAGGCTTATCGAATTATGCTCGTTGGATATTTTCAACAATACGTTTTTGTATTCGCGATGTATCTTTGTCATGTCGTTGCTATCATCGGCAAGCTTTTTTTCACAGCGAATTAGATCAACAATACGTCTTTGTATTCGCGATATATCTTTGTCGTGTCGTTGCTATCATCGGCAAGCTTTTTGCTATCATGTCGTTGCTATCATCGGCAAGCTTTGTTTCACAGCGATCTAATTCGCTGAGAAAAAAAGCTTGCCGATGATAGCAACGACATGACAAAGATACATCGCGAATACAAAGACGTATTGTTGATCTAATTCGCTGTGAAAAAAAGCTTGCCGATGATAGCAACGACATGACAAAGATACATCGCGAATACAAAGATGTATTGTTGATCTAATTCGCTGTGAAAAAAAGCTTGCCGATGATAGCAACGACATGACAAAAATACCCCGCGAATACAACGAAGTATTGTTGAAAATATCCAACGAGCATAATTCGATAAGCCTACGAAACATACAACTCGTCGTGGGAAATTTTAATGTTTCGAATGGAACAATCGAAGGAGATTATGAAATGCGTTTGATTTTTTTGCTTCAGATCACCTGTCCTTCACTTAGGACTTCTGCAAGCGAAGAATGTCATCGCCCGCGCACCGACATACGTGGCTTCTCCAACTGCCACCACCGTGTTTTGTCAAACTTTAAAAAATATTTTGATGTTCAATAAAGACCGCTTAGTCAACGTACCAAATATCAACATTCTATATTTAATACTTTTCGCATAAAAAATTGGTGAAAAATCGTTCTTGCTAACGATTATCGATATATTTTCCAAATTTGCCTGGGCTGTACCTGCCACATATTGTCATATTTGCGAAAAATCGTTCACCTCCACCGATGTAAAGATATTTTTTTCCGGTCTAAATGTATATCCCGCCTTAAAGCGCGAAAAAGCAAACGTCGTGCGCGTTGTGTCCACAGCTCACTCCGATTGAGTTCAAATAAAATGTAAAATAATGCAGAGGATCGTCGCATGCATGTACGTCGTGCAGAGGATGCATGTCGTCGAAGAGCAGTGCTGCCACACACTGACTGTTCTCATCTTCCTGATGCTTGTATATTTATACAGCAATCGAACCCTCTTCGATATCGACCAGCATTCAAGTCTCTGTCCTTGTCGATCACTACGAAAGAATACTTACCCTCGTTCCAGCATGCCGAACACAAATCTTTGAATTGCTTCGGTGCGATCCCATATGAAGCAGCATCGGAAATAATTCGCGGCGTTTTACAAAATGCTCGAACGATCTATGTGAAGGAGTCGGAGAAAAAAGACTGGATGACGACCATCTTGATGGAGGAGGAACCTGGACGTATTGTTAATCTAGAACTTCTCGACTGCCCTTCGATTCAAAAGTTGCACAAGCCGGTACCCGCTGGATGTCCCTATCACTCAAACTCTACAAAGTTTAATTGTGCTATGAAAAATTTACAGGCACTGAAAAATTGGATACTCGAACCTTATGATTGAATTTTTGTTCTTCTCAATAAATCAATCTTAAAGATCATACACGTTTTATGTTTTTCTTTTCAAAACCCTCCTCTATCATCCTTTGATCAAGCAGCATGATAACCTTAGCACATAATTAAAGAAAATGATATACGAATAATCTCAAGGATTTCTTTATCCGTGTCCAGAGAGACAGTGGCTTGTAGACGATGAACAGCTGTATTACGCCGAGGTTCACCGTGTGATCGTCTCTTTATTGGAAGTAACCGAATACGGTGAAGAGCGAAAAAATATAGGTCGCATATTTGTAGCATCATTGTCCCCGACACGTATTCTTTCGTTGCACTGCCCAATAATTCAAACGTCATCGCTCTTTCTCGGAACTCTATAGAAAAACATCGCAATACGATTAACACATCTCTCTCTCTCTCTGTCTCTCTCTCCCTCTCTCCCTCCCTCCCTCTCTCACTCTCGTTCTCTCTCTCTCCCTCCCTCCCCCCTCTCTCTCTCTCTCCCTCCCCCTCCCTCCCTCCCTTTTTCTCTCTCTTTATCCCTCCCCCCTCTCTCTCTCGCTCTCTCTCTCTCTCGCTCTCTCTCTCTCTCTCTCTCTCTCTCTCTCTCTCTCTCTCTCTCTCTCTCTCTCTCTCTGCGCCCTATCCCAAAGAAAAAAAAGCCACTGACCGTGGGTGATTATCGGCCGATCTCCCTACCGTGCAACCTTGCAAAAATTCTCGAACGTATCGTGGCTGACCAAGTAGCACTTCACCTCGACAAGAACAGCCTACGTGACCCGCATCAATCAGCATTCCATAAGCATCACAGCACCCAGACCGCGTTACTGCGCGTCGTGGATGATGCCCGGCTCGCCATCGACAAGCGGATGGTGACGATATTTGTCTCGTTCGACCTCTCTAAGGCCTTCGACTGTATTCCGCATGATCAATTACTCCTAAAATTAGCTAGCTTTCGGTTCACCTACAGTACCGTTAAATGGTTTTGCACCTATTTGGTTGGTCGCAGTCAGGCTGTTTCCGATGATAAGGGTACCAAATCAGCATGGGGCCACCTTAGCTCTGGAGTGCCATAAGGATCGGTCCTCGGACCGCTACTTTTCTCCATCTTTGTAAACGATCTCCGGTCGGCCATAAATGAGTGTCAATACAACATATATGCTGATGACCTGCAAATATATTTGCACTGCCATCCCTCGCAGATCACGAACGGGATTACCAAAGTGAACAGGGACATCGAGACCATATCTTCTTGGGCAGTGAAATCGGGCTTGAGTTTGAATCCTTCCAAAACGAAAGCGATGATTATCGGTTCCTCCCGATACTTGGCACAACTCGACGAGGCGCCTACCCTGTCTATCAGCGTGGGCCTTGACGTAATACCTTGGTGCAGATCAATCACCATGTTAGGAGTTTGCATAGAGCGAACACTCTCCTGGCGGGAACAAGTCATGAGAGTTGTGGGGAAAATGAGGGCGACCCTCTATCAGCTCAAACTATGCCGCGGAAAGCTCCCTCTGGCTGTCCGGAAAATGCTAGTTGAGGCACTCACCATGCCTCATCTGGACTACTGTTGTCTACTCCTAACGGACATCACCTCTGGCTTAAATCAACTACTACAACGAGCGCTAAATGTAGGCGTGCGGCTAATTTATGGTTTGCGCCGGGATAAGCACATCACGCCGTATTACCGCAGGCTTGGGTGGCTGAGCACTGGTGAACGTCGTAAGCTGTTACTTGCGTCATTCATGAAAGCAATATGCAAGTATGAGCAGCCGCATTATCTGCTGCACCGTTTTGTGCGTTCTGCGTGTGGACCTCCTGTGCGACCCCGGCGGCCTCCGAACAGTAGTGATTTTGTAATTCCGATATGCCGAACGAACTACTACTTTAAATCCTTTTGTACCACGGCGTGCTACGTCTGGACTCGCTGGACCCCAACTTAAGGGCATTATCTGATATTACAAACTTCAAGCGTGCATTGGCCCGCAAACTGCTTGATGCAACTCATCGTCAAGCAAGTCCGAGTGGGGTTACTATCTGGCCTTAATTATTTTGTAAATATTATAATTATTATAACTAATACTTAATTTTTGTTCTTGTTTAATCTAGTCATAGTTATTACGATGGGATGTCCCGTATCAAATCCAAATCGCTCGTTTAATCAATGTTATATTGGACTGTATATTTTTTGTACAAGCACGGTACTCTTAGGTAGCGTTAGCTGCAGAGTACGGAATAAACAGCTGTCTCTCTCTCTCCCTCTCTCCCTCCCTCCCTCCCTCCCTCTCCCTCTCTCTCCCCCTCCCTCCCTCTTTCTCTCTCTCTTTCTCCCTCCCTTCCTCCCTCTCTCCCTCCCTCCCCCCTCTCTCTCTCCCCCCCTCTCTCTCTGTCACACACATAAATGTAGCGCGAAGCTAATAAGATTCTATTAAGAGCGTGGGCGATGAACAGCTGTAGCACGCTGAAGTTCGCCGTGCATCTCTTATCGGAAGTAACCGAATACCGCGAAGAGTGAAAAAAGTATAGGTCGCATATTTTTCGCATCATTGCCGCCACGTATTCTTTCGTTGCACTCCCCAATAACTCGAACGTCGTCGCTTTTTCGCGCAACTCCATAGAAGAACATCGCAATACTCCCGGACTATTAACATCTCTCTCTCTCTCTCTTTCTCTCTCTCTCTGTTACACATAAATGTAGCGCGAAACTAATAAGATTCTATGAAGAGCATTACTATTAATTGTCGTTAAGAATTCATTAGTTGCGATAGAGTGACATCGATGCTTTATAGACACACGCAACGCTAGAGGGGTATTATGAGTTTCCTATGACTTGCATTACCCTCACAACGGGGTACACACAATTATTATTAAGTCAACTGCGTAGTTTATTATTTTTATATTCAACGGGATAAAACAAATGCCCGGAAATCTGTCCTTGAAAATACCCCCCTCCCCCTACATTCCATGAGCCATCGCATCGATGAATTATTATTATTATTATTAAGTCAACTACGTAGACTCAACTAGACCCAACTAGAAAGTCAACTACACCGCCCCCACACCTCTCCCCCTGCCGAGGCTCACCCGCACCCCTCCCCCTCCGCCATCCTCGCCTCTGATCACGAGAACCTATGCGATGACTCAGAACTTTTTGAATTTCCCGCCCGTTCTCGGGGTCAAATGAGGTCAAACTGGTCCAGAACCGGCCCTGTATAACTACTAAAGTTAATCCAAAGCTTAACTTCCTTAATCGTTATTACGCTACTCAAAAAGTTTACTTCGTTAATCGTTAAAGCGTTCGTTTGTTGAACATTTAACGAAAGTTAAAGTTATCCCTTAAATTTATTAACCTATATAAAATTGTAGTTGATTCTTATTATTATGTTTTATGTAACACTTATTTTTAAAATTAATCAGTCCAATAAGGATTTCATAGCCAGATTGATATATAAATACTTTTTTATAACAGCATGAGTGCATAGTACTACAGTAGGTTAATATAGAGTGCAATAGGGTCTATTAGGGCCGGAGCAGAAATTTTTCAGGGAGTCCCCAGATCCTACTACATCTCTATAGGGATTTTATAGAGACACCGCATGTAGAAAGTCCACATTAGGGTATCCAAGTGGATTTTGCGGTATTTCGCGAGTTATGTCGTTTGAGAATTTTTCATTTGAAATTCTCAAGCGGAACTTATTGGATCTCCCAAAAAAATATCCTTTCGTAATCCCGTGCACAAATTTATTGGGCAGTCCTAAGATGCACCCACATCTATATAGGGATTTGTCAGGGACACCGCACATAGGGAGTCCTCATTGGGATCCAATTAGATTCTGCACTGTTTCCCGATGAACGCCGTTTCAGAATTCTTAGCGCGTTCGAATCGAAAATATGTGAAAATTCACGAGGACAAACTCGGCGTGTTGAAACATAACCTGCACGCTTCATGAGCGTTTACGTGTCTAGTGCTGTTATGTCAAAGTGCAGTAAAATAAATAAGAAACGATAATTAGGGGAGGCTGGGGTCGATAGAAACACGGGTCAAATGAAACAAGTTGAATAACTCGAAGATGTTTATTGATAGCGGTGGGGGCTCAAGGGGGGAAGAAACTGCTTTTCATACCGGAACCTGTCGCTTGGTTCACGCCCCCGCTCCGAGAGCGTCGAACATTTTATGTGCGTGCATCGCTTTTTCGACACGAAAAGTACGTTTTTTAACTACTATTATTTTACGTATTGCTCCAAAACTATTGTTCCTTCTTCAGCGTTGTTTACGAACATCATTACTGTGAATATCCTAGTGAGTTTATTGTGGTCAGCACCTACCTACAACATTTAGGTTCTTTGTTATTTGATAAATTATTGGAAGCGAGGGTATGGGGGCAGTTGAAACAAACGGTTCGGGGTCAATTGAAACGTGTTTCTATTGACCCCGAGCAAACATTTTATACGCAAGCAAGTTTTCTAAATCTTGTTTTTTTTAGATGCCAAGAAACCGTTCGAAACTACGAACCGCGGAAGCTGGGGACTCGAAAATTATTCAAAGGCATATGAAGATGCCAAAAAATATGAATATTAAAACGCTAAATGGGGGTAGGAAAAAGAGTAAGTCAACGATATACACCGATACCCCAGAAAAAGAAGAGACAAGGAAAGAGACTAAAGAGAAAGACGGCAGAAAACAGGCTAGAGAGTAAAAAGGAGAACCTCGAAGACTAAATAAGTCGGTCGCATTGAGTACCTCGCTAGTAACAAAAACTATTCTCTGACTGATTATCTTTAGTAAATTAAAACTAGATAAGTAAAATAATATTGAAGCACCTCAATATGCCTTCGGTGATACGAAAACTGGAATGAAAAGCAATAAAACCGATTATTTTAATTATAAGTGTATTTTATTCACAACAAACATACCTTATCACCTAATACACATCATTAACAGTACCTGGGTTTAGTAGACACATCAGTTTAATCAGCTGAAAACACCTGTTTCAACTAACCCCAAGCACCGTTTCGATTGACCCCGACACAGGGTCAAATGAAACGGTTTCCAAGAGTTTTAAATAGCTTCTACCTAAGTTCAGGGCATAGTAGAAGCAAATTCAATAATGCCATCATATAGCCAGATAATCTAGCTATAATTTAAGCCCATTATCAAACAGATAAGGTATAAACTCAAGTCACACTAACCGATTTTCTCAAAAACGTTCCAATTGACCCCAGGCTCCCCTACGATAGATTTTCAGTGGTGCGATTCAAATCGATTTTACGATATACGTTTTTAAGCGATTCATATTATTAAGATAAGGTATATACTGTGTTAAATCGACTCGTTTAGTATATCTACATATTTTTCTTAAACAATTCAACGTACAGAATGCGTTGGGTTCCATCAAGAATCGTATTGGGTTCTGTTCGATAATGTAGGAATCCTTTAGAATTGATATTGGATTCGTACTTTGAATTCTGATGGTGAATCCCGATTAGAATCCAATGTACGAGCGTGACGTTTTAGTATAGAGTTCCAATGCGATGACCTATTGAATCCACACCAGGAAGTAGGAACAAGTATGGGAATTCAATGGGATCCCTACCACAATTTCTGCGCGGCGGTCGGCTAGGAAAGGAAGGCAAATAAAAAATTAAGTAGAGCGGATAAGAGGAGGCGGGATTTAACCGCACCGGACGAATTTAGGTTCGGAAGTGTGTCGTTCTCTCGTTGAACGCAGTATAGCGTTTCCACTTAAGCGCACGCTATGCATAGCTACTCATCTTACTCGCGCTTGCGCCGTGCACTTTATTGGTTTGCCGCCCGCCACACGAGCGTGGCGCGCATCGCGAAGACGAAGTAACGGACTTAAGGGGTCACCCCACTGTAGAATTTTCAAAAAATTGATTTTTTTCAAAATGGCTTAAAAGATGCTTTCAACCATTTAGAATAAGAGGGAAAAAGTTTGGTACCCGTCAAACAAAGGTCTGCAGGCCCGTGTGCGCGACTTCGAGCGTTTTTCTCGGAACACTATTTTTCAAAATGGCACGCAGCATAACGCCAACAATTTTCATTCTTTTCATTCCAAATTTTGAGCACATCTTTAAAATAAAATTCCGAGGAGAAGTACGTACGGGACTTTTCACAAGGTAAGCATAACATTAGTTATTAACAAATGATTGACCTTTTTTCGGTCGAAAATTGAGTTTTTACTTTAAATCCTTGCCAATTACACAAAAATTCATATTTTCAAAATCCCCTACGTATTTCGCTAGCTGTACTCATGTAAATTAATATATGTTTAATTGTGTTTTCCAAATTCAAATTTGCGTCAGTTTCAGATTCAACATGCCTCGCGAGAGTGGTTCCAGCGTCACCATTTTTTATAATTGTTTTTTTGTTCATTTGAAGATATGACTAATAACATCCTTAAATATTATTATCCTCTTACTTGTCCTTACATCATAAAAATCACGAAAAATCACTTAATATTAGACGTTTACAGTGGTGTAAGTCCTTACATTGACGGAAGTTAAATTTAAAGGAAGTTAATAAGGCCGTTAACAGTATTTGAATTTAACTTAAAAGTTAAATCGTTAAGCAATATGTTAACTTCGTTATTTAACGGCTAACGGAATAACGTTTTTCTGCTCACCATTGCTCATACATGGTTACTTGCAGTATGTCTTGTTTCAGTTTGCTTTCCTCCACTGTGCACGTCGTAGTTTTGCATTTGCGGTTTTGTGTCATTTTCTTCTTCCTGTATGACTAAAGTGAACAAAATATTCGCGTTTGTACCTCAACATCGCGGGCATAGTATTTGCTAACAACATCGGAAGTTGACTCATTGTCCCCCATAATTCGGAGGCACATTTGTGTGTACCCCACTAGTAAAATATTTGATTAGTGATAAAAAAAACATTAATTGAGCTACGAATGGAAAAATACAAGTCACTGAGTGCGTTATAAATAATAATACTATTGATTAGGACCGAAAACCCGAACCGTTACAGAAAGTGAGATTATATTTGACGTTTTCCAGGCAAACGATTTTTTTTCCAAGGCGCAAACCAATTTTTTATTTTTGATAATTTTTGGTGAGCTGCTGTTGACTTCCTTTAAGGCCTAAGGAAATTCAATATAAATCACGGTCCAACACAAAAAAAATTGGTTCTTACGAGATACAAACCTCCAAGGAATCGCATGTGGCTCACAGTGCCCTGTGAGACATTATGTGCCCCACTCTTCCCTACAAAGCGAACAAGAATTGCAGCTCAAAAAAAAATTGCCCACCAAAGACCTTGAACCTTTCCACTCCATTATCCAGTAATATCTATTAACAAGAATGGATAGCATGGAATTGAAATCGTAAATACACATATCATATATTTCCAATAAACAAATAATAAGGCGGGCGGGGGGGGGGGCTTTTGTATAGGCCAGCAGTGTATATGATGAAATTCGCATTATTTTCACTGCTCCATAGAACAAGTGCATCTTAAAACCCACAAAAATGTCCCTTCCCACTCTTATCAGCGAGTCTATTTGCAAACAGTACTTCCCACACGCTGTATTTTCATGTTTATTCACAAGTCTAGAAACAAAGTTCTGCCGCAAAAATAATACATAAGAGCAAATCTCCGTGTGTTATGGACGCAAAATATTATTCAAGCAATGAGACACTTTGACGGCTTGCGCACACGAGAATCGCAATCACGATAAGATAACGACGAGATTAAGAGAGATCGATTGACTTTCAGCACGATTCCTAGTGGAATAGCCATTCGAATAAAACATTATTCACTTCAAACACCCTGCAATTTCGATCTGCGAAAGGTCAATGTCTTTTCTTTGGACTTAATTTCCTTTTTAATATCGAGAAAACACGTTTCCAACGGCCTAGCATTTTTGAGTTTTAGGAAATCAGTCAAATTAAAAAAAAAGTACTATTCCAGTCTATTTCTAAGGCTAAGGCTGCCTTGAAAGAGGGTCGATTATATCGAAGGAGAGCTTCAACAGCCCAGCAGGTGCTTTTCGAAAAAGAGGAAGGTGAATTCTATGGGCCTGGAATAGCTGATTAGCTCTAGGCATGATATTTATCGATTTATAACAATGAAATCAATATTTTTATGTTTGAACGCGTTTTTCTCAAAACGATATTTTTCAAACTTACTGCAATTCTAACTCGAATACAAATCATCCGATCGACTTGAATATTGGTTTCGTGTACTTAGTATTTGTTTCTTCGTACAATGACGACCCAGTTTTTCGATTGGATAAGAAATGTCAATTTTTCATGCAAAAACCATCCGATTTTTAAGCGTAACTTAGCATTTTTTCCAAAATTCCTCCATTTTCCGCCTAGAAGGCAATACCTTCTGGTTTAACGGATTTTTTTTTTAATTTCAGTCACTGAGGGCCGCAACACTGCAGCAGTGGGAGAACTTTTTTCTTGAGATTCGGGAGACAACGCATAAGTAGTTGAAAATTGAATATTTTCATACAAAAAAATTTTGTATGTACATGATTTCTGCACAAATATATCCTCGAAATTTCAAAACATTCGATGCAATACTTTTCATTCAATAAATTTCCCAAAATCATCTTTATTTTAGGCCGACACAATAGAGATGCCCCTAATATCGACCAAACACGTTTCCAACGGCCTAGCATTTTCGAGTTTTAGGAAATCAGTCGAACTTTGTAAAAATTATGGAGAAAAAAATACGATGTCAGCCTACTTCGACGGTGTCTGTGTATAAGTAGATTTTTGCTTTCCTGGAACACACAAATGTTGACAAACGTGTTCATATATATATATATATATATATATACAGGGTGAGGCACTAACTGTTGCCACCTTGAATATCTCTGTAATTATCGACGTCACAAAGAAATGTTTGAAACAAAAGCTGTACCGTACGAAAGGGGTCATCCAATGCGACCATTTTTTTTTATCTCAGTGAAGGAGCTATCGCACAGTCAAGGTCACCTCCACTTTTTTAAATGAGACGGTACATTTTTTTTCAACTGTATTGTAGAGCATCGTAAACTGCATAAACGAATTTAGGGGTTAAAGTCGTTCAAGGTCATTTAAGATCAAAAAGTGAAATGAACTTAATTTTTATGTGACATTACCTTTATTCACAGTAGATGTTCAGAATGATTGCCATTGGAATCAATGCAGTATTGCAATCTCCTCATCAACAATTTCTTATCACTTCGGCACTTATCGCCGAATTCTTGTCATTGTTTTGTATGTAAACGACGGCACCAAACCTACAATGTACATGGAGCATTCTACAATGTTTCGCCCAAACAAACCCAAGATAACGATAGTAAGAATGGTGAGACTAGTATTAATGAATCAAGCGAATGTAAATGATGTATTCTTTTGAAGAGCAAACTGATATGCTTCTAATTTACGGAGATTGTAAGAAAAATGCAGTAAGAGCTAGAGACTTATACGCTGAAAGATTTCCTGAACGTACTCATCCTACACGGCGTACATTTGACAATTTTGTACACTAAACTGAGGACAACTGGATCCTTAACCTGTCGGGAAAGTAACCGACAAAAGCGAGTTACTAACGAAGAAACGGAAATTGGTGTTCTTGCCGCCGTTCATCGAGACCCTTGAGCGAGTTCTCGTCAAATTGCGAGAGAATCTAGCGTAAGCCAAAGAAGTATTCTACGTGTTCTACATCGTCATAAATATCATCCTTACCACATCAGTCTCCACCAGGAATTAACTGGTACGGATTTCATGAATCGCACTGAATTCTGCCGATGGGCTCAACGCCAGATTCAGAGAGATTACTCATTTATTAATCGGATTTTATTTACTGATAAGGCAACATTTACGAATTATGGAAATATTAACTTGCATAACATGCATTTGTGGTCAACTGAAAATCCACATTGGCTTCGGCAAGTTGCAAACCAAAGACCGTGGCGGGTTAATGTATGGTGTGGGATTATTGGGGATAGAATAATAGGTCCTTATTTCATCGAAGGGAATCTTAATGGTAGGAAGTACACCACATTCGTTCAAGAAACATTAGATCCGTTATTGGAAGAAATACCTTTAGAAACAAGAAACAGAATGTGGTATCAACACGATGGGTGCCCGGCACATTTTTCGCTGATAGCTAGAAATGAATTGCAAAAGAGATTTTCAAATCGTTGGATTGGACGCGGAGGAGCTGTATCGTGGCCGGCTCGCTCGCCAGACTTGACGCCTCTGGACTTTTTCCTGTGGGGATACTTGTAAGATCTTGTTTATAAAGAACGTCCAACTACGCCGGATGATATGCGTGAGAGAATTCTTCGAGACTGCGATTCGATAAGTGCCGAAGTGATAAGAAATTCTACACAATCCGTGATGGGGCGATTGCAATACTGCATTGATTCCAATGGCAATCGCTTTGAACATCTACTGTGAATAAAGCTAATTTCACATAAAAATAAAGTTCATGTCACCTTTTGATCTTAAATGACCTTGAACGACTTTGACCCCTAAATGTTTTTTATGCACTTTTCGATGCTCTACGACATAGTTGAGAAACAAAGGTACCGTGCCATTTAAAAAAGTGGAGGTGACCTTTACTGTGCGACAGCGCCTTCACTGAGATAAAAAATGGTCGCATTTGATGACCCCTTTCGTACGGTACAACTTTAGTTTCAAACATTTTTTTTTGACGTCGATAATTACAGAAATATTCAAGGTGGCAACAGTTAGTGCCTACCCTGTATAGGTATGTGTGTGTGTGTGTGTGTGTGTGTGTGTGTGTGTGTGTGTAGCGTGTGTGTGTATGTGTGTGTGTGTGTGTGTGTGTGTGTGTGTGTGTGTGTGTGTGTGTGTGTGTGTGTGTGTGTGTGTGTGTGTGTGTGTGTGTGTGTGTGTGTGTGTGTGTGTGTGTAGTGTGTTTGTGTGTGTGTGTGTGTGTGTGTGTGTGTGTACACGCACGCACGGACACACACACACATGTATATATATATACATATATTATATTCAACTTTTTTCTTTGCATTCAAGGTAAAAATATTAAAAAATTTTAGCATTTTTGCGCTTTAGGAAATCATTCGAATTTTGTCCAACTTACGGAAAAAAAAGACGATGTCAGCCTACTTTAACGGTGACAGTACATAAGCAGATTTTTGCTCTTCCGAAACACAAAAATGCTAGACCATTGGGAACGTGTTAGTTTAATGTTTATTTATTTATTTAATATTCAAGGTTCCTTCATTTGGATTTAATGTAAAAAAGAAAATAATTTAACATGTTTCCAATGGTCTAGCATTTTTGGGTTTTAGGAAATCAGTTGAATTTTGTTAAAATTGTGGAGAAACAAATATGTTAGCATACTTCAACGGTGTCTGTATATAAATAGATGTTCGCAATTAGCATAGCAATGCAGTACATCTCATCAGTTTTACTCTAGCCTGTGAGTCATTATCTACACGTTCGAAGTGTGCATCACTAGAACAGAATGATTTTATTTTCGCTTGCTCAAAGTTCTTTTCACAGATCTTAGCTACGAAAACCACTCAACCATTTTCTACAAAAACTTATCTGGAGATCAGCAATCAAAACTTAGAAAGAAATACATCGTACATTAGTAAACGTAAGGGAATGAAAAAGCAAAAAGGAATTACCGTTGCGTTGCAACGATGCAAACTTCAACAGTGCCTGTAGGGAAATTGTGCTAAAGATGACATAGTCAAATAAGACTATGCCTTCGAATACCTTTTCAAATATTCGCGCTATGCGAGTAGCCATGACGTTCTATGGTTTGCCCGCAGCGGAATCTAGTATAGCCGTCAGTGAATGCGAGCTTTTGCGTAGTGAATAATTTCGTGAATTTGGAATGCAAAAAAAACTGACCACATTCCCGTATAGAAATATGAGTCAGGAAAAAGTACTGCCCCTGATCTGCCTTCCATAGATAATATCAGGCTCGGGTCCCCCCTTTCACCCTGGAATAGGTTCGCAATGTAACGTGTCTGAGGCTAGGTCCCGAACCGCCGTTCCCTTTCTGGGTAACTGGTCAGGAACGGGCCGGAGAACAAGCGGTAAATGGCCAGGAAAGTTGTAGGGAATAGATCAGGAAATAACCAGGAACAAACGAAGAAATTAAAAATGATGTTTCAGCATTTTTGGAACCCTTGAGGAGGTAAAATCGGAAGTGTATTCAATTTAGTATTTCGACAACATACTATTTGTTGGTTATCTACTTGCTAAGGTAGTAGATGTGTGTATACATACGCTTGCTCGCATTTCCTGATATGCACAGAGACAGAAAAACATACACAGATCACTATCCGAGCGAAAAAGGCCTATAGTGCAAAGGGTTATTTCACAAGGATCGCAAAATCATAAGCGTAAGAGCACCGTTGTAAGCATAGCATTTTTGTACGCAGTTTAATACACAGGGCGAACTTTTATCCTCGTACGATGGTCCCTTGCTTACGCGAAGCGCTTCGCTTGTAGCCATCTGGTGGGTTCTTGACGAAATACATTCAGGTAATATCTTCCCGGCCAGAACCTTGATATTTTCCAACATGGCGACAAGGCGTTCAAAAACCACGAATGACCTACTTTACTTTTATGCCTCATAAAATAATTCGGCTATTCTTTATGCTCAAATCATTAGTTATCGTAATCCCGGTATTTATGATAAGCATTGTTATCCTCATCGATTATCATCGATGAAATGAATGCTTTTAATGATGAATAGAATTACAACAGTTGTATTAGTTGCATCTCAATCAATTATAAATATCTTTGAGGGGTGAAAAGCAAAGTAGCTTTTCGTCAGTTCTTAAAGACAGGCTCCTCTTTTCAGAACATGTCAATGGTCTGGCTGGGTATACATTACGTGGATATACTTGCTCGCAATGTATCCTGGCCAGAAGATTATAATTTCCAAATAGGGTAAGCCGTAAAAAACGATGTTGCGATCTTTCCGCTTTGTTCCATGGGAGGGCCCCATCAGGAGGGCGTCAGGTTAATCAGACAAGGCAGGTTTGGTCAAGGTCGGACACAAAGTAAGGAATGATTCCGGTCATATTTCTGCACGGGTTATGATCTGGTGCTAAAAATACCCTTCGGATGAGATTTTTTCCAGTTGAAATAATTTATTCACAATCTGGGGCCATTGTACTTCACAAATAGTGCACAGCGGATATTCTAATTCCAAAGTTTTTGTCACAATAAATAAACAAAATCTGCATTCACTCATGCGTAAGTTGGTATACCAGACGTCGGTGTAGGATGATACACTATGTCATATTACCCTGCTGCATATAAAATCAGATCTTTTGGCTTATCGTTATAGGATGACTGGCTATAAATTCAGATATAAATCAACGAATCTCGACTTGGAAGAGCTGGTCGCAAGAACATATGGCCAAGACCTTTTCAGCTGTAAAAAATAATAGAATGGGTTGGCTTTTAGCATCCAAACATTTTATCGTGCCACGGGCAACGCTTCATCGTCACTCTAATAATGTTCCAGTCATAATTGGTTGCTATAAACTAACCTTTAACCCAGAAATTAATGTATCTCATCATAATTCGGTCGACTTGTGTAAGATGACACACATGCCATCTTAGAACGAGCAATGTCGTCTTACACACGTCAACCTACATGTGGTTCTTTATTTTTATATTTTTTATTCAAGTATCGTCCTGAAACTGATTCTATTTCATTATAATAATAAACCTTTATGGATATACGCTTGGCTGTGAATTCATACGTCATCATTTATGTAAATATTTTTCGTAAAAGAAGAAGTATGTCATCGTAAGCACAACTCTCCTATCTATGGTACACGTTGCGAAAAAGATCCGATACAATGCGACCTCCTAGTGTGAATTATCCGAAGAATGTGCGAACGACGTTTCTTTTTCCTCCCACCAGTGACCGCTAATTTTTCTACGTCTATTTAAAACCCCTGTGCCGGTGTGTTTGTGTGTGGCGTGTTCCATCCGAAGCCAGCCAGCGCCCTCATCTCATAGTTATCGATAACTCGCTGTTTCGTCACGCTCCACACGAGCGCACGGCAACATGAGCCCATATCATTTCTGAATCATCGAACTGGCGACAGGCAACAAAAAAAATAAACTTAAGTATAACGCCACGCCGGAGGTTGCAATCGTACGACACGTCCATGTACTACGTTGTAAGACGAACCAACCGACGCAATTCACAATAATAAAACCTACACGTCCATCTGCTTAGAGGGAATTTATCACTCAATCTGTTTTACCATTGATCGACGCTCTTGCACTCCCTCTCGATATTTACGGTCCATTTCGTTTAAAAGATTCGATAATTTGTGTGAAGCGAGAATTTTTTTCTATTATTGTCAGAGTGCACTGGTGTTTGAACCATATATTCTGCTAGGATTATTTTTGATTCGATGTTTCGGTTAAAAAAATCTGTGAACGTATTCTCATGAACTTTTTATTTATTTTCGGGCGAATGTTGCGATCTGTCGATATCATATGTTTTATGTAAATATAATCAATGAGATAAAATATGTAATAACATACTAAATTCATTAACAAAAACTTTATTTACTGCAAACAATTATGAAGTAAATAACATTTACTTATATTTGCTAGTGAGGTTTATTTTATCTTTACGTACACAACAAATTACTAATGCAGTTGTTTTCAATTTTGAAACACCAATGGTGAAGATTTCAGTTTCGAAAGCCATTTTTTATATACAGGGTGACAATTATAAAGTGGTTAGGTGTTTTTTGCGAGTGGTGCGCAGGGATTTTGCGACCGTGAAAAATATGATTTATAGCGGCCCTTCAAGTCCTCTGAAAAAAATATCGCGTATTTTTTTAGATTACTAATATTGACTAAGAACAATTGAGCATTCTGGAAAAAAATAAAAATTTGATTTTGGGTAGATTTTGATGTGGAGTAAAATTTGATTTTGAGTAAAATTAGATTTTGCGCAAAATTTCAGTAAAATGTTCTATTTTAAAGTGATTAAGTGAGATTTAATTCATTAATGAACAAATTTCGGAGGCTTGTTTCGTATCCGAAATTTAATTGTCTTCGTTCTGATGAACTCAAAACGAAATTGTGATTTTTTTCTTCAGAATGATCATTTTTTTCCTAACCAATACTAGGCATAAAAAAATACGCTATATATTTTTTCAAAAAAGGACTTGAGCAACCGTTAAGGGTTCATCTTATTTTAGACACTAAAAAAGGCTATTTTCCTGAATTTGTTTGATAGGTTTACATTATATATATTGATATAAAAGTTGTTACATTTGATAAATACACTTTCGAAATACATTTAAAAAGAAATTATTTATTTAAGTCACTATTTATAGACGAAAATGTCAGTTAAAAAAATGTCCTAAAAAAATTGTAGATCTGCGCTGTTGATGAAATCTCGAAGATGGATCATCCGAAACAAAAAAATCAAACGGTTTTAGATTCAGTATGTTAATAGCTATAGCGCATATCATACGATTTTTGATATATGCAAAAATAACAAAATGGCGGACATTTTTGGAAAAAACGTGTTTTTCACCGTTTTTGGCAAAAACGAATAGTAAACATCAAAATTTGAACAAATTCTTTATATGCGCCATAGCTATAGTTGTAAATAATATGTGGTTGAAATTTCATAAGAATGGGTTCAGTAGTTTCGAAGATTTTATCAACAAGCCGTCGAAAAACGTTGTTTCGAGAAAAACGCGTTTAAAGTTTGGTTGGGTTACATAAATATATGAAAAATGTTTTTTAGTATTTCGAAAGTGTATTCATTGAGTGTAACAACTTTTTTTTTATCAATATCTATACTATAAACCCATAAACAAAATTTATGAAAATAGCCTTTTTTAGCGTCTAAAGCGAGAAGACCCCTTAAATATCATATTTTTTATCGGTCCCAAAATCTCCGTACCCGACCCTTAAAAAACACATGGCCATCTTTCAATTGTCACCCTGTAGAATTAATATATATACACGTATATACGCATGAAAAATTATTGAATTACAAAGTGACCGTTCCGAGTTTCATCACTGATGTACGTGTACGCAATATACACATGTTCTCAAACACACAAACTTGAATTACCAGCTACGTAATGTCGACCATTGTGGGTGTTCGTATTCACCGCTGGAGATGACGCAGATTATTTATAAACGAAAAGTCAACCACGAGAATCAACCGAGAAATAACAATTGATCTCGAAGTATGTCAGCAAGTATCGATTGCACGATCAATAAAATTTCTTGGCAATTCTCGGAGCTGACGACTCCATGCATTGGTCTCTTCGAACAATTGCGTCGCAGTCGAACTGGCTGAAACTGCGATGAGTTAATTCGATCGATACACACACACACACACGCATTATTTTTTCAATGCTATTCGAGCCGGAAAGATATCCTTTACATATGTAGAAGACGGAATATGTGTGGCGAATTAAAAAAAAATAAGAATTTTTCCGTGGCCCACGATGAGCTCAAATTTAAGGAAATGAGAATATACGATTCTGACGAACCGACGTGACGTTCAAGTTCGCATCGTTGGAACGAAATGAGAATGACTTTCTTCGAAACGCCCACATTTTTTGGTTGATCTCACCTACAAAAATTGTCGAAACGTTTTTCAGGATTGCCATTAAATATCTGCAATCTAATTATGCAGAAAAAAATATGTTGGATAATATTGAAAATGAATCAATTGTACGACGTTAAAGTTTGCATCGTTGGAATGGAACGAAAATCAATTATTTTTAATTGTTCGAGTCATTTTTGGCTGCGATAATTACCTAAACGAATTCTTGTCAAAAATTTGCGACCTCAATTCGCCTACCTACCTTACGTGTTCTTATCAAAGATTTGCGACCTCAATTTGCAAAAAAAATATACTTTGGATAAGTATAAAAATAAAGAAATGAAAAATAAGAAAAAAATCGTTGCATCCCAACGATGCAAACTTCAACGTCATTAATGGGTGAGGCCACAGTAGAATTTTCAAAAAATCGATTTTTTTTTGTTGCTAAAACGGTGCTTTATCATCATGAGAATAAGTTACTATTCGATTTATAGCAAGACAAACTTTTTTCACCGACTTTAAGCGTCTAACGTAAGCCCACCTCTGGCACGGCCTTAGAGTGCCTAAAACTTTAAACGAGTTTTTCTCGAAACAGCTTTTTTCCAATTGGCGTGACAAATATAACTTCAACAATTTTCACTCGATTTACTTCACATTCAAAAGTTATGTTCCTAATTGCATTTCGCCGAGAAGTACGTACGGAATTTCTCATTAATCGAAAACTTTTCATTTTATGAGCAGTTTTATACGAAATTTTTCACTGAAAATTCATTCAAATACATACACCTCAATTCAAATACCTACAACGTTTGAGAAAAACAATATTTTTTAAATTCCGTACGTACTTCTCTAGGTATTCTAATGTAGATTGACGAGAATTGTTTTTGGTTATAGGTAAAAAATTGTGGATGCTAAATGTCACGCCGCGGAGCGCCTACAAAAAAGATAACAAAAGAAAATAGTAGTTGGCCGCTTGTACATTGAGAAAAAATATATATATTTTTTCTAACAGCTTGATATTCATACCAAATATATGTGTAATTAATTTTATGAGTGAATCACTTTTTTATACAAAAAAATTGTTACTGTGACCTAACCCCTTGAATTGTGAAGAATTTTCGTTGCCTTCTAGCGCGGCAAACTTCAACACCACGGGCTTGCAGTGTCAACCGTATGTACAAATCGACAAAGGACGTCCAACGCTGATTGAATAAATTTCAATTCCAACCCCGATCTCCAGTCGACGTTTCGTTCTTTTGTATTTTATATTCAATATATTCAAAACTAGCACTTCGTCGGTCATGAAAACCGAGCAGTCAGATCTCGATCTAAAAAGTATGGGAACGCAATAAACCGATGCAGGTTCACAACCACATAGCCGTGACATTCAATGTTTATTTTTTAATGACTACGCGGTTTTTAAGGTGAGTCCATGATGCATAACTTCCACTTCAGTGCAACGTTCATTTGGAATTACGAAACGGAAAAGGAACGACGTGCGAGCGATAACGATTGAACGATACTATAGCATTGCTGAAATTAAATGATGTGCCAAGAAGAGTGAGCATGTTTTTAAGCGTATGAGCGAATCATGACGTGTTGCTATATCTCCCTCTCCCCTCTCTTTCTCTCTCTCCTCGAAGCGAGTGTGATGAGAATC
This sequence comes from Ophion obscuratus, assembly GCA_964007375.1. Lineage (NCBI taxonomy): Eukaryota > Metazoa > Arthropoda > Insecta > Hymenoptera > Ichneumonidae > Ophion > Ophion obscuratus. Next base: position 29,978,781 of record OZ023321.1, on the reverse strand, counting down.
TAAAAATATTGCGCACTTAAGAAGTTACATTTATGTGGCTCACCGAAAAATCAGACTGGTTTGGGATTTTTTTTGACAATACTAAAACAGCAATGAGAATGAGGTCTGAAGAGTTTTTTTCTACATGTGTTTATGTATACATTTTTTTGTCAATAACAAACAGTTCTGAAAATCCTCAACCTCCGATTGAGCTGAAATTTTGCACAAACTTTCCTTCTAATATTTAAGACAACCCCTCAAGGGATTTTTGGCGACTTGCAATAGTTTTCGAGATATTGAATTTTATAGTTTTTTTTTTATCGCGCGCCGACTATATCTATATCTGCTACGTCTCCGTTCATACCTATATATGTTATCGCGCTCCCCGTTTTGTTCAAACAAAAATACCCAAAAATACCCAAGCAAAACCTAATCCAAAAATTATTGCGCGTCGCCGAAAATCCCTTTAGGGGCTGCCTTTAAATATTAAAAGGGAGGTCTGTGCAAAACTTCAGCTCCATCGGAGGTTGGGCGTTTTCGGAACCTTACTCGAGAGTTTTTTGGAGGGGGGATTCTGCGGGAGGACGCAGAACTTTTATGCATGAGCACCTTTAAAGCGGGATATACATTTAGACGGTAAAAAACTGAGCAATTTTGACGGATTTTTCAAACTAAGAAATGATTATGCTACATTTATTAAACTGTAGGTATACTTTAACAGTATATTTAAGGGGTTACCCCCACTTGCGATTTTGAAAAAATCGATTTTTTTTATTGCATTTTTTTGAAGTATAAGTATCTGAGAATATGTCCTGAAAATTTCAAGTCGATCCGAACAAAATTGACTGAGATATGAGCGTTGAAAGAGAAGAATCCGTTGTGTAAACGACCGGAAATTGAAACTTTAAACGCGTTTTTCTAAAAATGGCGTTTCTGAAGTCGGTGACCAAGATTACTCGAACACTAATGAACCGATCTTCTTGAAATTTTGCAGGCTTATTTAATACATAAAAATATGGTCTTTAATCGTTCGATTTTTTTTTTTCGAAAAAAAAAATGGCCGTTTTGTAGCCAAAAAACGGCCGTTTTTTTAGTTAAAATCGAACCATTAACTTTGACTGTACGCCATTTTGTGAAAAATGAATATTTTTTAAAGTCCTTCGATTAAAGACTAGTTTATAATTATATTTGACTAAATCCATCCGCATTTTTTTTCAGATGATCCACTTCGCCGTAATGTTGGTCACCGCAAACCGTGTATATAAAAACATTATTTCATTGACGGCCATTTGCCACTAAACAATGTAATATTTTTCAGTAACAAAAATTACTGAAAGTTCCTCAAGATGTGTTCTTTAAGATGGTATATTGATCGATTAAAAAAGTTTTGTAGTTTTCTTTTAAAAAATTCATGAAAAAGGCCTTTTTGCGCTACAAGTGGGGGTAAAGCCTTAAGTATACAAAACAATTTTTTAATTCATTTTTCATCACAATGGCGGAGCTGTGGCTGAGTGAACAGCAAGGTTGCCTTGGGGGTTGCGGCTCGGCGTGCAGTCTAGCTTCACGAAGACTTTGACTTAAAAAAAAATCAATTTTTTTTCAGTTGGAGCATGTATAGTTTCTATTTGACAATTATTAAAATAAAGAAAATGCAAACTTGAGACGACGGCATGCATTTCCCAAAAAAAACATTTTACGATAAATTTCTGTAAAATTTGGTTTGAAAAAGTAGTTTTTTCTAATTTTTTAGAAACAATTCTCGCCAAGTAGGAGATAGCGATATTATCAATATTTCTACCAAGTTTCAACTCAATCGGCTTAATAGTTTTTGAGTAATCCTGCACGCCAATTTCGATAATGCAGTTTTGAGAAAAACGCGTTTGAAGTTTACCATACGCCCGCTCCGAATCCAAGCGGTGAGGCACATCATTGACGGGCCGTAATGTTTCAAGTTTTTCGAATTTTGCTTTGAAACTTTGGGAAAATATTCTACACATGTAGTTTTATCGCTTAAAGAGAAAAAATGAAAACCATTTTTTTTAATCGTTGTAAATGTAGATCTCGCCTTAATGAAAGAAATTGTCATTTACATTAGTTTTGTTAGAGAAATACACATGATTATTAAAAGATATGTTTTTTTTCGCAAAATGGCATAAGTGCGACAAGTTTTTTTTGCAAAAAAAATCAGCCTTAATTTGTTTATGAAATCGAGAATTGGTGATAAATTGTAAAAATCGCGTGTACTTCTTTAGACAATCTATTTAAGAAGCTACAGTTAAAGTTTCAAGTCAATCGCATGAAAACAGCTTGAGTTATGCGTCCTCCCGATTTAAAAAACGTCGTTTCTTATACATAATTTGATCCAACAAAAAAGAGATCAACCTTTTTTTCTACGTAGAGGTAACGCCTTAAGGTGGGAGCCTGAATTAGAAGGTCCGAAAAATTGTCTTTTTTGTTGCTTAAATAGGTGAACTATCTAACAATATATTTACAAAGTTACAGAAGCTAATTGTGAATATTTTCGAAGATACAAGTCCTCCTATTCTTTTTTCCAGCTTTCATTTTCACGATTCGTCCAAATTGGCAGGCGTGATAGTAAAAAAAAACTAAACGACTTATTGAATCAAACTAACGTTTGTTTTCTTCAGAGTGAAAATCTCTTCTAAGGGAATTTGAAAAATCGTTGAAAAAGTATTTTTGAATAATTTTGATAGCACGTTAAAGTGTTTTTTTAACACCATTTTTTTCAAACCTGAGGAAAGTTATAATGCCACGATTTTTTCAGCCTTTTCTTATTCACCCAGAAGAAAAATATATTACAATTGAAAGTTTTATTGGTTTATTTGGTTCAGTCAAGAATTACAAGCTGCATCTTTTCCGCCGATTAGGGACTGCCGTGGCAAGACGCACATGGAATAGGCTGATAAATCTGCAGTCATTTATTGTTTCATGTTGAATTTTTTTTTAATGCATTTCAAATATACATGAAGATATACCTCAATGTTAACTGGGCTCACTTGTTTTTTTTTCCTTCCAAGAAAATTCCCGAAAAAACGCTTCTTCGGACCTTCTGATTCAGGCTCCCGCCTCAAGACGAACCTATTTTGGTATGAATGCTTCGCGAATTAAGGACATACACCTAGATGGTCGAGGTCCAGGATTTAGAAGCTATGGACATTCCGTCGACCGTAAAAAACCTACACTATGGGCCTGGTATCGCTGATTCCATGTAAGTTGACAAATTTCATGATTTATTCAGTCCCAAGTTTTCAAACGCGTTTTTTTCAAATCCACGTTTTTCAAATCGGTACCCAAAATTTCTGGAAAACCAATTAACCGATTGCCTTGAGGTTTTTTGTGTTTATTCTATACCCCATTATCTAGTACTTGTCATAGGATTTTTTTCCGTTACTTAGTTTTTGTTTTATAGGCAAAATAATAACTAATTTTTGGCCCAAAAATCACTATTTATGTTCAAACGTCCGCCATTTGGTCATAAATCGATATTTTCAAAATCGGCTGTGACAAGTACTAGATTATAGTATCTAATTTAATAGTCTTTTTTTTTCAAATGATTTTTGAAGAAACGCCAGTGGGTACCATATACGCAGATTTTTTTACGACGCTCCAAGGATCATACAATATCCTTGTATATTTTTGATATTTTTAAATAAAGAAAATTAAACATATTTTTGAATCTATATACTTTTAGATAATTAAAACTCCAATCCGAAATGTCAAATGGTTTTCCTTGAAAAATTCACAAAAATGACCTTTTTTCCGGCTCCTAGGTGTATATCTCCCCTTAAGGCAGTATATAGAAATATAAGCCGAACAAAAGATCTATCGTTACAAATGTACGTAAGTTTTGCGTCAAAGGAATATACGGGTTCAATATGTATGTAAGTTTTGTACGTAAGTTGTAAATGTACGTAATCTAAAATGTAAATGTAAAATGTACGTAAGTTTTGAGTGAAAGGAATATACGCGTTCAATATAGTGCGAGCATGTCATACCGGGAATGAGAAATTTTATATTTCATCGCTCTTACGACATTCTTGTTTGGAGGGTTGTGTGGGAGTCTTGCAGAAATGCTACCATGGCGATAAAAAGCGCAAGCATCAATACTTGGCTTCTTTGGGTTCGATTCACTCACCCATTGAAGAACCGTAATACTTCGATTTGCAGTATCATGCTTGCGTTTTTATGAATCGTTTCATTCTCACATATGATGTGATGTTGATGTTATCAAGTTTTAGGAGGTTTTCGAAGGATACGTGATGATTGTATGGATTTTTGGTTTAAACAATTGAAGCTTTGTTCCTATCGATATTTCAATGCCCGAAGAAAATAAACGAGGCTCGTCGCGTTCCCAAGTGCTAAACACTGGGTGACACACTTGACGTGGCCCAACAAGTCTGTGCAGGAGCCCAAGGAATTCTCGTTCCAAACTTCTTACGCAATGGTCGCAACTGTCGAGCTATATATCAACGCACCTACGCTCGTCGCTTATTGTCTTAGCTCATCGACGGATCGGCGCTTCGCTGGAGCTTTCTGATGACTGGAATAAGAAACGGACCCTCATTGAATCGGAGTAAAAAGTCTGAGAAATGGGAACGATACGTCTTGCTGTTCCAGGTTATCGCGAGAATAAATGGCAATTGCTCTGCAGCTCAAAATTAAGTGGGGTATTTGTGGGATTTAATGTCACGAAAACTACTCACGCCATTTACTTTATTTTTGGTATATCATTAGTATAAGTACAAACAAAGACATCGGTAAAATTACAAGAAAAAATATAAATAAATGGAAAAGTTGTGTGTCATCGCGAGAAAAACGTGCAGTCAAATGGTACATCTAATTTCCGTCATCTGTTTGGTCTGTAAGCGAAAAGAAATTGTTTCGTCATTTATATTCGAAGGACTGTCGTCTCCTGAGTAATTTCTCCGATAACGTCCCTTGGCAATTATTCACGTGTTTTGCATCATATCTTACAGATACCTTCCTTCATGTTTATCCACATGTACCGCCAATAAACTTGAGGCGTTAGGCTACTGCGAAATTGATGAAGACTCGTTCGTCGCTTAAGGGGTTAGGCCACAGTAGCGGGTATAAAATCATGTGCGAATTTAATAATTTTTTTCGTATGAAAAAGTGATTCACTCATCAAATTGATTACACATCTATTTAGTATGAATATCAAGCTGTAAGAAAATATATCAGGTTGATAAAAAAGTTTTGTCGCAAAAATTTTAAAAATGTCTTTTTATATATTGACGCAACATGACATCGAGCTATGTCAAGAATATTCTAGAATGTTTTCTACTCTTCCGCGTGACAGGGTATAAAAGGGCGAGCGCGCGTTCTAGAGGACAGAAATGGCTTCGATCTCGCAGGAGCAACTTCGAGCGATCATTTTTTACGAGTGGCGGCGCGGCACGAACGCAAGCACAACTGCTAAAAATATACAGGATGCATTCAGCGAGAACGTAGTTTCTCATCGAACAGTCCAGCGTTGGTTCAATCGTTTTAAATCTGGAGACACAAGCCTTGAAGATTAAGACGTTCCGGACGACCGTCGATCATCGATGATGAAGCATTACTCCGCTGCATCGAAGAAAAACCGGAAGCAAGTACGCACGAGCTAGCAAGAGAACTTGGCTGCACCCAACCGTCAATAGTCAATCACTTACACAACTTGGGATACAGGAAGGTTCTAGCTCAATGGATACCACCACCGTATCACCGACGACAATAAGAACTGTCGCGTGACAATCTGCCAGTCTCTCCTGCTTCGCCACCATCGCAAGGAGTTTTTAGAAGATCTTGTGACGGGAGATGAAAGCTGGGTCTTGTATGATAACAGAACGCGTTTAGCCTACTGGCTTCCTATCGGAAAAAAAACGCCACACTAACCGAAATCTGATCGTCACTCACAAAAGGTTTGTTGTGCTGTTTCTGGGACGCAAAGGGAATGCTGTTTCACAATTTTCTCCCTGTAGGTAAGACGGTCTCCTCTACACGTTACATCGAGAATCTCCAGGAATTGGCAAAAGCTATAAGAAAAAACGGCCAAGACGTGCGACTGCGCACCTTCTCCACGACAACGCGAGACCCCATGTCGCAAAGGAAACCCACAAAACAATCGCTGAGCTTCACTGGAATACCGTTCCTCATCCACCATACTCTCTCGACATCGCGCCATCTGATTACCACTTGTTCAGACATTTGAAGGCATATTTGAGAAACAAAACTTTCAAAAACGTCGACGATCTCAGAAGGGATATTTCAAATTTCTTTGAGTTCCAGCCACCGCAGTTTTGGGCAAAGGGAATCAACGAGTTGCCAACTAGATGGTCGAGTGTCATAGAAACCGATGGCGAATATATTGTTGATTAGAAATGTTTTGTATAAGATATATAAATAAATAAATTATATTGAAATTATTGCGACAAAACTTTTTTATCAACCTGATATATACATTTTTTTCGATGTACAAAATGGCCGACTATTAATATTTTCATTTGTCTTTTTTCAGGCGCTCCGCGGCGTGACATTTAGCATCTACAATTTTTTACCTAGAACGAAAAACAAAAATTCTCGTAAATCTACATTAGAATACCTAGAGAAGTATGTACGGAATTTGAAAAATATTGTTTTATTCCAAAGTTGTAGGTATTTGAACTTAAGAAATGAATTTTTAGTGAAAAATTTCGTTACAACTGCTCATAAACTGCTCATAGAATGTAATAAAGTTTTCGATTAATCAGAAATTCCGTACGTACTTCTCTGCGAAATATAATTTAAAATATAACTTTTAAATTTGAAGTAAATCGAGTGAAAATTGTTAAAGTTATTTGTCACGCCAAATGGAAAAAAACTGTTTCGAGAAGTTTCGAGTACTCGGCCATTTTGTACATCAAAAAAAAATTTTTTTTCTAACGGCTTGATATTCATACTAAATAGATGTGTTAATAATTGTATGAGTGAATCACTTTTTCATACGAAAAAAATTGTTAAATTCGCCCATCATTTTATACCCGTTACTGTGGCCTAACGCCTTAAGGCAACTCAAATTGAAGGGGAAGGTTCAACATATGGTGCAGCAATCGCAGATTGAAGGTTAACTTATAATTGCAACCATAGAACTGCTAGTGAAACGTTTAAGGCGTTTTTCTCGACACTATGTTTTTCTAAATGATGTACACGTTTTCTCGACATCTAATAAACGGATTGACTTAAAATTTGGTATACTCATTCAGTGTAATAGTAGTTTATTCTTGACCAACGTTTTTTTTCTTAACATTTTTTCCATTAGTTATTCAAAATAATTTCATCTTTCCTAAAAAAATCGATTTTTTTTAAATGAATGAAATACGATAACAAAGAAAAGCTCGGTCAAGTCTCGGCCAATATTAACTTATTTGAGAACGAAAACTCCTGTTTGTTGCTTCAGATCAACCAGCTGCCCAAAATCAAGTACACCGTTGAGCCCCTCACGTTCGAAGGTCCTTCACAAGATTGTTTATAACTTCTTTAATTATTTATATTTTTTAATAAAACTTGGTACACACCTTCGTTAATGTACATGCACATAAATATCTATGTGATTTTTCAATCATCTTACTTGTTCCTTTAAGGGAGGAGATACCTTAAGGCGAGGAAAAAATTTGCTAATTTTCATGATTTTTTTTAAAGGAAACATTTCCTCACCATTTTCTCACTTGGGGTATGTTTTGGTACGACACGACGTACAGCTAAAAAAACTAATGGACCGATTCTGATGAAATTTGATATTAATCTTTCTAACCTTATTGTCTAAAATATGAACATAAATGTCTTTGAGAAAAAAGGTATTTTGTTATTGCAAAATGTAGTTATTTTTTTCGGAAAATTTTTGTTTCAAAGCGTACCATTTCATTAATTTTCAAAATTTCTCAAAAATGGCGAAGAAATATTTCCATTAAAAAACAAAATCATGAAAATCTACAATTTCTTTCTCGTCTAAAGGTATTGACACACTGGATCATTTTGAGCCAGACGAATTAAAAATAAAATGTTCACCTTTTCAAAATTGAACATATCCAATCGGTTTTCACAGCAAATTAACTTGATATTTTCCGAATTTTAATTATGCAGACATATTAAGAAATGTTTAAAGTATATCCCTGATTTTTTTCAATAATAACCGACGTAAGGGTTGTTAATGGCAGGTGGATAGTATCCGGGTTGAATTGACCCAGTGTGCCAAAATCGTGGCCAAATATAATTGCATCAACGAAAGGTAAAAATTGATTTTTTAAAAAATAACCCTGACTTTCGGACCATTTAATATTAAAAAATCAAACGTTAAAGAAGAGATTCAACATATTTTTCAAATATTAATCCGATATGGCCTTTAATTAACCAGACGCGATCGACTATTCGAGGATCGGATTATTCACAGATCCAAATTGCAGTTCGATACGGAGTGGACGCGTTCGAAATCTTATAGTAGATCCGATTAAAGCAATGGCCTGAAAAACACAAGGAGGTTTACTACCCACGTGGTCAGCATTACAACTGCAATAACACGCGCGGATAAACAGTTTCGCAATGCCGCTTACTCGCATAAGCTCAATACTTGGCACGGGCGCTATTTACTCCGGTCATTCACCACGAAAACCCTAAAAAAAACTCATTCACGGACGGATGAACAGTTCGGGAAGAGAATCACTTTCAGTTTTCTCGAAAAAACGACCAAGCAATTCATTCCAATTTTCGCTGATGTTTTATATCAACTTAAAAAGAGAAAGAATATTCAATAATACGTCGCATATTTTTTTCCCCCCATTTTCCAATTTTTGTTGCCAAAGTGCCAGTTTTTTTTAAATGCCATTTTATTTACAGATTTGCGGAATTTTTGTGCAACTTTTCCATGTTTTTCTTCAATAGGGTATCGTACACTATATAAGAAAAATACTAAGCATGTATAAATAAGGTCGTTTTCGCAATGAGCAATTGAATAATGTTGGCTTTAATTTATAAAAACTCAAAATAAGTTCTACAATTCATTTTTAAGGGGCTATACCAGTGTGAACGCCGAAAATTTGGGTGATTTTCGGGATTTTTTTGGAAGAAAAGTACTCACTTAAATGTTTCGAAAAATTAAGAATATATTTGGCTATATTCGACCTGTATTACATAATTTTTTCATAGAAAAATATTGAGATCCAAGCGACTTATACGCTGCCTTCGGAGGCGCCAAAAAAAAGGTCCTCCACTGCAGACATAATTCCAGCCGATTGAGTAGCTGAAACCGAAAAAAGGAAAAAAATGTCGTTAAACTGGAAGGTATTTCCTGTACAATGACGTAGGATTTTCGAAAAATATCAAAATCTAACAAAATGACGTAGTTATGAAAAAAAAGTCTGTTTTCCTGCCTATAAATGGTCGTTTTTTTCAATACCAAATCGTCAATTTTCATCCAATCAAAAATATCCTACGTCATTGTGGAGTAAATATATTCAAGAGTACTCAGTTAAAATTTCAAGTCAATCGGATAATTGCTCTTTGAGTTACAATGTCAGCAAATTTGAAAAAACTCATTCGGAGAAAAACTGGTTTAATGATTTCACTATCGATTTTTGCGAGATAAAATGACAAAGATACGGCCTTGAAATTTTCACAGGATATTCTTGAAAGTATAAACTGTCGAAAAAGGCAAAAAAATCTATTTTTCGAAAGCGTCACACTGGTATAGCCTCTTAAATGCTTTTTCGATCTGCTCAACGAATATGCGAAACGGTAGCCGCCATAACGCATTCCGTCGTGACGTCATTGACATAGTAGGCAAAGAAAGCAGGAAACGTATTACTTTCTAACCTGTTAAAGAAAGCGTAAACAACTATACATTCGCGTTTGTCATAGTTACTTGCAAATTAAAAAACAGTTATCTGTAATTCACAAAACCACAGATGAGTTTTTTCGGACAATGACTTTGGATTTCTTCTCGCAAGTTGTGACCAAGTCTTTCTTATATTTATACCACTTGGAATTTTAACAGGAGATATACACCTAGATGGTCAAGGTCGAGGATTTAGAAGCTGTGAACATTCCGTCGGCCGTAGAAGACCTACACTATGGGCCTGGTATCGATGATTCCATGTAAGTTGACAAATTTCATGATTTATTCATTCCCAAATTTTCAAACGCGTTTTTCTCTAAACCACGTTTTTCAAATCGGTACCCAACATTTCACGAAAACCAATTAACCGATTGCCTTGAGGTTTTTTGTGGTTACTCTATAAACCATTATCTAGTACTTGTCATAGGATTTTTTTTTCCGTTACTTAGTTTTTGCTTTATAGGCAAAATAATAACTAATTTTTAGACCGGTGCGACGGTCTAGTGGTTAGCGTGCTCGCCACTAATCCAGCGGACCGGGAGGTCCCGGGTTCGAATCCCAATCGCGTACATTTCGTCGTGAAATGTTCTTCTTCGGCATTTCGCGGCGAAATAAGACTAGTTCCACGACTGGGGGGCGAATCGATGACCGGCTGTATTGGTGTGTAGATTTTCCGCAGTTTCCCTATACCCATGACGGAAATGTCATGATGAATATAATACAGAGGGGGAAGTCGGCTGCGGCCGCAAGAGGGGGGAGCAGTGAGAAAGATGGAGAAAAAAGGAGAGTAAACAGTAGAGGAAAGAAACGGGCACAGTGAGGGGAAAAGAAATAGGTAACAAACGCGAAAAGCGTTGTACCTAAGGAAGAAACCAATAAAAAAAATAATAACTAATTTTTAACCAAAAATCACTATTTATGTTCAAACGTCCGCCATTTTGTCATAAATCGATATTTTCAAAATCGGCTATGACAAGTACTAGATTATGGTATCTAATTTAATAATCTTTTTGGTTTTTTTCAGATGATTTTCGAAGAAACGCCAGTGGGTACCGTATACGCAGATTTATTTACGACGCTCCAAGGATCATTCAATATCCTCGTATATTTTTGATATTTTTAAATAAAGAAAATTAAATATATTTTTGAATGTATATACTTTTAGATAATTAAAACCCGAATCCGAAAATTGAAATAGTTGTCCTTGAAAAAATTCACAAAAATGACCTTTTTCCGGCTCCTAGGTGTTTATCTCCCCCTAATCCACAAATTTCCCGGTGTTTTAAAACTAGTATTCTTACATTTAGGAACAACACACCAATGATAGGAATGTAACTCATTTGTGATTTAAAAAATCTACAGATATTACACAAAGTGCAACGATTTCATGGCATTGAAATTGTAATCAGACTTTTCGGGTAATGAAAAACAGGTACGTGTGAATAATATGAGTTAGTTTTCATTATTTTTCAAGAAATATTACTGCATTGAGGTATATAATTGGGTTTGTTTGAATGTGTTTCGTGTTTGTTTGGGTTACCCAGCCTACCTCAACAAACACATGCAGTTTTAAAAGCATTTGCTATGCTAAAAATGTACGTGTTCACAATTAGCATAGCGTCGATGTTTACTATGCAAGTGACGTGACGAACCGAAGCAGCATGGCGGCTAGCATTTTCGCTAGTTTTGGCGCGGAAATTTGAAATGTGAAATTTAAATGCATTTTTATAGCACTTGTCTATCTCATAAAATGGAAATCAAAATTCTAGTAACTTATTACCACCAATGGATCAAATCGAGTAGGGATTTAACGACACCGGTACGACACCAACAGGTCGGCCGATATGTCGGCATCGCTGATACGTTTTTCGCCGATTTAAAGATTGGCGAAACTTCGAAAAATTGGCGAAAGATATCTATCCTATCAATTGACCTCGGTTGCTTCAGAGCGACTTTTTTTCAAATGCGGGTCTTATTAAAAAAGATTTGCAATCGATTGTCAGCAAATAACCTTAATGAGCTCTGCTTTCCTAATAAAAACCTCCCTGAGGTCAAGTTTGATTATTGACTATCTACGTCACAGCTAAAAGCTACTTACGTTAAAACCCTGTAGAAACCTGTCTTTTTAGGGTTCAGTTTAATTTCAAGTTTAATTAGTACAATTTAAAGTTTAGATTACTTCAAGCACTAAACATTAAATTAATAATAAATAAAAGAGTATAATTATATTTCTGTTTGATTTTGACACTCCTTTCGCTCCTGGAAGGTAGGTAAAGAACTTTTCACATTTTCATCTTCTTACTTAAGTACCTTTTTAATGCTTAGGCCATTGTTTAGCATACAAAAAGAACAATTTTTATTATATCACGTTTTCTTGTAAATTGTATCGGTATCGGTATCAGTATCGCCGATACGTTAATACAATTATCGGCATCGGTATTGTATCGGCTGAAACAAGTATCGTTACATCCCTAAATTCGAGACCCCTTTCAAAATAGGGTGCAATACCCTATTGTCTACTTTTTTGCAAGGCCTCCATTCATTTTGCACATTTTCGAATGTTTGCTAATTTTCCAATTCGTTTTTGCCAATTCCCCCATCGCTCTTTGATAACGTTCCATCTCGTTGATAATTTCCAAAATTTCTGCAAAACTGTCCTCGACCGTGACTGTTGCAAAGGAAATAATGTTTAGCAATTTTGTGAATGAACGTAGCTCAAAGCAAAAATATGTGTATGGATGACAAGTGTTGCTTTTTTTCAGCTTTTGCCGCCATGTACAGTTGTTTTTATGTCAGAAAAAGAGGGAAATGAATTCACGGTGCGAAACTACACGCCGGCATGACCGTTCCACGATGCGGGAGGTACCAAGGACAGGGCACTTGGCGCTGGCTCCAGCTGTGCATATATATAAATATACACATACACACGCACATACATACTACACGTAGGCACAATAAAATTTGACGTCTTCACCGCCCACTTTCACCTACACAACCACATGCGAAGCTCTTATCACCTTAATGCCGAAAAAAGGCACTGCGAAATGAGCCACTGTTGAAAACTCAACCGCTTTCTAAATTCTCATAATTGGCTCAATTGGCAAAGGACTCCGGACATTTATTCCGTCGACGAACGGCGTCCCAACTGAATAAAAAAATCACTTTTTCTTTCGCCGTGCTCGACACAGATGTATTTTTGTTGTTCAACTATTCGAAACACCGAAATCAAACGCGACTCTTGTGATAGGTGTCCGTGTTTTGCTAATATGGTAAACTGGCGAGTGAAGGGACGGGGACGTGTGTATAAACGAAAGTTGATTCATATTTGAAATAAGTAAAGAATATGTAGTCGATAAAAACTCGACTCAATATAATTTAGCAAAAAAATCACAGGTGCCGTTGAAACCCATTTCTCGGTTTAATAGCGAATTTTGACTCCACGCGGAATTTTTCTAGTTTGTGGTACTTGCGACGATACAGCTGTGCACGGTAGGTGTTCCAGAGGCGAGAAACAATCATTTGGATAAACTTCCCAAAAGCGGAAACCGAATTTCGATCTAAAATTTGGCGTACACCTTTGGCATACATATTTTGATATTTTAAGAGAACCCCTAAAACGATTTTTGGCGACGCGCCGTAGTTTTCGAGATATCGATTATTTTAAGTTATTTTTTTACCGCGATCCTACTATATTCACAGCTGACGGGCTCAGCCCTGACTATACCTGAAGAGTGTCCAAAAATTCACCCAAGATTTGAATTCTGCGCCATTTGTGCGGTAAAGTGTTGCCAACGAAAAAAAGACGGCGTGACAGCTGACGGTTCAGGGTTATTAAGGGGCTATATCAGTGTGAACGCTGAAAATTTGGTTGATTTTCGGGAGGTTTTGGAAAAAGTACTCAATTAAATGTTTCGGAAAATTAAGAATATATTTGGCTATATTTGACCTATATGAAATAATTTTTTCATAGAAAAATATTAAGATCCGAGCGACTATTAGTTGCCTTCGGAGGCGCCAAAAAAAAATTCCTCCACTGCTGACCTGATTCCGGCTGATTGAGTAGCTGAAACCGAAAGTGGAAAAAATGTCGATAAACTGGAAGCTATTTCCTGTACAATGACGTAGGGTTTTCGAAAGATAGCAAAATCTAACAAAATGACGTAGTTATGAAAAAAAGTCTGTTTTCTTGCCTATAAAATGGTCGTTTTTTTCAATGCCAAATCGTCAATTTTCATCCAATCAAAAATATCCTGCGTCATTGTAAAGTAAATATATTCAAGAGTACTCAGTTTAAATTTCAGGCCAATCGGATAATGTCTCCTTTGAGTTACGATGTCAGCAAATTTGAAAAGCCTCATTTCGAGAAAAACGCGTTTAAAGATTTAACTATCGATGTTTGCAAGATAAAATAATATTTACCATAAAAACTGGTAATCAGCTATACCTGGCCCATACAATGGACCCTCCTCTTCCTCAAATAATGTCTGCTGAGAGGCTGAAGCTTTTCACACTGGTATAGCCCCTTAACCCTGCGTGTGTACACTGGGTCTTTGAAGGAACAGTCGCAATTTGAAACTCTAATTTCTCTCATGAATAGAGGGTGACCTTCGGCTACCCCCCCCCCTCCCTAAAAAATCTAAGCAGTAGTGGGGACTAAAGGCCCAAGGGACGCCCGGATTTGGCAGTATACTTGCAAACGCCAGCCAGTGCAAGTCATGTTCGTTCCCTAAAAGGGTCAGTGTACACGCAACGTCAGTATTTTCGAAGGTAAGTAAATGCAGTTTTTTTTGCTCTTCTCGTAGTTTTTCAGTTTTTACATGGCTGAAACAAATGTTTTATGTAATTTGATGCTGTTTCAGCCATTATTTACGGACTTTTATCTCAAAACCAAAACTTTTTTTGTCTTCTTGGCTTATAAGTCCGTTATTTTACCATATTTTTATAGAAAATAAAGTTTTGTTATATTATTTCTTGCTTTCTCTACTTGTTTGCTTTTTGTTTTTTTTTAAGAGTCCATGATTTTTACTGAAATAAGTTTTTTTGTTCTAACAGTTTTTTAAGACGGGCGAAAGAAGTCCATCTCAGGTTATGTACAATTTACGCGACCGTCGCCCTGATGGGTTTTACGATGAATAAAGTTCAAATGAAGCCGATGGAGAAGAAGTTCACGAAGAAAACAAAAAAATAATGTATTCGTGTACATCGTGCGAAAACGCCGGTTTGCCATGATCATTGAACGCATTATTGCCACAATTGCGCAGTGTAAAAAAAATTCACTAATTATCATTAATATTTCATAATTTTTGTATTTGCAACAATAAAAACTCTTTTTGTGCCAAGTAATTGGCGTTCCGTTCATTATGATAAGCCTGAATCCGTAAAATATTCCCAACTTTCAGGTACTTAAATAATTCAACTTTCTGGAGCCCAGGCCGAAGACACTATATTCTTTTGAAAGCTCATAGTCTAAGCTACAAAAGCCTATAATCGTTTTTTTTTAATGTTTGTTTATTGTAGAATTACGATTTTTTTAACAAAATTCCGTTTTTTCGACTATTTTTCAATTTTTATTAACAACGGTTTAAAACTTTTGACTTTGGAAAATTCTGAGCCATGTAGTAGACACAGTAACCCAGAATTTTCTCAAATTTTTTTAAAACCTAGGAAATTTTGGACAGCCTGTTGTTCCCTAAAAGATGTACACACTGTGTCTCGAAAAATATAGTGTACTATGGGTTAAATTGGAGCGCTGCACAAAAGAATAACGCGTTTTCATTGTTGAGCAATATTTTTTAAATAATGAAGGTTCGGCAGCTACAGTTTGCAATTTTGGTACAAAATATGGTTAGTGATTGATCAGCTGTGCAGAGATTAATTTAAAAATTCAGGTAGACTGGATCAATTAGTGATCTTAGTGACTCTGGCCGTCCTTCAACAAGTCGTTCAACACAAAACATCGAAGCAGTTCGTGAGAGTGTTGCTGAGAGTCGAGGAACATCAATTCGACACCGTGGTCAAGAATTGGATATTTCGAGAAGCTCTCTACAGCGTATTCTTACGAAAGATTTGCATCTTTATGAAAATCATGGTCGTGGAGGCCATTTACCCGATATGATATTCTATGAATAACCCTATACTGTATACTTTATGAATTAATTGTAAAAATTACAATTTTCAATTAAAAACCTGTATTTTCTATCAAAATTACTCCTTGCGTGAATTTTCAACCAGCCTGTATATACGTTGTCGCGCTCTCCGTTTTGTGCGAATGGGTGGGGTCCGTGGAACGCTGGTATGGGCACAGGGAACCTCGGATGGGCGCAGGGAACCTCGGATGTGCGTGCGGAATGGTGGGGGTGCGTGAAACACTAGTGCGGGCGCGGGTCACCTCAGATGTGCACGGAATATTGAGATAGACAGACAGCATCGTAAATTAATTTTTTTTTCCACAGCACATTTGTTGGAGGTGTAAAAAATTTCGAAGGTTAATTTATTACGTTTAAATGTCTTTAGAATTTGTTCGCTTCTCTAATTTCTAATTTCTTGCCACTATTCAATTTTTTGGATTTTATATGGTTTTTCTTTCATTTTTTTATATTTCGCATAATTTTCAATTTTTATTTTACATGGACCTCCTTATAATGCTTGCTAACCGGCCGCTGCAGCGATGGAGGGAGGGTTTCCACCGGCCAAACTTGACGAAGATCCACACAAAGCGGAGAACGCGATAACATATATAGGTATAGTCAGAGCTGAGCCCATCAAATATAGATATAGTAGGAGCGCCGAAGAAAAATAACTTTCAAAAACCGATATCTCGAAAAGTATGACGTGTCGCCAAAACCCTTTAAGGGGATGTCTTAAAATATTAAAATGAAGGTCTGTGCCAAATTTCAGATTGGCATTCGGTTTCCGCTTTTCGAAAGTATACCCAACTTTTTAATAAATTCGTAATAATAGGTGAAAATTATACATGATTATTCGTATTTTTAGGTTTTTTTCGCAATAACTTCATAGGCGTAAGTGATTCACAAACAAAAGTTATTTTGTGTAACCCTTAATAATCACACTGGGTCCACGGGACCCAAATTATTTTTATGCCGTACAACTTTTTTTCCAATAAAACATACATTTTTTTATATGCATAAACGTTTCATTCTTTCCTTCTAAATCACACCTGCGTTGGATGAAATAAATATACTTTTTGAAAAGTCCACAGAAACCGCTATGTCTATTTCAAAGTACATTGCTTCCAGATTATTAAATCATTTTGTTTGTCAATAGTTACAAGAATTACAGCAATTTTTTGTAAAAAAAAAAGTCATTTTTCACGTTTTTTGGCATAACTTTTCTTGCATTTTTTAAATTTGATTTTCGATTTCCAACCAATACCCTTGTATTGAACAAAGTCCAAATTATACCTCACTATTTTTGTTCACATCGTTCAATGCATTATTTCATTATTCATAACAATTTAAAAACGCCTGGGTCCCATGGACCCAGTATGACTATAAAGTGATTCTAGCTAAGTGTGACTACTAAGAGTTAATAGTCCACCAGGTACAGAGATAATCTGTAGATGAACAATTTCTTATTAGGCGTAATAAAAGAGCAATGCAAAAGATACAAGAAATTGAGACCAAACAAAGAATTGGTGCACTTATAATTTGACTGCTAAGCCTCGATACACACTCTCGCATGGCCTGAACCCTGTATAAAATGTAAACAAGTCCTTGCTTTCAGTGGTCTTGGCCTCTTCTATGCCGTTAGTACATCTACGAACACTTTACAGAGGTGGCAGCAAAAAATCGAAATGGTAAAGAATTAAATTTACGATTTACCATAGTTCAGTCCATTGTAAAAAAAGGTATGAGACAACGAAAACTACAGAAAATAAGCCACGAACAGGTCAACCGAGGAAACTTACAATTAGAGAGCGTCGAAGTATAATTTAAGAGGCTACAAAAAATCCACTTATAAGTGCTCAACGTTTATGCTATGATGTGTCACCATGAGGCAAGATCATGTGTCTCCAATCCGTACGAAACGTTTTGTATTCTGCCAAAATGTACGGCAGAAATGCAAGAAAGAAACCGAACAGAGAAAAACGTTTAGTTTTCGCTAAAACCTACGTAAATATACCCATAGAATTTTGGAACCGTGTCATCTTCTCTGATGAAACAAAGTTCAACGTTTGTGGGTCATATGGGAAGAGATTCGTCTGACGCAAACCCAATACTGAGCTTCAACAAAAGCATATTACACCAACTGGAAAACACTGCAGAGGAGGCGTCATGATTTGGGGATGTATGGGTACAGTTGTATTGGAAATCTTGCACTCATAGATGGGATAATGAATTTATATTAGGAGTACAACTTTGCAGTGACCGTTTTTCTTAGAGAGCCACTGCGGCCGAAGTAATGGCCCTAGCTCAGTAAAAAAGTGGCATTTTAAACTAGAGGCTCTGCCAATGTAAACAATTTAAAAAAGCTAACGGATACGTGTATGCATTATAAAGTTATTGGCACTCAAACATGGCAACCTACGAGCCGAATTCTCAGCATTTGCGGGAGGTTATGATTTACTTCTTCAACATCAAGAAATCTGCGGCTGAGGCCCACCGTTTGCTTGTAGATGCTTACGGGGAGGATTCTATTAGTGAGAAAACGTGTCGACGGTGGTTTCAACGCTTCCAAAGTGGAAATTTTGAGGTCGAGAACCAGCATGGTGGCGGAAGGCAGAAAGTTTTTGAAGACGCCGAATTGGAGACCTTGCTGGACCAGGATTCGTGCCAAACTCAAGAGGAACTCGCCGAAACGTTAGGAGTAACCCAGCAAGCAGTTTCAAAACGTCTCCGGGATATGGGTATGATCCAAAAGCAAGGAAACTGGGTCCCGCATGAGTTGAAGCCGAGAGACATCGAGCGCCGATTTTTCACCTGTGAACAACTGCTCCAAAGACAACAAAGGAAGGGATTTTTGCACCGGATTGTGACTGGAGATGAAAAGTGGGTTTGCTACGATAATCCTAAACGCCGAAAATCATGGGGACTGCCTGGTCATATCCCGTCATCGACGCCCAAACCGAATATTCACGGATCCAAAGTGATGCTGTGTATCTGGTGGGACCAGCTGGGCGTTGTGTACTATGAGCTGCTCAACCCATCCGAAACCATCACAAGGGAACTCTACCGACGTCAGTTGATGCGCTTGAGTAAGGCACTCAAAGAGAAACGGGCACAATTCAACGAAAGACATGACAAGGTGATACCGCAGCATGACAATGCCCGACCCCATGTTGCAAATGTCGTGAAAAAGTACTTGGAAACGCTGAAATGGGAGGTTTTATCCCACCCGCCGTACTCTCCAGACATTGCCCCTTCCGACTATCACTTGTCCCGGCCAATGGCACACGATTTGGCTGACCAGCACTTCGGTACTTACGAAGAAGTCAAAAATTGGGTCGATTCCTGGATTGCCTCCAAGGACCAAGACTTTTATCGACGCGGGATTCGAATGCTACCTGAAAGATGGGCCGAGGTCGTAGCTAGCGACGGGCAGTACTTTGATTAAAAAATATGTAGCCACTTTTTTATAATAAAGCCTTAAACTTTTGAAAAAAACGGTGTTAGAAGTATATCAAGGTGTTGCGTTATAATTTGAAGGAAAGTCCAGTTTAAATGGGCCTGAATGAAAGTTATTACTTTCAACAAGACAACGACCCGAAACATACGGCCATATAATGGAAAATATAGTTGTATGTCGTTGAAGTTTTCATCGTTGGAATGCAACAGAAGTTATTTTTTAAAATAACTTCTCAATTCATTTAACCTGTTTGGGGTGTGAAAATCCCCCAAACATTTCTACGTATTCGTATTATAAATTAACTATCTCAGTTTGCAAAAAAAGACGTTGGATAATGACAGAAATGAAAAGGAAAAAATATCGCTGTATCCCAACGGTGCAAACTTCAACGTGATGTTGTTGTACAATGTTCCTAAATAATTAATTCCATCATCATCATAATCTCCGGATATTGATCCCGTAGAAAATGTATGGCACTTGTTGAATGTACAAGTAAGACTTTTGTAAAAACAAATCTGACCTACAACGAGTAATTTTAGAAGAATGGAACAAGATGTCAAAGAAAATCACTCAGAAGCTGGTGGAATCCCGGCCTAGAAGACTGGAGGCCATCATTGAAGCTAAAGGGATGCACACCAAATATTAGTTACACTGTACAACTGAGATTATGTAGCTTTTCACTATAATGGTAAGTGTACGAACACTTATTTGGTCTTAAATTCTTGTATTTTGTAATTTACTTTTTTATTACGCCTAATAACAAACTCGTCATTTGCAGATTCTCTCTGTACCAAGTCGACTATTAAAGAAAGTAGTTTTCGTATGTGTATCACTTGTGCTTTCAAAGTTATTGGAAAAAACTCAGTGTACACATACTTTTTTTTCCACTGTATGGGCTCTGTTCTGAAAATTCTCAAACAGAGTAAAAGTTTGAGCTCATCTGCTGAAAAGTGCACAATCAATTACTGTTTGAGAGATGAACATATATATTTCATTCAGGGAAGGTTCTGCCTTGTTGGACCAAAAAATGTTCAATTTTTCGCCAATTTTTTATGCGAACAGTATTAAATATAGAATGTTGATATTTGGTATGTTGACTAAGCGGTCTTTGTTGAAAATCAATTTTTTAAAAGTTTGACAAAACATAGTGGTGGGAGTGGGAGGAGCCACGTATATCGGTGCGCGGGCGATGACATTCTTCGCTTACCGAAGTCCTAAGTCCCGGACAGTCACCTGAACTGAAGCAAAAAAATCGAACATATTTTTACTTTGTACAACATTGTGTATAAGTTTACCTAGAATCAAGAAAACAAATTGAAATATAAAAAAATAGTGAGGAAAAAACTGCGAAAAGTTTTGAGAAAAAAACAAACTTCCTTCCGATCGCTCACTATTTTTTTATTTTTCAATTTTTCTTATTGATTCTTGGTCAACTTATAAGCAATATTGTACAAAATAAAAATATGTTTGATTTTGTTTTGCTTCAGCTCACCTGTCCGGGACTTAGGGCTTCCGCAAGCGAAGAATGTCATCGCCCGCGCACCGACATACGTGGCTCCTCCCACTCCCACTACCATGTTTTGTCGAACTATAAAAAATAGTTTGATGTTCAATAAAGATCGCTTAGTGAACATACCAAATATCGACATTCTATATTTAATACTTTTCGCATTGAAAATTGGGGAAAAATCGAACATTTTTTGGCCCAACAAGGCAGAACCTTCCCTTAAACGTTATCATAAAAGCATGTCATTCGTATTTTCAATTTTGACCAAATGTAATTTTCCATTTCTCTGTCGAAACAAACTTTGATAGTTTTTTGAGAATGTCACGTTACGATGCAAAAAAGCTTAGTATATTTTCGAAAAAATCGTAATAAAAAATATGATACTCATATGAATAAGAATATTATCATTTTTTGTGCAACAGTGATCTCCAAATTTAGCATTCCATAAAAAGAACTAATTAATCGTTATCCTTTAAAGCGTTCATCTGCACTACACGTCCATTTACCGGCGGTCGAGTGTGCATTTACTGGCAATTTGGTCCATTCACTCACTATTTGTACACTTGGCTACTTATTTATCAATTCCTCCAAGATTATTTGTTACATTTACGTCCAATATTTTTTTCTATTATCAGAATAAAGGTGAACTCTCGAAAAGCCCACCTTCGATCGGGTTGAAATTTTGCACAGACCTTCTTTTCAATATATTGAGAGATCCCCAAAAGGACTTTTGGCAATGCGCCATAGTTTTCGAGATATCGATTTTTAAACGTCTTTTATTTTACCGCGCCACTACTATATCTATAGCTGACGGGCTCAGCTCTAGCTATACCTATATACGTTATCGCGCTCTTCGTTTTGTGTGGATCTTCGTCAAATTTAGGCGATAGAAACTCTCCTTCCATCGCTTCCGCGGCCGGTTACCAAGGCTTATAAGGAGGTACCATGCAACATCCAACAACGTTTTGGAACCATGCAAGAACCCAAAAAAAAAATTTTTAACCGTTAAAAAAATCAGAAACTATAGAAATAAAAAATATATTAAAAAATCCCAAAAAGATTTAAAGCTGATAAATGTACCATAGAAATCTATTACACTTCCAGAAAAAATGAATCCACGATGCTCTGTATCTGAATATTCCACGCGCAATATTCCATATGTACATCCGCGGTGTGACGCGCCCATTGAACTCTGGCACAGACCTTCATTTCAATATTTTATATACAGCATTTTCGGTGACGCGCCGTAGTTTTCGAGATAACGATTTTTGAAGGTTATTTTTTACCGCGCTCCTACTATATCTATAGCTGACGGGCTCAGCTCCGACTACACCTATATATATATATGTTATCGCGCTTTCCGCTTTGTGCGGATCTTCGTCAAGTTTGGGCGATAGAAACCCTCCGACGATCGCTGCAGCGACCGGTTACCAAGCATCATAAGGAGGTACCATATAAAACCAAATAAAAAAATGAAAAAAAAAACCTAATTTAGAAACTAGATGAAATAATAATAAATTTAACCATACCAAATCCCAAAAATTAAAAACTGCCAAAAAAATCAGTAACTAGAAACGCAAAATAGATATAAATAATCCCAAAAAGATTTAATGGTAATAAATAAACCCTAGAAATCTATTACACCTGCAAAAAATCAACTGGAAAAACAAAATAAATCTACGATTCTCTGTTTATCTCAATATTCCACGGATCCCACCATGCGCACAAAACGGAGAGCGCGATAACATATATAGGTATAGCCAGCGCTGACTTCGTCGCTATATATACAGTAGAAGCGCGGTAAAAAAATAACATTCAAAAATGGATATCTGCAAAATTTCAATTCGGAATTCGGTTACCGCTTTTCCGAAGTTCATCCAAAAATTAGTTCCAGCAATATTTTCATTTCACGGTCCATCTGAATCCTACAGTGTAGTTGTTCGTCCAGACACTGGTCGGTTTATCCTGTACGCTGTACATTTCGATATCAGAGGAAAGAAAAACACATTAATCTTATTCGCCGTTCGTTAAACCGCGCGATAACGCGCTTCGCCTTCATCCGCAATATTAACGTGCGCACTTGGAAAAAAACGGCGACAAATGTTCCAGCCGCATGCGGCTATGAGTAACGTGGTACAGTTAGCTATCTACGAAGTCTCGGCAGTTTTCAAATGTTATGCATATATATGTGTGTTCACACACACACACACACGCACAAACACACACACACACACACACACACACACACACACACACACACACACACACGCACACGCACACACACGCACACGCACGCACACACACACACACACGCACACGCACGCACGCACGCACGCACACACAAACACACACACACACACACACACTGCCCGAATAATGAGAATTGATTGAATTGATTTTCCCGAATTCTCAAATGACCTCTATTTTATATACATATATATTTGTGTACTTCTCTTGCTCGGAATTACAATGGAGTGTAAGGGAGGAACAGGCTCCCAGAAGGATGACCCAGTAACAGGGCGTACTGAATCCCTGATACGCGCGTACGCTATGTTTCTGGCATATTTTGCTCACGAACAAATACAATTTGGAACCACGCGCCCGTTCAACCGTTTCAATTCTCGGAAACTTTTTTCGTCTAGATTCTTATCGAGCTTCAATCAAGGCGTTAGGGCACATAAACGGGTATAACATCATGAGCGAATTTAACCATTTTTTTTGGTATGATAAAGTGATTCACTCATAAAATTAATTACACATCTATTTATTATGAATATTGATACTGCTAGAAAAAATATATTTTTTTTTTTCGATTACTAATCGAAAAGTAGGCCGACTACTGATATTTTCTTTTGTTATCTTTTTTTAGGCGCTCCGCGGCGTGACATTTAGCACCCACAATTTTTTACTTGGAACAGAAAACAAAAATTCTCGTCAATCTACATTAGAATACCTAGAGAAATACGTACGGGATTTGAAAAAGATTGTTTTATTCAAAAGTTGTAGGTATTTGAATAAATTTTTAGTGAAAAATTTCGTATAAAACTGCTCATAGAATGAAAAGTTTTCAATTAATCAGAAATTCCGTACGTACTTCTCTGCGAAATGCAATTAGGAACGTAACTTTAAAATTTGAAGTCAATCGAGTGAAATGGTTGAAGTTATTTGTCACGTTAATTGGAGAAAAGCTGCTTCTAGAAAAACGCGTTTAAAGTTTTAGGTACTTCATGGACGTGCCAGAGGTACGGCCTCTACGTACGGCTTACGTTATACGTTTAAAGTGGGTGAAAAAAAAATGTTCTTGCTATAAATCGAATAGTAACTTATTCTTATGATGACAAAGCACCGTTGTAGCGAGAAAAAGAAATCGATTTTTTGAAAATTCCGCTGTCGCCTTACCCCTTAACGTTCCCAAGCAGCATAAATGTCCAATTGACTCCGATAAGTTACCGTTGCCAGGTTACCTTTAAGACATGACCGTAAGATAACTATTCGATATCTTTCAAATGACATCCCGTATAATGCTGCCGTAAAGTTATCTTTTTTATGATATCTTTCGGCAACGACAACGGATGTCTGAAAGGTATCCCAAAATATTATCCAATTAATGACTTTTTTAAGTTATTAAAAAGTTATCTATTTACTCTTATCTATTGTATCTACTTCAACGTTATCCAAAGGACATCATAAAGACGAATTACATCAGACGTCTTTTTCATGATATCTTTCAAATATCGGTAATATGCTGTCTTTTAAGATATTTGGTATTGGCGGGAAATAGTAAACAGTTATCGAAATGCTGTCCTAAAGATCACATCGAACGGATCGCTTTTATCATATAGTGCGAATGTAGCGTGTCATATTTCATCTCCGGCAAAAAAATGTGTGTAACAATAGGTAGTCCAAAAAATAAAGGTGTTGAAAGATATATACGTGAGTGCCTTTTATCCTACTTTTCTTTTCGCCTCTGTAAGTACATATATGTGTTTAATGTACTATCTTTTTATTCTAAAAGCGCATGTCTGCTTTTGAGGTTATCCACGGGATCGCTTGGAGCATGGCAAACAGCAAAAGACGTGACTGCAACGGGAGAAGTCTAATAACGACTGTACCGTTTTTATAATATTAAATTACATTTCACTTATAATGCATTAATGGATGTTTTATTTATAATGACCTAGCCCACTTTGAAATCGACATAAAAATATCTTATCAATTTCTTCGTGATATAAATTAACTTATTAACACTCTCGATTATTGAGCCATATTAAACTATTAAAAGGTTAATTTTTATAAAGAAATGGATAGGATATTGTTATACATATATATCGCCAATAAATAGATAACTTTCCGATAGTACTCTTCGATACCGTTTAGATATCGTTTTTTGTCAACCTTATTCGGATGCCTATTGAACGACTTTCAGATGGCAGTGGCATCTTGGCACTTTTGTGCCTTTAAGAAGATATCTTTAAGATATATCGATTTGATCACTGCGCTAACTCACCGATAACCGAAAAAAGTTAACCTTCTGTCGACACTTTGTTAACCATTAAAACTTGCCGTATAGTTAACTATCGGACACAAATAAGTTATCTTGCGAGCGGACATAAGTCATACGTTTTGTAATGCAAATCGGCGTCTTTTTGGACAACCAAAAAGTTATCCGTATCCGTTTCGCGATATCTTTCGGATGCCATATACATAACATTTTGCTACCTGGGTTATTCCAGTTGCAACTCAACTTTACGGTCGTTTTGGTTGGTGCTAATTTTCAATTCGAACTTCCCTCGAACGAGAAATAATTGGCCGACGTGAACACCTAGCGTTCTTATAGATATAGGCTCTGCGTCCGAAAGTTTCGTGAATCATCACCGGGAAAGAGGAGCAAACTGTATCGAATCGATATATGTAGTATACGAATCGGCACACAGAGGCGAAGTGGTGCACACGAGGGCGAGGGAGCGAGAATCAAAACGTTCAACAGATGAATATGCTCGTAGCGACCGGTGTTTGCGAGCATGCAGAATAAAAACACGACGCACCCGTCCAAACTGCTCAACTGCTCGCTTCCTTTCTACGAACTTTTTTGCCCTCAGCTCCCCCACTCGCGCTCGCGTTGCCGCGGCATTTCTTGATGCATACAAAGACCATCATTGTTTTATTGATAAACAATAATAAGCATTTTCGCGAAACACACGTCGGAATCGGATTCATGTGATTTGATGGTCTTCAAGCTTGCATCATTGGAATGCAGGAAGAATTCTTCTCTATTTTTTCCTTTCTTCACTTACATTACAATTTGAACTATTTTTGCAGGTTTAGTTTATGGATCTCTAGTGAGAATCTTCAAAAATGTTACAGTGATTTTTGTAGGGTATATGAGCCAAAATAATTGGTCAATAAAGGAAAAAAATATTTTCGTTGTGTTCCCACAATGCAAACTTCAATACCATGTGATTTAAACTGGCCACTTGAACTCGTAAATAGATCGCTGCAGTCGATTCGTAATTGATTCACGCTGAAAACCTAAGAAAACGCTATTTGATAAATTTCAACTCGTGAACAGTTGTGGTCGCAAAGAATGGGAAAATTTTCGTAAAAAAATTGCCAAATTTCGAAACAAAATCTGGGAAACGCTTTGTGAAAAATAAAAGCATTTTTTTACGTAAAGGTTTCAACATATATTGAGATGAAAAAAATCACCGAAAAATACAGAAAATCAACAAAAACATGCCCACCGGAAGATGAAACTGTTTTCAAAGCCGGTGGACGTGAAATCTCGAGAATCACTTAGTGGATTGTTTCCAAATTCACAGGAGGTACGATGAGAAATATTTTAAAGTCGTCGACGATCTCACTTTATAAAAATCGATCTTCATTTTTTAATAGTCACGTTAAAATGACGATTTTTTCCACAGATTTTGTATGCTCGAGTTTCAATTCGTCGCCACTTTGTTAAAAAAAAGTGATTTTGAAAATCGACGATCGTCAACGACTCGTATTGATTGTTAACTTGAATAACCCGTTCGGTTTTTAGATTTCGGTTGGACGGTTTAAGCTGGAGAGTGTCCACCGCCAAACGTTGCGAAAAATCATTTTCCTCATCTGCTGGCGGCCATGTTTTTGTTGTTTTTCTGTATTTTTTAAAAAGCTTCAATATATGTACCTATGTGTTAAAAAAAAGCGTTTTTTTACCAACCGATTCCCAAAAAAAAAATCTGTATTTAGCCACTTTTCGGGCCTCTAGGTAGATGTAGCCCCTTAAGGGGTTATATACATGTAAAATTTTCGAAAAATCGTTTTTTTAAAATAATTTTTCCGTAATGTACATATATTCAAGTAAACACACCGAAAATTTCTTGTCAATCCGGCGAATATTCTCGAAGTTACACGCACATTTCTAGTGACGTATCAGACCGTTCGAAAGTGCTTTTGAAACTTTAAACGCGTTTTTCTCAAAACTGTTTTTAAAGTCGGTGAGCAAGATTTCTCGAAGACGGCTGAACCGATCAGTCTTAAATTTAAACACAATCTTTTCAAGTATATTTTTTAGTAATTAATCGAGAGTTTTTTCTCACCGATAAATATTTTCCATTTTATAAACAATTTAAGGCCTAAATTGTTGTCAATAGTCGATTTTTTTAGAAGCCGCCATTTTGACAAAAGTTATTATTTTGCTTATTCCTTCGATCAATTACAAGATAATCCATTATATTAACGAAATATTTTTGGTTTTTTCATTTTAGATGATCCAGTCCAGAGATATCGTGCTCACCGCAAGATTCCTTTTTTTCGAGGTGCTCCCGGAGATCAGCTTAGCAGCTTTCAAAGTAATTATTTTTACAAATAAAAAATGTGCAACTACAGTGAAAAGTTACCATAATATGTGTACAAATTTTTACGTCAATAGATTTAAAGGTCTTCTCAAGTAAAATTCTTGAAAAATCGATGTTTTACCCCTTAAAGACATTTGGATCGCGCAATAGTCGATCCTGATTGACCCAAAGAAACTCACTGGTTCCGAAGGACTACATATTACGTTCATACGCTACACGTCCAGATGCAAGACAAATCTCGGTTGAATGCGCTCAAAGTATATGCATTAAGTATGCAAATAAGCGTGTATACGCGTCAAGGGGCACAATCGTGTTGACAAACGCCCGCTTGTCGAACAACAGGTTACCTCCTGCGCGTCCCTCGGACCCTTCAGGGAGCAACGATCGATGAGAGGAGCGCGCATCTCCAATGTAACTTGGCGCGTTAGAGTGCATCATCGCATAAAAAAGTGTTTGGATCAGAGTCAACGGGTGTATTGACATAGGGATAAAGAAAGATCCACGAAAATCGAGCGTAGGGTTGATTGACGTTTGACGAATTTTATCGTCGGCCTTATATCTCGCTTACCTGATCGATCGGCAAACCGATAATATCGGATAGCCAAGCGAAAGTCCGAAAACCATCGTAATAATCATTCTCGTCGACTGCCATCGTCACGACCAACTCACGATCGCCACTCACAGTGTACTGACGAGAGAAACGGCTCGTACCTTCGCGTACACAAGACGCGCACTAACATACGCGCGCTGATCATCGCGGAGATGAGGGCGCCAGCGTATGTACACGCCAACCTACACCGAGCGTGGAGAGTCAACTGTCATGGCGATGCATAGGGGGGATCCAGAACTATCTATAGCTATACAATGGCTTGTATTGTAGATAGATTCAGGAGGCATGCCGTTTGTCCATTTCACTACAGTAGCCTCCTCATCGCAGTCGTGTTCGCAGGATCGTGAGGTATTTAGGAAATAGATCGAACATTTGAAAAATTGAATCTTTAAGGGAGGAGATCCCTTTATAACGTTAAGCACTTATGGCTGAAAACGAACTCCACGAGGATGCTGAGGGACTACTTTATGTCCCCGCAATCGCAGATTAAGGGGTTAGGCCACAGTAAAGGGTATAAAAACATGTGCGAATTTAACAATTTTTTTTCGTATGACAAAGTCATTGCTTATAAAATGAATTACACATCTATTTAGTATGAATATCAAGCTGTTAGAAAATATATGTATTTTTTTTGTTCGATGTACAAAATGGCCGACTACTCGAAACTTCTCGAAATAAATTTTTTCAAATTGGCGTTACAAATAACTCCAACAATTTTCACTCGATTTCATACTAAATAGACGTGTAATTAAATTGATGAGTGAATCACTTTTTCATACGAAAAAAAATTGTTAAATTCGCACATGATTTTATACCCGTTACTGTGGCCTAAGGTCTTAAAGGGCTACGTTTACTTAGAGGCCCGAAAAAATGGCAAATTTTGAATGTTTTTGTGGGAATCAGTTGGTGGAAAAAACACATTTTTTTTCATAAAGGTTCAAAAAGTACAGAGAAAAAATCACAACAAAAACAACAAAAACATAGCGGCCTGCAGATGATAACGTTTTTTCGCGACGTTTGGCGGTGGACACTCCCCGGCTTAAACGGTCCATCTGAAATATAAAAACCAAACCGTTTATTCAAGTCAACAACAAATACGAGTCGTTGACGATCGTTGATTTTTAAAATTATTTTTTTTTTTAACAAAGTGGCGACGAATCGAATCTCGAGCATTCACAATATATTTCAAAAGT
Source organism: Ophion obscuratus (assembly GCA_964007375.1). Taxonomy (NCBI): domain Eukaryota; kingdom Metazoa; phylum Arthropoda; class Insecta; order Hymenoptera; family Ichneumonidae; genus Ophion; species Ophion obscuratus. The sequence goes on along the minus strand of OZ023321.1, from coordinate 29,949,182 downwards.
CGTCATTTATACGTAACTATTAAAAAAATGAAGAACGATTTTTGAAAAGTGAGATCGTCAATGTCTTTTAAGGCGTTACCCCCACTTGTAGCGCAAAAAAGGCCTTTTTCATGAATTTTTTTAAAGAAAACTACAAAACTTTTTTAATCGATCAATATACCATCTTGAAGAACTTTCAGTAATTTTTTTATTGAAAAATATTACATTGTTTAGTGGCAAATGGCCCTCAATGAAATAATGTTTTTATATACACGGTTTGCGGTGACCAACATTGCGGCGAAGTGGATCATCTGAAAAAAAAATGCGGATGGATTCAGTCAAATATAAGTATAAACTAGTCTTTAATCGAAGGATTTTAAAAAATATTCATTTTTCACAAAATGGCGGACAGTCAAAGTTAATGGTTCGATTTTAACGAAAAAAAACGGCCCTCTTTTGGCTATAAAAAGGCCATTTTTTCGAAAAAAAAAATCGAACGATTAAAGACTACATTTTTATGTATTAAATAAGCCTGCAAAATTTCAAGAAGATCGGTTCATTAGTGTTCGGGTAATCTTGGTCACCGACTTCAGAAATGCCATTTTGAGAAAAACGTGTTTAAAGTTTCAATTTCCGGTCGTTTACACAACGGACTCTTCTCTTTCAACGCTCATATCTCAGTCAATTTTGTTCGGATCGACTTGAAATTTTCAGGACATATTCTCAGATACTTATACTTCAAAAAAATGCAATAAAAAAAATCGATTTTTTTCAAAATCGCAAGTGGGGGTAACCCCTTAAATGTTCCTCATCGTATCTCCTGTAAATTTGGAAACAATCCATGAAGTGCTTCTCGAGATATCATGTCCACCGACTTTGAAAACAGTGTTTCGAGAAAAACGCGTTTGAAGTTTGAAGTATGGGCCTGTCGTAGGAATATTTTAAGGAATTAACAACAATTTGAGGAACATTTCGATGAAATTTTCAGAGACTATACCTAAAAGGTTATCGAATAAGTTAGTCGAATAAAGACATTAGTGGAAAATGCAATTTTTTTAACCGTCTAAGTAGATGTAGTCCTTTAAGGGGTTAGGCTACTGTGACGACTCGAAAATGAAGGTTTCTGAAGAACATTAATTTTGAAGGACTAAATACGATGATTGAAAAATCGTTCGGACATTTATTTGTATGTATATTTAAAAAGTTTCATGCCAAAAGTCATAAAAATGATTAATAATGAAAGAAGTTATAAACAATTTTGTGAAGGACCTTTGAACGTGAGGGGCTCAACGGTGTACTTTATTTTGGCCACGCGGTTGATTCGAAATAAAAAGAAAACGAGTTTTTCCCTTAAAATAGAGAATATTAGCTATGACTTGGCCGAGCTTTTTTTTTCGTTATCGTGTTTCAAAAATCAAATAATTTTTGTTCCATTTTTTCGTTTTTTTTTTTTTTTAGGAAAAATGACATCATTATTGTTAATAACTAATGAAAAAAAGGTAAGAAAAAGAAAGTCGGTCAAGACTAAACTACTATTACACTGACCAAGTGAACCAAATTTCGAGTCAATCCGTTAGATGTCGAGAAATCGTGTACACCGTTTTAAGAAACAGTTTCGAGATAAATGCGTTCAAAGTTTTACTAGTAGTTCTATAGTTGTAATGATAAGTTTTACTTCATTCTACTATTCCTGCACCATATGTTGGACCTTCTGCTTCGATTTGAGTTGCCTGAAGCGACGAACGAGCTTTTGTCATTTTCACAGTAGTCCTTAAGGGGTTACGTGAGTTTGAAAAAAAAATCAAGGCAGAACCAAAGGGATGCCCTGAACATCGCAACTTCAGCAGTATATTTGCTTTATAGAGCTGGAATCGACGATTCTATTTAAGTTAAAAAAATCTTCGTTTTATTTCTATTTAAAATTTTAATCGCATTTTTCTCAAAACACTATTTTTGAAGTCGGTGGACACGATTTCTCAAAAACGAATGCACCGATCTTATTGAAATTTTGCACACTTCTTCAAAGTCGGATTGGCTAGAGATTGAACGAAGGTTTCTCTTTTTTCCGATTGCAACTAATTTTACAAAGCTATACGTAGTGTAAATTGTACCAAAAATTGAACTATTTTCCATACAACTATGCAAAAGAGTCAAATTTCAATATTTTAAGGAGGTTGGAGCGTTAGCCACAATCCAAGGTTAAATTTGATTAAAAAAAATACATGTTCTTGTTTACACTATACTGAGTCTTGACGAATTTTTTAAAGTTTTTTTTCACCACCAAACACCAGAGATAAAAAATAGTTTAATGTATGTAATTTGACGTGGGGTTAGATGGGCAAGAATTTCTCACACTAAAGGTTATGTAATTTTTATTGTTATTTAGCACCAAGATGAACCATTTCTAACAACGGATAAACGCAAACTGAACCTTTGTGAACATTTAGAAAAAAAAATCCTCATCTTGCCCATCGTAAACCATGGGCCAATAATCTCGTGACGTAAATATGAATAGGCATAATTATGAATTACTCTAAATTTCATTGTGAATTGTATAAAACATTCGTTGTCGTAGTTTTTTCATAATAATCATCGATAATGTTATTCTTTTTCAAGTTGGTAGTAACACAAAAATTTTTCTACTTTACGTAATAAAAATGTTAAAATGCATAATTTCGCCCTTTAATTATATATTTAAAAAAATTAGCATATATAGAATAAATCTCTACCTCGAATGCATTTTTTTGAGGTTCATCGAAAAAAAAATGAATAAACCGTCATTTGACTCAACTGAATCGCTTCAACCTCCTTAAAAAATCCTTTGTTCAATTACGAGCGATACTTATGCACTAACAGAAAAAAATTGGTTTTTTAATTTCAGATAAAGCTATAATGAATTATCCTGACCACCAAGAGGAGAATTTTTTTTTTTTGATTTTGTTGAAATATTGCTCTTTTGTGTGCTTAACATTTTGAATAAAATAATTTATATATTATTTTTTTTAATATAGAAAATATGCTTTTTTGGCTTCGAAACCCACGAAATGCTTTTCATCGGTAAAGTATTTTATCACAAAAGTTTTGAGGCTTGGCACTACGCATTTTCCTGAAAACCACTTTTTCGTCAACCTCGTACATGATAATTCAAGAACTATCTGATCGATTATCTTAAAATTCTGCACATTTTCAGATAACATAATTATCGTCTATGTGAACTTCAATTTTTTGGAAAATTAGTTTTAAAAACTACAATTCCATTAATAAACATTATAGTATAAATTTCATAGAAAATGAAACAGTTTTGTCCAACACATAGCATTTTTCGAAATTTCACTTTTGTTTGGATTTTTTAGATTCACATACGGCGTGTGGGTCTTAGAAATCTAAAATTCATCGGCTCTGATATTGCAGATCAATGCACCAGACGCTAGATTGTACGCTGTGGAACAACTCAGGCGGAATCCGTCTCCAAAGCAAGTGTCATTCAGCCGCCATTTTTAAATAATAAACATTTTTTTTGTCCAATTAAAAGATGTCATGATATGTACATAAAACTTTAATTACGTAGAATAAATAGCTTTTAAACAAAAGAATCTTGAAAAATTGCTTATTTCCGGTTGCCGAAAGACGTCCCCCTCCTCAATGGGAATTAATATTTGTTTCCGTATAGTCGGAACGAGTAATGGTAGTCTAACTGCCAATCGTGTTTTTTTAAAAATAATAACATTGACGATTTGATTGATACGTCTAAAATTGCCCGATCGTGGGGTCATGATTTGGTACCGTGCTTACCAATGTGGAGTTTAGTCTACAGGAGCCCGAACTCCAATGGCTAGCAATAGAAAAGGTTGCCGCGAACATGTAAAAAGTTCAAGTAAATAGATCACGCGCAATAAATGTATTTGAAAAACAAAACAAAAAATAAGTCGAAAGGGCGCTTTGGAAGCTACCAGAAAGTGAAAAGATCCATTATTTAAGGGGGAATATACCTTTGTAAAAAAAATTCTCCATGTTTTGCGTACATCTTCCAGAAAAGAAGAAGAGCAAGAAAATGTTCAATTAGAAAGACAATTGTATGGTCCAGGCATCGCCGATTAAAGGTAAACACGAAATTCCCATGATTTTACGGTACTTAAAACTTTAATCGCGTTTTTCTCGAAACTATATTTTTAGACACAGGCGTATGCGTAGCGTCTTGAGTTTTCAATCGATTGACTTGAAATTTTAACTGTTGCTTCTTGATAATATTTTCTAGTCCAGTACGTAGGATTTTTTCGATGAGTTGAAATTTAAAAATTTTATGATGGATATTCGACCGATTTTTTTACGATTTTTTTTCTTCATATTAACGCAATTTTCTTTAAATCAATATTTTGAAAAACCCCTACGTACTTGACTGGTTTTTAATATCTACTTCCAAAATATTTTTCGTTTTTTGTTCTAGCTTGAAAATTATGACCTGTGCGAATACGCCCGTAGAGGACTATGAAAAAAAGGAGTTTTCATTCATCGACTACGGCGCCGCCATTTTGTTTCAAAACAATTTGTAAAAAAACTTTTTTCTTTTACTTTAAGACTTGTACTAACATGTATAAAAGACCGAATTTAAAAATATTGTTTTGTTTTTCTTAAATAGTCACAAATGACCCTTGATTTTGCCCTCACAAAGGTATATTCCCCCTCAAAGTCCCAGTAGACGAATCTGCGAAATGGCGATTTTCGCTCGAGCATAGCGCTGCTCCTAGATAACGAAATTCAAGTGGCGTTCCCGAAGGATTTCGGTAGGCTTGGCGAATGGCATTGGGCTTATCACGATATTTCAATTGACGGAAAAACCTTCTGGAAAATAAAAAAATCACCACCTTAAAAAGTACGGAATTTCGCGGAAATATTTAAAATTTCACGAAAATTTCGGAATTTTGGAATTTCAAGAATGTTTTAAAATTTCTTCGATACTCCGAATAAAATAATAACGAAAGGCTAGAAAAGTATAACACATTCAAATTATACGGACATGGTTTGAAGTTTTTCCAAAACCATATTAATAATTTTTCATTTTTATACACTCTTTATACTTTACATTATACCCGTATTGATTTTTCATACTTTCGATTGATAACAAAAACAAAGGTTACTTTCCCGTAAAAATAACATACGCATATACGTGACATATTGGGCGAGATATACAGCAGCACCGCTTGAATAGATCACTACGTTTTGACAACCTCGTGAATGTTTTGACGTACGGAGTTTGGACCCCTGTACCCTCCATACTCAACGATTTCGATCTTTACCAAAACTCTTCTAGCCGCTCAACGGCCGCAAAAAGGCCGTCATTGTTGACCGCACAGGCACGATAAATCGAAGTCGAAAACTCCCGCGCAAATCTTCGCTAGTACACATATTGACCATAACGTGCGCTGTAGTCGCTTATGCAGTCGTTGCAAGCAGTGCAGCCAGATCGCGCGTAAAAGTTACCCCCTCTCTAGCCTCTTACGCGCCCATCACACAATTATAGTAGCGTGTGTTCGTGAGCGAGCGACGCTCGGACGTGTCGGAAGTTTCCTCGGACGTTTTCGGAAGTTTTCCGACCGCGCCTTCGGCAACTACACCAACACATGGACACATGGACCAAGGATGCTATAGGGAAGGAGTCCATTCTCCGCATTCTGGCGCGTCCGTAAAAGTGCAATAAATAAGGGTTCCGCATAAGCGGCGCTGGGAACGGTAGTCATTGTGTACTCTATATACATGTTTTGCGCATGCGTTGTTATCAGCTGTCTGTTATTAGCTGTCGTATGAGCTGAACATTTTAATTTTCTTGACCTTAATTTATTTTATAAGTAAATTTCGTGTAGCTGTAGTAGTGCCTTAAGATGTTTCTACATTTAAGTCGTAGTGCAATTACCCACCCCCCATTATTTTAAAAAACACCTAAGAAATGCCATAATAATTTATATCCGACGTAAATATAAATTCCATTCAAATGTGGTTACGTGGCCGAGATTATAATGTGAAAAGTACGTAGAAAATGTCAGCGCCTGGAACATCCGAGTGTGCATTACAACCTCACATACAACTGCGTCAAGTAGTGCTTTATACAAAAACGGAAAATGCACTTTAAATAACTCATCAGATAAACCGCTTCTCCGCTGTGCAAATTGCAATAACCTAGATCACCCAGTGAACTATAAGTGATGCCTATACTACAAGGTCATATACAAACGCTCATAAAGTGACAGATATTATATCTAATCACGACAACTCATCGCAAGAATTGAAGCGATAGACCCGAAAGTCACATCGGAAATATCCTTTGCAAAAGCTATGGCACCACCCGCAGCGACATTATCAACACAGAGATTGGCTCTGCAGTAGCGAGCATCATCCGCAGTATCACGAGTTCCACGTATAACCTAAAATCTAAACAGAAAAACTTGGAAAAAAAAGATCAGATTAGATTTGTAATTAAAAAGTAAATTTTTCGATCCTCCCTTGGCCGATACTCTTCCAAAGTTGCCGTCGCAAATAAACGCTCTTAGCGGACGATAGGTGTTTTTTTTTTACAAGCGTGAACAATTAGCCGCCATAACAGTCAGTTTCACCCTGTATACTGGCTGTATTACTATATTTTGATACACTAAAGATACGGACGACGGCTACAGACCACATTTAACACTACGCTCTTGAATCAAATTTACGAACGTTTCTTATATACAGGTCTTGAAACTCTGGTGGTGGGGGTATGCCCTCGGTTTGAAGCACCGGACGTTTCGCCTAGTGACCACGAGTGTCGCTGCGATAGAGTGATGCAGGCTGTGCGAGAGAGATGGAAATCGATTATTGACTCATAGGAACCTAACCTAATTGTACAATTGGCTGGTGAAGGCAAATTATGATATTCAATGTCAAAAATGCATGATGGACCTATATACAATTAAAAGTAACTTTATCGTAAACCTGCAAAAAACCAAAAGACTATAGTTATCCAAGTGGGTACACTGAATATGAATGTTTTTTATATAGGTGTCAATGTGAGCTCGTGTTGGTCGAGGGGTTCGGTGCAAGCTTCGTAATGCTGCTTTCAGGAGTTCGATCCCTGTACGCTCGGTTTTTTAAAAACATGTTTTAGCTTTTATAAAACAAATAGACTTTACGCGTTGTTTTAATTGACCGGAAAATAAGTGGCAACTATTCCAGGCCGAAACACGTGCAGGATGTGTTTATTAAAAATGAAACAAATACTTAAGAAACAGTCCTTCTTTTGCAATTCTTTATTTCCTCTTCGAAAAGTGTCAATGCATGTCCCAAGAAACATTTTCAATAATCTCTGCTTTGCAGTTTCCGAAACGGTTTGCGTTGGTAAATTAAAAAAAAACACCTCTTTTTCCGACCTTTAAGCGAAGGACTCTCGATTAGGATAACTTTGTTTTATGTTTTCCAGCCTGGAAAGTATTTATTGTAATGATCTCAATAATTTTTCATTTTTTTTCAGGTTCCCGGCTCCAACGCGAAAAAAATAATTTCAATCATTCCATAAATTGCACGTTTTATTGTCCTTAAAAGAATAGATTTTTTTTCAATGTCACCGTTTTTACAAGTTTACAAGTAGAGGGCGTCGCGTGTGGTCGCGTGAATCACCGGTTATGTTTCGGTTTTCTTTACTTTTGAAATCTATTTCCGTCTCTCTCACACAGCCCGCATCACTCTATAGCAGCGATCCTCGTGGTCACGAGTTGAAACAGTCAGTGCTTCAATAAGAGTCCATCCCCCGCCACTGAAATTTTGAGCGAGTTTCAAGACCTGTATGTAAGACCGTGGTCCAAACTCCCTATTCCAGCCTGCATGCACGAAGTTCTTTCAATCGGTCGCAGAGATGTAGCGCTCAGTTCCGCCGCAGGCGTCGCTGGTGTTCCCCAGAGCCTATAGTATATAGTAAAACAAAACTGCATAAGGTCCGAGCTCCGCCTCAACGACCAATCACAAAACTGGGGTGATCGTCCTTCTCTCTCGTACTCACTTGGAACGGTCATGGTGCGTTCTCTCTCGCACACCCGAACGATATTACACCCAAGTGGGGATTCCTTCTATTATAATATATAATAATATTATGTACTGAGACGTATGGGTCCGTCTCATGCGTGAATCCCCCCACCATTTATTCGAAACAGCGATGTTGACAAGCGCGGTCACTGCCTCCAGTAGGCATATTCTGTAACTCGTTATAACTCGGTAACGACAGCTTTCGTTATCGTTAGCTAGCGACAGCCAATAAGAGGCTTCCTTTCTTTTTTGATCGTGCATGCGATTGGCTGTCGCTAGCTTACGATAACGAAAACTGTCGCTACTGAGTTATAACGAGTTACAGAATCGCGCTACTGGTGGTATACGGGAAAAGAACAGACCGAGAAAAGGGCCAACTGGCGCCATCCCTCGGAACGCGGAAAAGATAGAGACAAAAAGAAAAGAAAAATTGAATAAATATTAAAGCAACATTTATTTAACAAAGGATGCATGGGAAGGGGAAGAAAAGCGCGGGAAATAAGGGGTATATAAGGGCCACCTCGAGAGAGCAAAGGCCTACTTGTTTCAAGTCAGCTTCAAAGCGAGTACTGAAACGAGATATTAGTACAGGCTTTTTAAGCGTGGGAAGTATCGAACTAGGGAAAGCATTGGACAAAACGAAGCAGGTGAGCACAATAAATTTGAGAATCTCTTTTATTGTGAAGGCCTTAGTACCGGACGCAAGTACCCACTGATTGCAGCGGGGAAAGTGACCGTTGAGGAAAGAAGCCGAAACAATAAAAGAGAAGGTAAAAAGAACATTTTTGGAAATCTTTTTTCAAATGATTTTTACACGAGTCTCGAGCGGAGGTGCCAAGCTTTTATGACTATGGAACGTGGACTTTGCCATTAGTAATGAAATAAGCGCACGTCCGAGCCCGAAAGGCAAGGAAGGCGACTGAACAAGGAAAGTGGCAAAGAGGAGCAAGTACAGAAAGGAGAGTATAGGCCTCCGAAGTAACTTTCGTGGTGGCGCCCCGTAACGGCTGCCGGTGGCAAAACTTGGATTGGCGAATGGCGGTTAAGTCAAACCGGCACAAACACGAAAGAGCTAGGCTTGAGCAAGCATCATCGATTGGACACCTGATTTAAATGGCGACCGGCATTACTGCACTAGCAGACGAAAACCAATCCAAGTTTTGCCAAAACTCGCCACAAGGGTGCGCCACAAGAGTTACTTCGGAGGCCTATAGGCACCATCCGATTAGAAAAAGTGCGATAATCAGAGAAAAGAAGAAAATCACGAATCTCGCAGATATTCGAAGGAGAAAATTCGGTAATTTAAAGGAGAAAGCATAGAATCACGAAACTCGAAGCATCCCGCGTTAATAAACGTCAGAATATTAAAGCTGACAGCCAGCTGGAAGCCTAGATGAAAACATGTAACGAGAGAGAGAGAGAGAAGGAACAACAACAAAGGGGGCAGTGGCCGAGCAAGGCCGAACCGGCGAAATCGCGAAGACCGCGCGACACACATAAGCACACATAATGGGAGCATTTAAAATTTTGAATACATGCAAGTCAAAGATGTACATACAGCAAACGTACACAAACACGAAACGGCGGCCATTATAGAAAAGGAGTGACTCGTTACCCGGGCAACGGAGACTCGCGAAATTCCGAAGACGTAGTAAGCCCCGCTTCCCCGGTACGCGAGAGCCGCGACAGCCAAACCGACCGAGCGCGCGAAACCCAGGTACAGGGCGTTTCAAAATTTGTTTGTAACATGAGATGAAGCGAAATATGAATAAATCTTCGTTTATTTGCTGAGACATAAAAGGTTTACTTTAATTTACTCCCTTATCGTGCCCCGAATCCTCATAAATTTAATGTAACTAGGGGTGACCCGTTACAGTACATATATATAACAAGTAAAATATAAATAATATTAATGAATCAACTCGTGTTATTTTATTCACATGGGCTTATTATATAATAAGCACATCAGATATAATAATTATATAATAAGTACAACACGAGCTATTTTATTATGGAAACTGATGATTTGACTGTTATGTTTAAAAATATAGCTAATTATAATGAAACGCGAATAAAGCAATAAACCAACCGTAATGTATCTCGTAATGTATTTATTATTCGGATGCGCGTTACTCTGTTTTCCTGTACAATAATAATAATAATAAATAATAATAATAACATGTAGATGCAAGAAACCGGGCGAATGCGGGAATGTTGGCTCTACATGCTGGGGTAGTCTTTTCAGCATGTACTTATTATATGTATACCCATGAAAACTCGTTATTTGCTAGTGACGTTTAAAAATGCAGCTAAATATGAATTCAATTATGCGATGAACCACCCGAACAAGCCGTCAAGCCTAATTGAACCACAAGCGCGGCAGTCGCTTAAATATGAGAAGATTGTATTTATTGGCAAATGATAGTGTGGCGAAGTTGGTAGAACGCTAGGTTACTGTATTGACGGCCTTGAGTTCGAGCCTCCGTAGTTGTAATTTTTTTTCTATTGCATTCGTACAGGTATCTGGTTGTACGAGCGAATTGAAGCAATTTCAACCAATCAATGAACTCTTCCAATATCAAAAGAACTCGAACAAAAATAACATGGAGAATATATTTTTTTAATTTACTGCCATCAATAGTTGAAATTTGTTTTATAATTCCTACCTAGTGTGTTTACTTTTTCCCTTTATCTCGTTGACCCGCGAGGAGTCATCTCCATTATTATACACATAGTTCGATAGCTGCTGCGCTGGTGTACACGACAGATATATTTGTGTTTAACAGGCACAATTTTGCCGCTATAACACGGTCAGTTTTGCCTTATGCAGTTTTGTATTACTATATATTATGGGCTCTGGGGAACACTAACGACGCCTGCGACGAAACTGAGCATTACACCTCTGCGACCGATTGAAAGAACTGTTTGAGGCGGGAGTGTCGACTCCTTCTCTCTAGTCTCCTTGGATGGCCTCTTATTGAAGCACCGACTGTTTCAACTCGTGACCATGAGGATCGCTGCTATAGAGTGATGCAGGCTGTGTGAGCGAGACGAAAATAGATTTCAAAAGTAAACAAAACCCGAACATAACCGCTGATTCACACGACCACACGCGACGTGCTCTACTTGTAAACTTATAAAAACGGTGATATTGAAAAAAAATCTATTTTTATAAGGACAATAAAACCTGCAATTTATGGAATGATTGAAATTATTTTTTTCGCGTTGGAGCCGGGAGTCTGAAAAAAATGAAAAATTATTGGGATCGTTACAATAAATACTTTCCAGGCTGAAAAACCTAAAACAAAGTTGGTGAATTATTTTCATTTATACTACTCGAGAGTCCTTCGCTTAAAGGTCGGAAAAGAGGTGTTTTTTTTATTTACCAACGAAAACCGTTTCGGAAACTGCAAAGTAAATAAAGTAAATAAAACTGCAAAGGAAATAAAGAATTGCAAAAGAAGCACTGTTTCTTAAGTATTTGTTGAATTTTCAAGAAATACATGCTGCAAGTGTTTCGGTCTGGATTCCACTTCGGTCTGGAATAGTTGCCACTTATTTTTCGGTCAATTAAAACAACGCGTAAAGCCTATTTGTTTTATAAAAGCTAAAACATGTTTTTAAAAAACGGAGCGCACAGGGATCGAATTCCTGAAAGCAGCATTACAAAGCTTGCACCGAACCTCTCGACCAACACGATCTCACATCGACACCTATATAAAAAACATTCATATTCATTGTACCCACTTGGATAACTATAGTCTTTTGGTTTTTTTTCAGGTTTACGATAAAATTACTTTTAATTGTATTTAGGTCCATCATGCATTTTTGACATTGAATATCAAATGATCCGGACTCCGGCCCTGTTCCTGCCCAAAAGAATGTTCCAAAGAATATTGATGTACCACAGATATTCAAATTTCGAATGCAGAGGACTTGCTAAACGAATTTTATGTTTCTCTGATGGACATAGTTGATTTAGATTTCTAGAGAACGTAAAGATGTTTACTTGAATATTCTTATTCACATATCATATATGAGGCTGTGATTGAAACTGGCTGATTGTTGTACTAGTGTAATCTCAAGGAATAAGTATTTGTTTATTTATGTGATTGTTTTAGCCTGCTACAAAATACAGATATTTGATTATGCTTGATTTTCAAATAATTAAAGAAATAATTCAATTTCTAACTTATATTGGTGCTTTTCCTTCATGACCTACCGAAACCACGGATTTGGGCTATATGCGAGCTTTTACCGAGCTATTTGGGCTTCGTAAAGTCCCGCGGTTTTTGGGCTACACAAGCGGCGCCTAGCGGCGGTTTTGCTCACTACACGTCTGGCAACTCTGGCCTTCAGCACGAAGTCGCACACAGGTGAAACACAGTGACGTCTTAAGAGGTTCAATCCGCAACGCGAGTACACGACGACCAGGCCACGAACATTTTTTTATTGACAAAAACGCGAAGTATCGCGTCTTTTGATAACAAGTGAATCGTCAACAACAGATAGGCTCATGGAGGCGGCCGGACAATCGGAACAGTACGGCGAGTGGAGGAGGCGGGTAAGCGAATTATCCAAATTACGTTGTTTTTTTTCTTCTGCTCGGAAAACGTCACACACAGGTGTCAGAGTAATCGAGGGAGTCTCGCATCGTATCAGGAAATGAAGAATCATACTGTATCTTGTAATCTTGCCGCCGATTGTCATGACCGTCCCTGCCAACGGAAAAATTGGCGCAAATCCCGCGATGTTTACTATCACCGATGCGGCGTTATTGCACCATACAACGCGCTTGTTATTTCGATCGGATCGCGACGAAATTCCAGGCGAATTTCTAGGCTGCTCCGCTCGTCGAAGAAAATTCTCGAAATTCATCTGATCGTCTACAAATCGTACTCGAATACTCCGATTACGATTTGTAGGCGATCAAAAAGTGACACTATGCCTAATAGCGGATACAAAAAAAAAAAACGATATATAATTAAACAATACAAATCGGCAGAACGCAGTCCTCGAGGGATAAAGAAATTCTGGCTGTGCTAAGGAACAAACATTGCCCCTGTTATCATTCCATTTTGAATGTTTGCTCTGGTGACTATGAAGAAGGTAGACCTAGTCAGAGCTACCATAAAAGAAAAAGAATTAATTTTTGTCACAGATGTACACGGGTTGCCATGTTTTGTAAACATGGCACTGTAGTTTACAAGGTAGATGTACAAGGGTTTTGTAAACATGGCAAACAATACAAATCGGCAGAACGCAGTCCTCGAGGGATAAAGAAATTCTGGCTGTGCTAAGGAACAAATATTGCCCCAGTTATCATTCCTTTTTGAATGTTTGCTCTGGTGACTATGAAGAAGGTAGACCTAGTCAGAGCTACTATAAAAGAAAAAGAATTAATTTTTGTCACAGATGTACAAGGGTTTTGTAAACATGGGACCGTAGCGATAAGCAATGGGTATATCATTACTTTGTTTGTTCTTAAGGACATGGCTCACATGTCCAGCCGGTAAAAACGCTACAGCCAAGTTTTCTCCTAGACGGATTTTGGACAAACAAAGGGAAAGACGTTTATTGTTCAACAGAGCTGAAGGCTTTTCTTTTTGTGAAAAATCAGCTGTCTCCGAGAACGCTGGGAATCTGCATTTGAGCTATCGCTCTCGTACTTGTGGCTGCTTGGTCAGTGAGACACATGGCCTTAAGCTCCATGCAGAATTTTGGATCGATCCACTGATCCGTCTTAGAGTCGAGACACTGAATTTGTAGTTATGGTGTTTTCCATTTGGTAGGAGAAAACGCAGGATAATAACGGTACAAAATATTTTCGATTTTCGTCGGGGTAATTTAAGTATGGAAGAAACTTTTTGGAAAGTTTTTATACATAGGTTCTAAAATCGTAGTGTGATTAATTGTAACGGTACCAAAATTCTGATGTTTTTTCGTTTGGCTGGCCGGTATCAAATGTTAGCTGATAGAGGTGAAAATACAATTTGAAGAAGTACTTTTACTAGCAAATTTGAGATCTGGTTTATATTTTCGATGTCACCTACGTTTGATTTCACTTAAGGGGAGGGTAGGGGTTTCAGCGTGAAAAAAAACACTTTTGCGATTTTTTTCATCTATATAGAGTAAATTTATTGAAACCTTTTGTACATTGGTAAGTGTTGTTTCAAGAACATTCCGTGAAATTTATACCTGAAAATACCCACAAACAAGCCGGTGACAAAGCTTTTCCAAGAACGCGTTTGGAAAAACATGATGTGCGGTGTTCACTGTATCTCAGCTAGAAATTATCTGAAATCAAGTACCATTAAAATTTAGTCAAAGTATCATCAAATCCTCCCCCCAATGGTCTTTGATATTTTTTTGTCATTTCTAAATTTTCTGTGATCTTGTAAGGTGAAAAGTGCTATTTTTCACGAAAAATTCCGCCATTTTGGGGGTGGAAAACCCCCTCAATGTAAAAAAAAAAATCTCCACCTAATCGTTAGGGGGACGTATTTTATATGTAGAAAGTGTGTACCAAGTTTGAAATAAATCGGTCATGTAGTTTTCAAATGGCAGTGAACACAGACTTTCAAAAAGTGGTTCCGAGAAAAACGCGTTTGAAGTTTAGAGATGTCGGTGCTACAGTGTTAGAGGAGTGGGACTAAATAGTCAATAACATCGAGAGTTTTGCTCTGATTAACTTGAAATTTTGGGATTATATTCTTGAAATATTTAACTATAAGAAAAGACCAGAAAAATCGATTTTTCAAAAGTGCAAACCCCTATCCTCCCCTTAAACGGTTAGGCTATTGTGACGGCCAAAAAATCAGGGTTATTTAAAAAAATTAATTTTGAGGGTATAAGATGATTGAAAAATCCTTTGGACATTTATATGTACGTACACTAACAAAGTTGTGCACCAAATTTCATTGAAAAATATTAATAATGAAAGAATTCATAAACAATCTCGTGAAGGACCTTTAAATGTGAGGGGCTCATCGGCACACCTGATTTTGGCCACACTGTTGAGTTAAAACGAAGAAAACGAGTCTTTTCTTAAAATAGTTTAATTCAAATTTCATTGGAAAATATTAATAATGAAAGAAGTCAAACAATCTTGTGGAGGAACTTTGAACGAAAGGGACATATTGGTGTACCTGGTTTTGGCCTCCCGATTGAGTTGAAACGAAAAAAACGAGTCTTTTCTTAAAAATGTTAATATTGGCTCAAACTTGACCGAGCTTTTCTTGCTATCGTTTTTCAATGATAAAAAAAATTAAAAGTTAAAAGTTACCGAACTTTTAACGAAAAATTACGACTAAAAATCGTCTCATTTATACGGCGCTTTATAGAGATGACACGCTGGTCATATTTCTATCTAATAATTCATACATTAAATAACTCTAAATTCCTGATATGAACTGCTCACGTGTGGAAAAAATCTAAAGATTCCGTAACGATGGTAAAAACAGGGGATCACCGAATGTTTAAAGAAAATATTAATGATAAACCTTAGAAAAATGTGACTAGCAGAAGAATTTTCGTAGCCGCGACTTTTTAGAGAAAATGTAAAAGTGTCTAAATCTACTAAATTTACGCGAAATGTTTTATTGCTGTTTATCGTTGAGTATAATAATTGATAGTGACTTATTTTCTATCAAGCGCCACTGTAATTTAACCAATGATTCACAATGCCCCTACAAAATACAGCCCTCCGCGAAAGGAATACCTTAACATCCAAAACACGCAATTGAGAATCTCAAATTTTGCCTTCTGCCGGACGCTGCATCTCTGAAATATCCTGAAACGAGCGATATTTGCGAAAAGAAGAAATCTCATTTCTAGAGGAGAAACATTTGCCTCACAAGGAAAGGTCGCGAAGTCGATCTATCCGATTTCGATGAAATTTGACATGCTTGTATGTAGAATGGGTAATAATGGACGACATGTATTTTTTTATATCGGCGGGACCCGATTTTTAGAGGGTATAACGGTTTTTCGTCGATAACGTTATCGTTCTCATCTCCAAAGTATGGTACAACGAAAAAATAAACATCGTTGCAATTTGAAATTTTTTCATACCTCTTACCGTTAAGGGGTTATATACAGTCAGGAGGCCCAAAAAGATTGATTTTTCAAGAATTTTTCTTGACAAGACCTTTAAATCTGTTAACGTAAAAAATTGTACACATATTATGGTAACTTTGAACTGTTGTTCAACATTTTTTATTTGTAAAAATAAGTATTTTGAAAGCTGCTATACCTGATGTCCGGGAGCACCTAAAAAAGCGCATCTCATGGTGAGCACATCTCTGGACTGGATCATCTAAAATGAAAAAACCAAAAAAATTAGTATAATGGATTATTTTGTAGTTGATTGAAGGAATAAGAAAAATAATATTTTTGACAAAACGGCGGCTTTTCAAAAAATCGATTTTAGACAAAAATGTAGGCCTTAAATTGTTTATAAAATGGAAAATATTGATCGGTGAGAATAAAACCTTCGATTAATTACTGAAAATTATACTTGAAAAGATTGTGTCAAAATTTGAGACTGATCGGTTCAGCCATTTCCGAGAAATCTTGCCTACCGACTTCAAAAACATAGTTTTGAGAAAAAGGCAAAAGTTTCAAAAGCACTTCATATAGTATAAAACCGATTACAAATGTACGTGTAACTTCGAGAATATTCGCCGGGTTGACAAGAAACTTTCTGTGTGTTTGTTTGGGTTTGTTTCGGTTAAAATAATAAAAATAATGAAATAAAAGAATTAAAATATTTGAATAAAGTAATTAAAATAATTAAAATAATAAAAAAAATAATTTAAATATTTAAATAAAATTATTAAAATAGCTAAAATAATAAAATAAAATAATTAAAATAACAAAATAATATCGATTTTTCGAAAATGTTAACTGTATATAACCCCTTCAAACGTTATCGACGAAAAACACCCCAATTTCCGAGGGTGCGTTTCACCCTTAAAAATCGGGTTCCGCCTATTTTTACCCATTCTACAACCATGCAAAATTTCATCGAAATCGGAGAGATCGACCTCGCAACCTTTCCTTGTCAGTGTGTTCACCGCCCGTGGGATGACTTTTCAATACAAAATTGATTGAAAGTACTCGTGCCATGGCACAGATTTCAAATGGAATATAATATTCATAATGGACTTATCATTAAGGTGTTCCTGGGGCCGTTGCCCAACAGCTTCTTGAGACTCCAGGAGTATTCGCCGCAGCAACAGCAGGAGGCGGCGGACCAACAGGCTGCGCTAGCGTTGCAACAATTGCAGGGCGTGCCTCATATGCAGGACCCGAGAGTCGGCAGGCTCAGCATAACGATTGCTCAGGTATAAACATTCGTTTTTTTAGCCCACCTTCAAGATTCTCTCTCCAGCTCGTCGAACCGTATTTTTTCCATTTTTCAATACTTGCGTCTTTCGTTTCAGGCGAAATTAGTAAAAAATTACGGCATGACGAGGATGGATCCGTACGTTCGATTACGGGTGGGACACACAGTTTACGAAACACAAACCGACACGAACGGTGGAAAGAATCCCCATTGGAACAAAGTTATACAGTGGTAAATTTATGCGACTGTTTTGTTTTCTTTCGCTAAAGAATTTTACATTGAAAATGTTCGGAGGCTTAAGGCCCTTTCGTTTATCCGAACATTAGTTTCCTGCCCCCGGGGGTTACTCAGATATACGTGGAGATATACGACGAGTGCTCTTTCACGATGGACGAACTCATCGCCTGGGGCCACATAGAAATTCCACCTCAGGTCATACAGAGAGGGGAGACCCACGAGGACTGGTACATGCTCAGCGGGAAGCAAGGAGACAATCAGGAAGGAATGATTAATCTAGTACTGAGCTACACGGTAATGAAATCGACAAAACAACTTTCCTGATCCTTCGTTCCGGATCCTTCGCACGAGAATACGTGCAAAAATTAAGGCCTCAGGCCTTAGGTAACGGGGATAAAATCATGTGCAAATTTAACAATTTTTTTCATATGAAAAAGTCATTCACTCATAAAATTAATTACGCATCTATTTAATATGAATATCAAGCTGTTAGAATTTTTTTAATGTACAAAATGGCCGACTACTAATATTTTCTTTTATCTTTTTTAAGGCGCTTCGCGGAGTGACATTTAGCATCCACAATTTTTTATCTAGAACAAAAAACAATAATTCTCGTCAATCTACATTAGAATACCTAGAGAAGTACGTACGGAGTTTAAAAAATATTGTTTCATTCAAAAGTTGTAGGTATTTGAACTTAAGAAATAAATTTTCAGTGAAAAATTTCGTTATAGCTGCTCATAAACTGCTCATAAAATGAAAAGTTTCCGATTAATCAGAAATTTCGTGCGTAATTCTCTGCGAAATGCAATTAGGAACGTAACTTTTAAATGTGAGGTAAATCGAGTGAAAATTGTTGAAGTTATTTGTCACGCCAATTGGAAAAAAGCTGTTTCGAGAAGTTTCGAGTAGTCGGCCATTTTGTACATCGAAAAAAAATTCTGACAGCTTGATATTTATACTAAATAAATATGTAATTAATTTTATGAGTGGAGCACTTTTTCATATGAAAAAATAGTTAAATTCGCTCATGATTTTATACCCGTTACTGTGGCCAAAGACCTGAAGGCGGCAGATACCTTTGGGCGAGGACAAAGTTGATTATTTTTTTTTTAAGTAAAGATGCCTTCATCATTTTTGAGACTTGGGGTATGTTTTATTACTACTTTTCGCTGTTATATGGTCTTTTTTAATTCCATTAATCTTTAAAAATGGCGGAGGTATAGTACGGTCTTCTAAACGGGTTGCGGCGGATGTCAGACGGCGTGACACGTAGCGTAGGCGGGATTAGGGCCAAGTGTCACACCGACCGAGTCGCCATGAGCGCGAGAGAGATAGCTAAATTGCAGATAGCCAAGGATTGCTATGGATACCCCGACCCGCAAGGGTCGGTGGGCCAACCAGCTCCATAATACATGCTAAATCCAAAATAAATAAATAATTTAATTATGGAAGTGCGCCAACGCAGGTATGAGCTGATAGCTCGCATACTGCATTAAAAAAATGGAATAAATAATAATAATAATACCCAAGGATTTCTGCAACAGTTGATTTTTCGGGAAAAAGAAAAGATACTTGTTGCGCTTTGTTGAACAGTGAACAACCGCTATCTCTTTCCTTGTCCGAAATGTGATCCGTTCGGGTAAAGAATTTGGCAGTAGGATTTTTACCGACCGGACTTGGGACACATGTCCTAAATCTTTAAAAAACCGACGAACTTCTTTCATTAACACTCATACACGAAATATGAACGAAGAAAAAGTGAGAAATGTTGAAAATCGATTAAATTGTACGCTATGAAACAGAAAGATTGAATTTTCCGGGAAAATGGCTATATTTTGCAATAAAAAGACTTTTTATTTTCAAAAATATTCGGGGTCATGTTTTAGGCAATCGGGGTAGAAAGATTCAAACCAAATTTCGTCGGAATCGGTCGATGAGTTTTTTTAGCTAATATTACGCCAATTTTGAAAATGCGGTTTAGAAGACCGAGCCATACCTCCGCCATTTTTAAAGATTAATCACAAGAAATACCAGGTAAAAATCAAAAGTAGTAATAAAACATAACCTAACCTAACATAAAAAAAAGTCTCAAAAAGGTAAAAAATCTTTCCTTTACAACAATCATGAAAATCAGCTAATGTTTACCCTGCTTAAGGCTAGCTCCCCCTTAAGGATGTTGCGGCAATCGTGAGGCCTGGGGTATTAACTCCCAGGGGGCATTCCACTAATTCAATTGAATATTGAGGACTACAGGTGAAACGATAACGAAAAATAGTTTAAACTGGAAATCCAAAGTGGGTCTACATATTGCTTTACATTCGAAACATATTTTTTCGGAATTCAGCCACTTTTGCGTGGCATCGTCCCTTCCATAGATGATTAACGGGTATAAAATCATGTGCGAATTTAACCATTTTTTTCGTATGAAAAAGTGATTCACTCATAAAATTAATTACACATCTATTTAGTATGAATATCAAGCTGTTAGAAAAAATATATATTTTTTTTATGTACAAAATGGCCGACTCCTATTTTCTTTTTTTAGGCGCTCCGCGACGTGACATTTAGCATCCACAATTTTTTATCTAGAACAAAAAACAAAAATTCTCGTCAATCTACATTGGAATACCTAGAGAAGTACGTGCGGAATTAAAAAAATATTGTTTTATTCAAAAGTTGTAGGTATTTGAACTTAAGAAATTAATTTTCAGTGAAAAATTTCGTTATAACTGCTCATAAAATAAAAAGTTTTCGATTAATCAGAAATTCCGTACGTACTCCTCTGCGAAATGCAATTAGGAACATAACGTTCAAATTTGAAGTAAATCGAGTGAAAATTGTTGAAGTTATTTGTCACGCCAATTGGAAAAAAGGTGTTTCGAGAAGTTTCGAGAAGTCGGCCATTTTGTGCATCGAAAAAAAAAATTCTAACAGTTTGATATTCATACTAAATAGATGTGTAATTCATTTGATGAGTGAATCTTTTTTTCATACGGAAAAAAATTGTTAAATTCGCACATGATTTTATACCCGTTATTGTGGCCTAACCCCTTAAGCTTTATGAACGATAATTAGACTTCCGACAAAAAGCCGTTAAGTATTCATGTCCAAGAAAGGAAACCATGTTCCAATGGTCAGAACAAAAATGGTCAGTAAAAATATCGCATCTCTGCATAATCTTGAGAGAAGAGGACTTTTTTCCTTCACCTAATATATTCTTGCCTTTAATGAAAAATAATTTACACCGAGTTTTCCTCAATACACGATAACATTTTTTTTTTTTACAAAACTAAGTATTTATTCCGAGGGTACGTTCAAGCGAATTTCATTATCAACAGGCAAAGTGCGCCCCTTATCCGGCTGCTGCGCCCGTGATGATGGTTCCGTCGGCTACGATGTTCGGCATGCAGCCGTACGCCCCAGTGAACGTTTACGCAGCACCACCACCAGTGGCTGCTGTACCCCCCGTAACGGTGATTCCGAGTTCTTTGCCCAATGCTGAACTCGAACTAAAGCAGGTGCGAATACGCAAAATCTGCTAGCTTGACCGTCCCTGTCGCATCGAGCGAATTGAACAAAAAAATATACATGTCTTTTCAGATCAGTGAAATGTTCCCGAATATCGACACCGAGGTGATAAAGTCGGTCTACGATTCGAATCACGGAAAGAAGGACGTGACAATCAACTCGCTGCTACAAATGTGTGAATAATACAGGGCGTTTCAGGTCGCGAGACGCGAATTACGTACGAGAGCCTCATTTCTGTATGCATATAGATATTTATATACGTATATGAATCCCCGACCGCCATATTTGTATTTTCTGCTAAAAATGTATTTCCCCCCGAATACCGAACGATCACCCAACGAATCAAGAATGTAATATATTTGTAAATTATGATAATCAATTGCGTTGCCTTCTCGCGGTCGTTCGTCGAGTGTCGTATTACGTCTCGCATATGTCGCGGTGAAAAACGACGACGTACATTCCAAGGATAAAGATAAGTATTATATTTTCACCGGTGATTGCCTGCAAAAAAAGGGAAAAAAATGAACGGCTTGAAATAACAATAATGCTTGCTCATCAGACCACGTCCGTATTTTCTTCCTTCATAATCCTCTTAACGTATACGTCGCTACTTGTTCCACTGATTTGGGTTCCTCGTGTTTCTTTTCATATTCCATCTATCGACTAGAGTGGAATGTTTATGCGACGAGCCCGAACCAATCCTCGTGCGCGCGATGATCCTTTCGACCGATTGCTCGCTCATCAACCCGACCACATATAGAAATACGTGTTTTGCCAATGTGGCAAATATTTGGCGACCGGCTCGGCGAGAAATCTCGCCAGCGGTATTCTCCTTGCACGATTCAACAGCGCGAGAATTCGAACTTTGCTGCATTTGTCGTAGAACGGCGATCTCAGTATGTACAAGAGAAGACCTATCCTGCGACGACATATCTCATCTTTCTCCTCCTTCGTGAATACCACGTTTTTCGGGTCTCGACTCAATAGATGCAAACTCGCGACATCCATCAGGAACGATATCGACCAGGGCAACCAGTTCTTCTGGCCTTGAGCCATCATACAACTCAGATGGACCAATGGCTTTATTATGTACATAGTCTGAAAAAAATAGATACATTATTTCCGGACAACGTGTACGATGAGATATTCTTAAGGAATTTTTTTTATCGTATGAAAAAGTGATTCACTTATAAAATCGATTACATATCTATTTAGTATGAATATCAAGCTGTTCGAAATTTTTTTTTTTTTTTTCGATGTACAAAATGGCCTACTACTCGAAACTTCTCGAAACAGCTTTTTTCCAATTGGCTTGACAAATAGCTTTAACAATTTTCACTCGATTTACTTCAAATTTAAAAGTTATGTTCCTAATTGCATTTCGCAGAGAAGTACGTACGGAATTTCTGATTAATCGAAAACTTTTCATTTTATGAGCAGTTATAACGAAATTTTTCACTGAAAATTCATTTCTTCAGTTCAAATACCTACAACTTTTGAATAAAACAATATTTTTTAAATTCCGTACGTACTTCTCTAGGTATTGCAATGTAGATAGACGAGAAATTTGTTTTTTGTTCTAGGTTAAAAATTGTGGATGCTAAATGTCACGCCGTAATACAGTCGTGCTGTCCATGGAGCCTAGATACCAGGAGCATGGAGCCTAGATACCAGGAGGTTCAGCGGCAATGCAAACGCGCTGAAAAAAGCGTCCCCGAAAATGTCCCGAAGTGGTGATGGCGCTGGGGTACAGCGGCACCTACATATATAGTAATATATTGGTCAACGAGGTGAAAGTGATCGGATGAGTTTCTAACCTCACGACAGACCGATCGTGACATCAAACGTCGAAATATCCGCCGATTCATAATTTCCTCATGACGGTTCGGAAAAAAAACGCAAAAGCGAGAAAAGATCTCAAACTCAAACTCAAAATGGCGGCGATACAGCCCATCTAGAAAAACGTGTTTTTTTTACATATAGCTTCACAGGAGAACGGTTTTCTCGTAAAATATAAGACCTGAAATAAAAACCAAAAAAATGATAATTTATATATTACTAGCTATGAGACTACCTAGAAATTTGCTTTCAAATTTTGCAAAAATAGCGCACTTTGAAGGAAATTAATCGATGTTTTGCCAAAAAAGCAGTAAATTGTTTATAAAAAGAAGTTTACATTTAATCGAAAAACGGGTACGTACTCCCATAAAGAATATAATTTTGAAGCTGCTATCAAAATTTCAACCTCGAAATCGATGCATGCAAAGGTGGTCGAGTAATCCGTTTTCCGAGATCGAAAAAAGTGCTATCCAAATCGATGCATGCAAAGGTGGTCGAGTAATCCGTCTTCCGAGATCGAAAAAAGTGGTTTCGAGAAAAACGCGTTCAAAGTTGTACGAGCAACTCAGCGCGCGCTCCAAGGCGCTGTGGCCAAATCGATAAATGAACCTTTAAATAAAAAAAATTGCTACAGGACCAATTGCATATTGTTTTTATGACACCAAAGTATTTTTAGGAAAGAAAACGTTTTTCCAAAATCCTAGAGTGGTGTTATCCCTTAACATTAATGAGGGTTAGGTCCATGATCTGTGATCTGTCTTAGATCACACCCATGTCTAGCGAATATCTATATACATATAGGTGCCGGAGCACCCCAGCGCCATCATTTCTTGTTCTCGTTTTGGGGGCGAGTTGAAAGGCCTCCCTGAACCTCCTGGTCATGGAGCCTAGATACCAGGAGGTTCAAGGAGGCCTTTCAACTCGCCCCCAAAACGAGAACAAGAAATGATGGCGCTGGGGTGCTCCGGCACCTATATGTATATAGATATTCGCTACACATGGGTGTGATCTAAGACAGATCACAGATCATGTACCTAACCCTCATTAATGTTAAGGGATAACACCACTCTAGGATTTTAGAAAGACGTTTTCTTTCCTAAAAATACTTTGGTGTCATAAAAACAATATGCAATTGGTCCTGTAGCAATTTTTTTTATTTAAAGGTTCATTTATCGATTTGGCCGCAGCGCCTTGGAGCGCGCGCTGAGTTGCTCGTACAACTTTAAACGCGTTTTTCTCGAAACCACTTTTTTCGATCTCGGAAGACGGATTACTCGACCACCTTTGCACGCATCGATTTGGATAGCACTTTTTTCGATCTCGGAAGACGGATTACTCGACCACCTTTGCATGCATCGATTTCGAGGTTGAAATTTTGATAGCAGCTTCAAAATTATATTCTTTATGGGAGTACGTACCCGTTTTTTGATTAAATGTAAACTTCTTTTTATAAACAATTTACTGCTTTTTTGGCAAAACATCGATTAATTTCCTTCAAAGTGGGCTATTTTTGCAAAATTTGAAAGCAAATTTCTAGGTAGTCTCATAGCTAGTAATATATAAATTATCATTTTTTTGGTTTTTATTTCAGGTCTTATATTTTACGAGAAAACCGTTCTCCCGTGGAGCTATATGTAAAAAAAACACGTTTTTCTAGATAGGCTGTATCGCCGCCATTTTGAGTTTGAGTTTGAGATCTTTTCTCGCTTTTGCGTTTTTTTTCCGAACCGTCGTGAGAAAATTATGAATCGGTGGATATTTCGACGTTTGATGTCACGATCGGTCTGTCGTGAGGATAGAAACTCATCCGATCACTTCCACCTTGTTGACCAATATATTACTATATATGTAGGTGTCGCTGCACCCCAGAGCCATCACTTTGGGACATTTTCGGGGACGCTTTTTTCAGCGCTTTTGCATTGCCGCTGAACCTCCTGGTATCTAGGCTCCATGGTGCTGTCGCTGAAAAAACCCGGAATCGGAGAAAATTAGAAGGCTAGTTTTTTGACAAGTGATTTTGTAGGTGCCGCGGGTGCTAAATCCAAGTTTGCCTAAAAATCGGGGTGTAGGCTTCTTTTTTAGGGGATGAAAGGAGATGGGGGTGGAGTAATGCCAAAAACCAACCCCTACGAGGTCGGCGCCGTGAGACAAAATGTTCAGAAAAATCCGGCCTTTAGTTTTGTCTATAGCGCCGAAGTCGTGGAAGTTCATTTTGAGGGTGAAAAAGTGGGGTGAACTTTTGAAAAATCGGTTTGAATTCAATAACTCTTTAGCAAAAAATCGTACGTTTTTTGTTCAAATGGGAACGTTGTAGCCCTTGAAAAGACGCGTCGATGGAGTATTCGATCATCGCTCTCCGATAATATCTTCACCCCCAAAAAATGGTTTAAAAACCAAAAAAAGTAGTTTATTGAATAACTCAAAAACAATCGGTTTTTCGAGTATGGTTCAAATGTACGAAATGTAGAGAATAATTTTCTCCATATTTTCGTTGCTATGGACCACCTTTGAATTTTGTTTTTCCAACCCCTCTCGGGGGTTGAACATTTGAGATGAAATTCTGGGAAAACTAGTGACGGCACGAATTTGCCGCCGTGGAAGAATTTGTAGCTTGAACCCTCAGCTACATTTTTGTCCACAGCGCCAAACTCGTATCTCTTTATTTTCGGTAAATAGTTTTCCCAGAATTTCCTTTGGAATGTTCAACCCCCGAGAGGGGTTGGAAAAAGCAAAATTCAAGGGTGGTCCGTAGAAACGAAAATATAGAGAAAATTATTCTCTACATTTCGTACATTTAAACCATCCCCGGAAAATCCATTGTTTTTTAGTTATTCAATAAACAATTTTTTAAAATACTTCAACCATTTTTTGGGGGGTGAAGATATTATTGGAGAGGGATTATCAAATACTCAATTGACGCGTCTTTTCAAGGGCTACAATGTTCCCATTTGAACAAAAATTGTTTGCATTTTTCCTAAAGAGTTATCGAATTGAAACTAATTTTTCAAAATCTCACCCCACTTTTTCACCCCCGAAATGAACTTCCACGACTTCGACGCTGTGGACAAAAATAAAGCACGGATTTTTCTGAACATTTTGTCTCCCGGCGCCGACCTCGTGGGGGTTGTAGTTTGGCATTAATCCAGCGCTATCCCTCTTCATCCTCTAAAAAAATCCTACACCCCGATTTTTAGGCAAACTTGGATTTAGCACACGCGGCACCTATAAAATCACCTGTCAGAAAACTAGCCAACTTCTATTTTTTTTCGATTCCTATATACAGCACGACTGTACTATATTAAGGCATGCAGGCAATGATATCCGCTGCTCGCCGGTTGTCGAGCAAAACGATTTTCAAGAGCGTCTGGGGTTATCTACCCCAGTCTTAAATTGCCGTTGGTGTTTCGTCGCGGTAAGTAAATTTTACTTTTTTCATTAAAATTAATATATTTTACGTATTATTACATAATTCAATCGCAAATGGTCACATATTACCCAAGGCCAAATATTTTGTTATATTATATTATTATATTATATCTGCGCGACAGTAAAATGTGCTGCATGTACGATTCCTTTATACTGTTTATGTTTTTAGTTTCATCATGAATATTAATTATACACTATTTTCTGAATAAACGAAGTGAAAAATATAAGAGAACCCCCTGCAACCATTTTTTTTGCGTTCCCATCGACGTTTTCTGTATTTTCACGATTTTCATATCCCACAATAAATATACTTTTTCACCGAAACAGTTCAACTAATTTTTTTCAGTAAGCTCAATAAATTTCCTCTAAAACGCTGTACGAATTTGCAGATCTATTCATTAGAAAAAAATAGAATTTTTTGTTTCAAAAATGCGATTTTTGGTGATTTTCGACGGGTGTCGAGGTTTAAGTGGGTTTTGCACTAAAGCAATTTTCATGAAATCCAATTTGCTTGACGCCATTCTCTTTCTTCTTGAAAAACAAAGAGATTCATGTACTGATGTTTCTCTACTGCTCAATGGAGCAATGTGCCCACAAGAAAAACGTGGGTGGGAATCTGCCCCAGTCATGAGTGAGAAGATAGAAAAAATGATACATGAGTGCTAGGGTTAAAAATATGGTTCATTATCTTGTCATCCTAAATGAATATATGGTCTTTGAAACGTATTTTCTATCATTTTATCGAAAAATATGCATTATTTTAGTTTATTTCAATTTATAAATGAGATAAATATGAACGTTTGATCACGTGAACGAAAACGCTCCAGGATTGGTTGGATCTCTAGTGACGTCACATGTCAGTAAACAGATTGTCATTACGAGTCGACGAGTAATGAGCGATTTTCTAGTTGATTTCGGTGCATTTTCTTGCTTTTTCTGTTCATTCATAGTTATGTGTAGTGATAGTTATCATTGTCAGATATGTAGTCACGTGACGTCACAGGCGTCACGTGACTACATATCTGACAACGGGAGCGTTTTTGGCGGATTGGTTGAATATTAAAATTATATCGCCGATTTGAATCGTAAGTACTGACATTCACGAAGATAAAAAAATATGATGAGCATAATATAAAATAATTAACCATTTAAGATGATTTCCGTACAATTTCCGTACAGGTAAATACCCTATAGTACAGTCGTGCTGTATATTGGAATCGGAAAAAATAAAAGAAGGCTAGTTTTTTGACAGGTGATTTTGTAGGCGCCACGGGTGCTAAAACCAAGTTTGTCTAAAAATCGCGGAGTAGGGTTTTTTTAGGGGATGGGGGTGGATTAATGCCAAACTACAACCCCCACGAGGTCGGCGCCGGGAGACAAAATGTGTAGAAAAATCCGGGTTTTATTTTTGTCCGTAGCGCCGAAGTCGTGGAAGGTCATTTTGGGGGTGAAAAAGTGGGGTGAGATTTTGAAAAATCAGTTTTTAATCGATAACTCGTTAGGACAAATTCATACAATTTTTGTTCAAATGAAAACGTTGTAGCCCTTGAAAAGACGCGTCGATCGAGTATTCGATCAACCCTCTCCAATAATATCTTCACCCCCAAAAGAATTGTTGAAGAATTAACAAAAAAATTGTTTATTGAATAACTCAAAAACAATCGATTTTTCGGGGATGGTTCAAATGTACGAAATGTAGAGAATAATTTTCTCTGTATTTTCGTTCCTATGCACAACCCTTGAATTTTGCTTTTTCGAACACCTCTCAGGGGTTGAAAATTCAAAATGAAATTCTGGGAAAACTATTGGCCGAAACTAAAGAGAAACGAGTTTGGCGCTGTGGACAAAAATGTAGCTGAGGGTTTAGGCTACAAATTCTTCCACAGCGGCGAATTCGTGCGGTCAATAGTTTTCCCAGAATTTCATTTTGAATGTTCAACCCCCGAGAGGGGTTGGAAAATCAAAATTCAAGGGTGGACCATAACAACGAAAATATGGACAAAATTATTCTCTACATTTCGTACATTTGAACCATACCCGAAAAACCGATTGTTTTTTAGTTATCCAATAAACTATTTTTTTAATTTGTTTTTTAACCATTATTTGGGGGTGAAGATATTATCGGAGAATGATGATCGAATACTCTATCGACGCGTCTTTTCAAGGGCTACAACGTTCCCATTTGAACAAAAAGTGTACGATTTTTTTCTAAAGAGTTATTGAATTAAAACTGATTTTTCGAAATTTCACCCCACTTTTTCACCCTCAAAATGAACTTCCACGATTTCGGCGCTGCGGACAAAACTAAAGCCCGGATTTTTCTGAATGTTTTGTCTCACGGCGCCGACCTCGTAGGGGTTGTAGTTTGGCATTAATCCACCCCATCTCCTTTCATCCCCTAAAAAAAAAACCTACACCCCGGTTTTTAGGCAAACTTGGATTTAGCACCCGCGGCACCTACAACATCACATGTCAAAAAACTAGCCTTCTTCTAATTTTCTCCGATTCCGGGTTTTTTCAGCGACAGCACGACTGTACTACTATTGTCTTCTCAGTCTTATTTTCATCTTTAATTTTTCATTCATTTACTGCACCTCCGCTAGCGCCATGTTTTTCCTGATCGAGGAGCTCAAAGATTTGTCGTTGCATGCGACTTCCACGGGTTTCAGCGGGGACCATACTCGTGAGTGCAATGGCCCTGATCCGTTCACGCTTCTGATCACCGTGCCCGAATGTTTGAGGGCGAAGCCTTCCTTCACCGGCTCGATGTTGAAACACTCGCCGAGTTTCTCACGATTCAAGGGCGGCATAGCTGGCGTCTGCGTTATCCGCTCCTTGTGCCGATGGACCAGTAGCAATCTCAGTATCGCCCTGCACGAATCATATCAAATTTCATCTTCACTTCGAATTTCTTTCGGTCAAACGCATTACGGAGGGAGCCTGAATTGGAAGGTCGGAAAAATCGTTTGTTTTTTCATTGTTTCAATCGATAGATAAACTAGCCAAGAATATATTTGCAAAGTTACAGAGGCCAATTGTAAATATTTTCGAAGATACAAGGCCAAAAGCAGAGAAGCGATTGATATTTAATATTGATATTTCCTCCTATTGAAAACTTTGAAGCGCATTTTCTCCAGTTTTCGTTTTCACGATTTTTCCATATTGGCGGGCGTGATAGCAAAAAAAACTGAGCGACCTATTGAATCAAACCAAAGTTTATTTTCTTCAGTATGAAAATCTCTTTTAAGTGAATTTAAAAAGTCGTTGAAAAAGTATTTTTAAATCATTTTTATAGCACGTTAGTGTTTTTTCAAGCACATTTTTTTTTAAACCTGATAAAAGTTTTAATTTCACGATTTTTTCAGCTTTTTATTAATTCGACCAAAAGAAAAATGGTGCAGTCCGAAAACCCCTCACCCCCGATTGAGCTGAAATTTTGTGAAGACCTTCATTTTAGTGTTATAAAAGAACCCCTAAAGGGATTTTTGGCGCATCGAAGTAGTTTTCGAGATATCGATTTTTGAAACTGTGAAAAAAAATTATTTCGCTGAAAAATCGGTAAATATGGAGTTTTTGAAACAAATAGTAAGAGACACTTTTTGTAGGAAATTAAATTTGCTACAAAAAAGGTTGTGTACAAAGTTTTCAAAAACTGCATATTTTTCTTGAAAATTAAAAAAATGTGTTTAATTGACAATGCGCGAGTTTTTGGCTAATTTTAAGGGTGTGCTGGCTACTGGAGTGAGTGACAACTGGAATGAGTTGCTACTAGACCACGCCCCCCCCCCCCCCCCCGGCGGGGTGAAGGGACGGGGCGTAGTGACACTAAAACTACTTTTTATAATATTAAAAATTGATTAAAAATAAAAAAAATTAATGAACTTTCGGTTCATCGTGGTCAGCTGACTTAAAACTTGCCAATTGTCAATTAAACCTATTTTTTTTTATTTTCAGGCTAAAATATGCAGTTTTTGAAAATTTTGTATGAGACCTTTTTTGTAGCAAATTTCATTTCCTACAAAAAGTATCACTTATCATTTTTTCGAAAACTACATATTTACCACTATTTTTTGAGATATCAGCGAAAGAAAATATTTTTTTACAATTTTAAAAATCGATATCTAGAAAACTACTTCAATGCGCCAAAAATCCCTTTAGGGGTTCTTTTATAACACTAAAATGAAGGTCTTCACAAAATTTCAGCGCAATCGGAGGTGGGGGGTTTTCGGAACTTTATCCAGAAATATATGACAATTGGACATTTTATTGGTTTATTTGGCTCAGTCAAGAACTACGAGCTGCATCTTTCCCGCCCATTGGGGACTGGAGTGGCAAGACGCATATGGAATAGGCTGATAAACTTGCAGTCATTTATTGTTTCATGTTGAACATTTTTTTTAATACTTTTCGTATATACATGAAAAGATACCTTAATTTCTACTGGGCTCACTTGTTTCTTTCTCTTCTCAATAAATTCCCGAAAAAACGCTTTTTTGGACCTTCTATCTCAAGCTTCCGTCTTAACGGAGTGCGAATACTATCAAATTGGTCTCGTATAGATTAGACACTTATTGATTCTAATTGGAATAAACTCTGCAATGTGGAGCTATCATCATCTTGGTAGGCTCAAAACTCACATGGAGCCTTTGCAGTTCATTCAGAGAAAAATGAATCCTCTTTATTGAAAATTTACCATCGGTTTCTGAAATTATACTAAAAAAAGGGTAAAAAGTTCTCTTCGATATACTTTTTTCTAGTTTTTGCATTGAATCGGATGCAAAATGTCAAAACGGATCTCATATGGATAATAAACAATAAATAAGTACCAAAGGTTTTTGCGAAATATGGAAAAATCTAATTGCAGTTTCTGTCTTAACGGGCTAACTAGGTAGGTCAAAAAATAGCATTTTTTCAAAATATTTTTATTCCATACCATCACCTTTTAGCTATATTTCGTGAAAAATTTATTGAAATATTTCTAAAATTGAATTATGTGGTAACAGCACCATACTTCAAACTTTCAACGCGTTTTTCTCGAAACACGGTTTTTAAAGTCGGTGGACATGATATATTGAGAACCACTTAATGAATTAGTTCCAAATTTACAGGAGATAGAACGAGAAGCATTTAGCGGTCGTTAACGATCTCATTTTTCTCAAATCGATCTTTATTTCTTGATAGTTATATAAAAATGACGACTTTTTTCATACATTTTGTATGGTCGAGCTTCAATTCATCGCTAAGTTGTTAAAAAACAAGATTTATAAAATCGACGATCGTCAATGACTCGTATTTATTGTTAGCATGAATAACCCGTTTGGTTTTTAGATATTGCATGGACCATTGCAGCTGAAGAGTGTCCACCGCCAAACGTCACGAACAAATTTTCATCATCTGCCGACGACTATGTTTTTGTTGTTTTTCTGTATTTTATGGTGATTTTTTTTTTTCAAAGGCTCTCAAACTATGCACCTTTGTGTTAAAAAAATGTGTTTTTTTCACTAACCGTTTCTCTGAAAAAGATCGGAATTGGGCAACTTTTTCGGGCCTCTAGGTAGATATATAGCACCTTAAAAAGCATTGAAAAAGTGCTAGTGCATATGTTTTCATGAAGAATCAATATTTTTAATACCTTTGATACTTCTCTACTATTTAGTATTCATATTGGAAAATGTTGTAACATTTTGCTCTAGATTCATTCTAAATAAGAAAGAAAATTACATCACAAAAGGCTTCAGTAAAAAAAATAGAGTGTAACACATCGTCAGAGCAGGGCTGGCTTGAAAGTCCGAACTTTAAATGATCAGAACGCTAAAAACTCCAAAAGAATTTTACCCGAAAGACCAAAGCTCCGAAAATATGAACTGAGCCGGGTTGAAATTTCGAACTTTGAATGATCAGAACGCAACGAGAACTGAATCAGAACTGAATGATCAAACTTCGAAGGAATTTTACACCAAACTCCAAAAATCTGAACACCGTCAAAATAATTCGGCTATGGAAGTTTTAAGTTTCAAAATTTTCAATAAATCGACTACTTATTTCAAGAATTTTGTTTTATGAAAAAGTGATTTTACGTCTATTTTGTAATTTGTCTAGACAATGTTATACGTTTTGCGTCCTTTACAGTAAACTGTATAGACTTTCGCTGGCATGATCTGGACGAACCTTGTAACTTCGGAATATTAAACTTAGAAATTTTAAACTGTCGGCGCATTCAAAGTTCAGAATTTTTATCCAGCCCCCAAGTCACGATCACGCCAGCGAAAGTCTACACAGTTGACTGTAAATGATGTAGAACGTATAACATTGTCTAGGAAAATTTCAAAATTTACGCAAAATAACTTCTTAAGGCCTTAGGACACAGTAAGGGGGCGTTCATTAATTACGTGAGGCGGTTAAGGGCGGGGGGGAGGGGGTCGAGCGAAATCTCACCCAATCTCACGTGGGGGAGAGGGGGGCTTCGGCAAATATCACGTAATTTTAGTAGTTTTAGTAATTTTAGTAATCACGTAATTTTTATCACGTAGAGAGAGTCTCCCTACTACTTTACATGGTGGAGTAAATGATACTACAACCGCAATTACTTCTACTACAATTTATTTTCTGTGAACGTATGCATTTTGAAAAATCTCACGTGAGATTAGGGGAGGGGGGAGGGGGTCGAGCTAAATCTCACGACATCTCACCAAGGGGAGAGGGGGGGTCGAAAAAACGCCAAAATCACCTCACGTAATTAATGGATGCCCCCTAACGGCTATACAATCATGTGCGAATTTAATCATTTTTTCATATGAAAAAGTAATTCACTCATAAAACGAATTACACATCTATTTATTATGACTATCAAGCTGTTTGAAATTTTTTTTTTTCCGATGTACAAAATGGCCGACTACTGGAATCTTCTCGAAACCTCTTTTTTTCAAATTGGCGTGACAAATAATTTCAACGATTTTCACTCGATTTACTTCAAATTTAAAAGTTATGTTCCTAATTGCATTTCGCAGAGAAGTACGTATGGAATTTCTGATTAATTGAAAACTTTTCATTTTATGAGTTATAACGAAATTTTTCACTGAAAATTCATTTCTTAAGTTCAAATACCTACAACTTTTGAATAAATAGTATATTACGACCCTAGGCCCGAAAGTTGGATTTCCTGGCATGTGCGATATAAAGGCCGAGGCGAAGCCGAGGCCTTCATATCGCACATACCAGGGCATCCAACATTTGGGCCGTGGGTTGTATACTATTTTTCTTGATCCCGTAGCCGAAAGTACGGGCCTAATTAATGTATGTAATTCCGTGCAATTAATGCTGTCATTCGTGCTGTCAGCTGTCATCTGTCGGCTGTCAGCGGGCCATCTCGTGAAATGCAATGAAGCTGTCATTCTCGCAGGGAGGCGAGCGGCGGGGGGGGGGGGGGGGGTGCCCGCCCGACTTTTGCAAGACCGAGGCGAAGCCGAGGTTTTGCTGGTCGGGGCGGGCATTAAGAACATCAAGATTAAATAAAACCAACATTATTAACATAAACATCAAATCAACGAACCAAGAACCTTCTGATGAGGATTCTTCCATTTTTTTTTTTTCGACACGAACGAAATTCTTCGCGAGACCACGACACGACTTTGACAGGAGCGAGCACAAGATAAAAGAATAACGTGCATATGTAAATATCGCCGGCCGCGAAAATCCTGTCAGAGCGAGCGGTCGTCAGCCGGCCACGAAAAATGCTCTTCCCGGCCTGAAATGCGGCCGGAAAGTGCGTACTTTCGGCTAGGGGAGCAAGAAAACAATATTTTTTAAATTCCGTACATAGTTTTCTAGGTATTCTAATGTAGATTGACTAGAATTTTTGTGTAAAATTTTTTTCGGAATTTTGGTGTAAAATTCTTTCGGAGTTTTAATTATTCAAAGTTTAGAATTTCAACCTGACCCCATCTTGAATTTCGGAATATTCAAATTCGATATTTAAACCGTTCGAGAATTCAATGTTCGAAATTTCAACTCAGCCCCTCCAAAGCCCTCTTTTTTGTATTAAAAGAAGGTCTTTGAATAACTCTTTGTACTCTACATTGCATACATCTTTAACCCCTTGACTGTGAGTGACACGCATAGGGGCAAAAACAAGTCATTTTTGTGTCATGACACGTATAGGGGCATGATTCTACTGCATCGAATCGATGCAGTAGAAATAGGTTGAATTTCAAATGCCCCTATACGTGTCATGACAAAAATGGCACGACTTTTTTTTGCCCCTATGCGTGTCACTCACAGTCAAGGGGCTAAGAACCAACAGTGAATCCACAATAAAGTTCATGCATTTTGTTAAACCAACTTCACAGTCCCTATGCAATTTTCGCCTTACCGTGATTGTAATTCAAACAAACCCAAACAAATTTCCCAGACTGGCCCTTTTTCTCTATGTACTCATAGCAAGCGCATTTTTTCCCAGCTCAACCTAGTCTTACTTGAAACTTTGCACGATAACGATGATCAACCAACGGCCTTTTTCACCCAAGACCTTTTTGGCGGATAACTCGATGAGCGCCTCCGTGTACTCGACGACGGTCAGCCAAACTTTAATCTTGGACTGGAATTGCGGTAGTTTCAGGTGCGCGTACTTGCCACTGTATATCAGTCGATCGTTCAGTAGGATCAGGAGATTCGGCATCGAATATATGAGTTCGGAAGCCAAAGACGAACTGGTGAATCGACCTTGAAACGGAAATTATTCGACATGACGATTAAGGGGTTATATACAGTTAACATTTTCGAAAAATCGATTATTCTAAATTTTATTTTCGTAATGTACATATATTTAAATACACATACAGAAAATGTCTTGTAATTCCGGCGAATATTCTCAAAGCTACACGCACATTTGTAATGACGTGCCAGAGCGTTCGAAAGTGCTTTTGAAACTTCAAACGCGTTTTTCCCAAACCTGTGTTTTCAAAGTCGTTGAGCAAGATTTCTCGGAAACGGCTGAACCGATCAGTCTCAAATTTAACACAATCTTTTCCAGTATACTTTTAAGTAATTTATCGAAGGTTTTTTTCATCGATAAATATTTTCTATTTTATAAACAATTAAAGGCCTAAATTTCCGTCAAGAATCGACTTTTTTCTGAGAAGCCGCCATTTTGTCAAAAATCAATATTTTGCTTATTCCTTCAATCAATTACAAGATAATCCATTATATTAACGAAATATTTGTAGTTTTTCATTTTAGATGACCCAGCCGAGAGATATCGTGCTCACCGCAAGACGCCTTTTTTTAGAGGTGCTCCCAGAGATCAGCTATAGCAGTTTTCAAAATAATTATTTTTACAAATAAAAAATGCTAAAATGCAGTTGAAAGTTTCCATAATATGGGTACAAATTTTTATGTTAATAGATTTAGAGGTGTTCTCAAGAAAATCTCTTGAAAAATCGATATTTTTTGGCCTCCGGACTGTATATAACCCCATAAAATTGTTCTACCTTTTCACGGTGCAGTTTTTCTTCCTTCAAAGCATGATAATTTCAGCAATACGAAAGTAATTATTTGAAAACGTATAGGGTAAACCGACCAACGAATGAACGGATACAGATTTATATCCAAAATCAGTAAAAAATACGAATTGTCGATAAAAAGTTGAATCACTATAATATAGGAAAACATCACAGGTGTCGTTAAAACCGATTTCTCAGTTAAATATTGAATTTTGACACTACACGGAATTTTCCTAGTTTGTGGTACTTGCACACTGTACAACATACTTACAGTATGGCTGTGCATAGTAGGCATTTTTAAGGCAAAAAAAACTATAGTTTTTTTATAAGTTTTAGGGTAACACTTTTAATTTTTGAGGGGTAAAACCACTGTAGAATTAAAAAGAATGGATTGTTTGAATTGGCTCAAGAGATGCTTTGAGCCATCTAGAATAAGGGGGAAAAAGTTTGGTACCTGTAAAAAAAGGGTCTTGTAAAAAAAGAGAATTGTTCAAAACGGAACACAGTATAACTCTATCAATTTTCATTCTACTCACTCCAAGTATTAAGCACATCTTTAAAATAACATTCCGAAGAGAAATACGTACGCGATTTTCCATGAGTTAATTATAACGTTATTTATTCACAAATGATGGTCCTTTTTTTCTGCCGAATATTGAGTTTTTACTTTAAATATTTGGCAATTACACAAAAATTAATATTTTCAAAATCCCCAACGTATTTCTCTAGCTATACTCATGTGAATAGAATTTTTTCCACATTCAAATTTGCGTCAGGTTTACTGCGTGTCATAGAGCGTCTAAACTTCAATTTTGTCTGATTTTTTGTTCAATTTGGTCTAATTTTTTAATATACATTTTTTTTGTTCACTTGATGATATGACATCCTTGAATATTATTACCCCCTTACTTGTCCTTCCACCAAAATAAAAATTACCTAAATTAAAACGTTTACAGTGGTGTCGCCCCTTAAGATCGAGTCAATTTTTAAATTGTTGTAAAATTTTGAAATAAATTAGTAATAGGTTATAATTAGACATGTTTAACTGGTGCTGTATTTTAACCTCTTTCTAGTGAATGGACTATGGGCTCTGTTCTGATACCACTCAGAGTAAAAAAATTAGCTCATCTGCTGAAAATTGTAATATTAATTACTGTTAACAGACGACAATGTACATTTTATAAAATGTTCTCATAAAATCATCGCATGAGTTTTTAAAATTTTTACAAAATTTAATTTTCTATTTCGCTGTCGTAACAAACTCAGGTAATTTTTTGAGAATGTCACGTAAAGGGATCATCTGGCTGTAAAATTTTCGAAAAATCGATTTTTTTTATAGATTATTCGATACTGTAGACGGTTATAAACATGTTGTTAAATTTTTTCGGGCCAAATTCGAATTATTCTGGTTGCTACAGCCTTTCTCAGAAAAAAGGACGCGACTAGCTGCATGAGACCTGCTGTGGACATACGCGTCTTTTTCGAAATGTCGTTTTTCAAAACAGTGTACACTCTCAAAGGAAGCGTTTTCAAAATATCCATCTCAAATTTTGACACAAAATTCTTCATTCTTTATCTTGCTATGGAAGCTTTTTTTTCGAAATCTTCATATTTATTTTAACGAAAAAATGTCGAAAAAGTAGGCTAAATTCGATAATTTTTTTTTAAAGCGCCAACATTTTGTTATTTTTTATTTTAAAAAAACCTCCATAAGAAGATAACGGCTTTCATACAGATTAATAATCTGTTAAAAAAATACAACAAAGAAATAAACGTTTAAAAATGTATTTCTGTTCTTCATGACTGTTTCGATTTGACATAAAAAATCAAACTCATTAACGTATTGTAACCATCCAAAAAAAATCGCAAAGATCAGCTTTTTCTACCCCTACACTATGATGATTCCTTAATATGCGAAAAAAGTTTATGTATTTTCTATGAAATCGTAATAACAAACATAATACTTATATGTATAATATTAGAATTTTTGTGCAACACTGTGATCTCCAAATCTAGCATTTAAGGGGTCACGTCGATGTGACAATAAAAAAAATTCATTTTTTAAATTTTATTTTCCAATACTACAATATGTCTAGAATGTTTTCCCAAAGTTTGAAGTCATTCGGAGTAAAAGTGTAGGAGAGAGAGCCTTTGGGAATGTCCCTTGTTGAGAAAGACCGGCCGGGAGCTAAGCAGGTATATCACATTTTTCTCAAAACACTATTTTTTAAGTCTGTGGACACGATTTCTCCAAAATTAATGCACCGATCTTATTGAAATTTTGCACACTTCTTCAAAATAACATTGACTAGTGATTGAACAAAGGTTTGTTTTTCAATTACAACTAATTTTACTAATTTAGTACAACTAATTTTACAATAGTGTAAATTGTACCAAAAAATGAACTACTTTGCATACAATTCTACCAAAAATTCGAATTTCAATTTTTTCAAAAATCCTTTGTTTAATCACGAGCTATACTTATCTACTAACAAAAAAATTTGGTTTTTTAATTTTAGATAAAGCTATCATGAGTTTTCCTGACTACCACAAGGATACTTTTTTTAGGGGTCTCCGAAAACCAGGTCCCGAGGCTGAGTTTCCCAAATTTTTAAATGAAATGTTTTTTAAATATAGTCGAAATGTTGCTCTTTTATGTGCTTAACATTTTGAATAAAACAATTCGTATATATATTTTTTAAACAGAGAAAATATTCTTTTTTTTTGCTTCGAAACCCACGTAACCCCTTAATAAAATTGAATAAAATCGTTATTTACGCCATCTATCTATCGTTTATCTACATTACTCGTCCATTTACTGTCGAGTGTTCATTTACTGGTAATTTCGTCCATTCACCGACGATTTAGTCATTTTGCCACTTATTTATCAATTCCTCCAATTTTACTCTTTGCAATTACTTCGAATATTTTTTTCCCCTATCAGAATAATATCCTCCGTTAGCTATGGCAATTAAAAAATGAGTGTTCATAATATTATCACTTCACAGTCCATCTGAATCCTAGTGTTGTTGTTATTAGTCCCTGCGCTGGTCGGTTTAACCTCCGCAATGTAACCTGTCATGAGTTGCGCCCATTGAAGCGAATAATAACGATATAAACAAACCGGCTGTGAAGTACGACAAGCATCGCACTGTACTTTCGATGTCGGCTATGAGCTGAGGTTTCGTTAATATCCATTCCTTGTATGTTTTCAAATGCGGAGACAGGGCAGAGCTTACGGAATCCATTGTGAGTTTGATACACAGATGAAGAGTTCAAAGTTTATTCTCTCGCGTTCCCGTTGATCGCCTCGTTTCGATTATCGAGCGACTCCAATCCAAGACACGATCTTCGATGTGAATCCGGTATAAAATATAACCTCGTCGAATTGCGGTGAATGTTGAGTATCCGAAACAATTGTTCGAATGCCCACAATTATGTCATTGTACATTTGACGCAATTTGACAGCCGACCATGGTTGAAACGAAGTTATCGTTGAAGCCATTCGAGAGATGGTCAAGTTTTTTCAACTCGATGTATCGACAATCGATTCGGAAGAGAGGACAGCAGCGCTGCAGGCGCGGCGCAACTCTAACGTTTTTCCCGCTACAACGAATTTTGTTATCCTCGAGTCTGCGATTTTGAATGTAATCGCGTTTTAACTATGTAAGAAGAATAATATTTGTTCACTCCCACGTACATCGTCCAATATTTATCGCAACATTGGTACGCAATGGAGGCCTTGTAGGAGAGAAGTACGATCATCAATCATGAGATAAATATGTCTGTGCATGGTTACTGTACAAAGGATTTGATGGCTTGGATTTGTACGCACGCCGATTTTTCACGATATTCCGTTGGCGACTTACTCTGAACGACATTGCGGTTTTGAGACTCATCGGCATGCGGGATATCGACGATTTGGATTTCGAGACCCAGCAAGCTTTGCTCGAAAGCTTGAAAAGTTCGAACGTCAACCTGCACTTGACCGAGAGGTTAGAGCTCACGTCCTTCAAATATTTTCGTCCTTTGTTTACATTCTCTCCTTCCTAATGATCAGCCACAACCTTCACATTATCGCTCGCTTTTACTTTTTTATTATCTTTCGTACACTCCTACGGTTTGTTTCTTGTTTTATTTTTGTTTGTTTGTCCCTGTAGCAAAAATGCCTGTCCCACCAATCAAAACAAACAAGACACTCTTGACACTTTTTCGCTGTCAGACGATTCTGAGCTTGACGATCTACCATGGCAGGCATATTCTTCCGAGCTTGGCCAAGTCAAAGCGAACTCGATAATATCCATTGTGAGTTTTCAAAATTGAATTTCTCTATGCGATAACTACCGTGTGAGGTTCTGAATTTTCATCGCCGTCTTTGACTCTTCACCGATGATCAAACAGCACATTGGAAGTGCGATAAAGTAGTGTTTTATGGTGGTGAAATTTGCATCCTTGGAATGCGACAAAAAGTCTCACTTATGCTCTTCCTTATTTTCATTGTGGTACAAAATATTTTTTTGTACCACAAATTGTACCACAATTTGTCGAAAAAATTATTAGAGTTCACGTTGAAATCGGCAAGTAGAAATTTCAGCAGTCGAAAAGAAATAATTTTCAGGAACTGATTGTTGATTTGCAATAAAGTTCGTTAATTATTTTTCTGTTAAATTCAAAATCCCTGTATCCATTTTTGGTGCAAAATTGCCAAGTGTGCCTTAAATTTCACAACCTCCATGATTTCCTACAATGTTGCCCCATCACATTCTGGTTGGGTATCATCAGTCTGTCGCTTCACGAATTGTCATTTGTGCCATAGAATACTTCCGCAAAATCTTCAAATGCTTCTATCGGAGAGAGTTCTTTGAGAGAAGAACCAAAAATGCCGTAAAGAATTGTTATGATTTTGTAGATTCTTCCGAGTTTGTCCAAGTCGAAGTAAACTCGATAATAACCATTGTGTGTTTACCGCACAACGGTTATTATCGAATTTACCGAAACATTGCACTTATGTTCTTAGCTCCTTATTTTTATTATAGTACAAACATTTTTTTTTTCCACATTTTCATTATAGATCTTGGAGTAGACATCATAAAAAAGAATCAAAGAATTTATGCTGTAGAAATCTGCAAGTAGAAATATCACCGGTCCAAAACAAATGATTTTTAGGAACTGATTGTTAACCCTTCACGGCATAGTGTAACACTGGTGTTACACCTAATGCAATTCAGATTTTGACGATTTAAAAGTGTTTTTAATTAAATAGGGCGGTTGTAAATGCATTTCAAGGGTCCTTGAACTTCAATAACTAGTAAAACATACCTATTAATTTTTTATTTTTCATGTAGTGCATGTCATCAATAACAGAGGTGCAAAAAAACGTGCACGTAAAGAAAAATGTATGCTTCAAAGAGTTAAGAACACCTGTGTAAAATTTTGAAAAATTGATTTTTTTTAAAATTGGCTTGAGAGATGCTCTGAATCATCTAGAATAAGGGGAAAAAAGTGTTGTACCTGTGAAAAAAAGGCTCGCAGGCCTGTGTGGGTCCGTGTTTGCAGTGGCTGACCCGTGTGCGAGACCCCGACTGTTTTTCTTGGAACATAATTTTTCTCCATCAATTTTCATTTCATTCGCTCAAAATTTTGAGCACATCTTTAAAGTAACATTCTAAAGAGAAATGCGTACGGAATTTTCCATGAGTTAATTATAAACTTATCTATTAACAAATTATTGTCCTTTTTTTCTGTCTGAAATTGAGTTTTTACTTTAAACTTTCACTTGTCTTTCCACCCAATATAAAATCGCTTAATTTTAGACGTTTACAGTGGCGTTACCCCTTAATTTCCAATAAAGGTCATTGATTCTTTTTCTATCAAACTCAAAATCCTTATATGTGTTTTTGGCGCAAAATTGGCAATTGTGCCTTAAATTTCACGACATTCATGATTTCCAAGAGTTTTGCTCCATCCTATTCTCGTTGGATTTCATCAGCCTGTCGCTTAACGAATCGTCATTTGTGCCACAGAATAGTTCAGACGACTCCTTGGGCGCTTCTATGGGAAAGGGTTCTTGGCGAGAAGAAGCCACAAATGCCTTAAAGAATTGTGATGATTCTGTCGAAGAGACAAAAATGCCTTGCGACGAAGAGAGTATACCTAAAAGCTCGTGGCCCAAGAGAAGAGTGTGCAGGACTATTATCGGCTCTTCGGATAGCGAAGACGAAACAGAGGTCAAGACAGGATCTCAGGGGCTAGATTCGGCATTGGGCCTTCCCAGGAATGACCTTTCCAGCACGGGTTCGGTGACCAACAAAGATGTTGGTAAAATTGACGATCGCGCGTCTCCCCTACCGAGACGGAGAATTCCGGGGAAGGCGTCATTGCCGAAGGAGCCTATAAGAGTCGACGAGTCTGACGATTCTATCCCGAAGATCGACAGTGCTCAGTCTACGCCGCAGAAACGATCGCAACTCACGTCGCACAGCAGCATCATATCGGACGAGTCGGAGTGCGAAAATTCTCCGTTTAAAAATCCGAAGGAAACACCAACGAAGCAATGGAAAGGGCCGGACTTCAAATTGGATCTCAAGCCGTTGGGTATAGACAACCAGCTCAAAGAATGGGTCCAATCGATCAAAACAGAGCCACTAATGTCATCGACATCCGTGAGTACTTTTTTCTTACCATTCTTTCCTCGTGTTTTATTTCAATGTTCCTTTGTAGGCGTTTGCGGGCGTTTACGTTGTTCCCGATCCCTTTCGTTACTGTTGTTTCCTGTATTATCATTTTCCAATAATTATGTTCCTCGCTGCTTGGAACGATAACATGGATATCACAATGCCCCAGGTAAACGAGGACGAACTGGTCGAGCACTGTCGCAGTCTCAAAGATCTTCAAATCGAAATTTTGGAAAAATATGCCACCGCCCTTTACAATATTCCACTGCCGGTATTGAAGAAATTTCCGCGTTTCGACGTCGACGCGTTCGGCCGATTGAAGACATTGCACAAGCACGTCCAGGCGAAGATAAGACGAACGGAAAAGCGCATCGCCACGTTGGACCATCGAGAGTCAAAGAACTTGAACAACTCTGTGGATTCGGAGTATCCCGACGACCTCGACGAATACGTTCCACTGACAACGAGAATGCACAAAAACGTCGAACCGTCTGCCAATATTCCAGGCCGTACGTCCAATAATTGCAGAAAGGACTTTGGTGAAGATACGTCCCTGCCGTCGACGAGCAATCAAACGCCAGCTCACTCGCGACAATCAATTCTCGACGAATCACCGAAAGTATCACAAGTCAGAAGCGAGTATTGCCAAAACTCGCGAGAAAGCCTAAACGCGACGACGACGGCGCAATTACAACAGGGAAAAGAAACGCCCGAGATTGCGTCACCGGTGCAACCTAAGCGCGGTACGTTTCAGCTGAAAAGGCCTGTGAAAGCGACCATCTCGACGCAAGTGACGAAGAAGATCGACGAGATATGGGAGAGACATCAACCGCCGAAATGCTCACCGACCGAAGCCAAAACTCTACCAGCGGAAACAGTATCATGGCAAATGGAAAGAAAATCGTCGCAGATGGAAATAAAATCGCCGCAGATGGTAACGAAATCCTCGCAGATGGAGGCGAAACGTTCGACGATGCCGGCAACAACAGACGAATCGTGGATGGAGAATGACATAACCGACGATTACGACTATGCCGACATGGAGGATGATTCATATCAATCGCCTGCGAAAACAAACAAACTCTCCAACACAAAAACCGACTACGATCCATGGAACGACTCCACCGATACTTTCGGCTCCAAAGTTTCGAAAGCCCGGTTGCAAACGATACAGCCTAGCGTATCCCAAGAATTTCCGAATATGGATGATCTTGAAGAAGATTTTATCGAATCTCCGTCACCCAAGAAGAAGAATTCGAGCGAGACGTCGTTGGCTGTGAAATTGAAATCGAGCGATATCACTTTTGAGATTGGCAATTTCACGGGCAATTATAAAAACGACGGTGTGAGCGGTGAGTTCGACAGTGTTAGTTATCCACACTCGATGGAAATGCTGAAGGTACGGACTCTCGATAATAACTACCGGAAAACTATCTTCCTTTCATTATTTGGAACTATATTTCGCATAAGTGAGTGATCATTTTACTTTACAATTTTATGCTTTTTGTTTCCAATAGATATTCCGACGTACTTTCGGTCTCTACTCATTCCGTCCGAATCAGTTGCAAGCTATCAACGCAGCTCTCTTGTCTTACGACTGTTTCGTGCTGATGCCAACCGGTGGAGGAAAATCGCTGTGTTACCAATTGCCAGCTCTCATCACGCCGGGCGTTACGATCGTCATATCGCCTCTCAAGAGTCTCATCATGGATCAAGTCCAGAAGCTCACCTCCCTTGACGTAAGTGATCGGAAAAAAGCGGGCCAAAAAGCCCTGCCTATCGGCAATTCTCATTGTGTTGAAGTTTGCATGGTTGAAACGTAACGAAAGTTTTTTTTCGTACTTTTTATTATTAGTATAGATATTTTTTTTAGATGTGTATTGTAGTTCGCCAAATAAATATCTCGAAAAAGGGCTGAAGAATTATGTGGGCATAATCTGCCAAAATAAATTAAAGGAATTTAAGGGATAACACCACTCTAGCGGCAGAAAATAAGACCTAACTTTGACAATTTATTTTGGGAGTATGAAAAAAGGAATAGGATTTCTTCTGGGAGGGTTTATTTGACACATATTAAAGTATTTTTAAAAAAATTATAATTTTCA
The DNA here is from genome assembly GCA_964007375.1 of Ophion obscuratus. Lineage (NCBI taxonomy): Eukaryota > Metazoa > Arthropoda > Insecta > Hymenoptera > Ichneumonidae > Ophion > Ophion obscuratus. The sequence goes on along the minus strand of OZ023321.1, from coordinate 29,904,502 downwards.
TACAAAATTGCGGCAACGGAGCCCATCTTGAAAAACGTGTTTTTTTACAAATAGATTCACGGGAGGACGGTTTTCTCGTAAAGTATAAGACCTGGAACAAAAGCCAAAAAGAAAATAATCTATATATTATTAGCTATGGGACTACGTAGAGATTTTTTTTTAATCAAATTTTGAAAGAAATAAATCGATTTTTTTCCCAAAAAATAAGCAGCAAATTGTTTATAAAAAAAAAAGCTTACATTCAATTAAAAAAGGCTCTGTACTCCCATAGAGAGTGTAATTGTGAAGCTTCTATTACAATTTCAAATCGATCTATGCAAAAGTGTTCAAGTAATCTCTCCTTCCAGTTTGAAAAAAGTGGTTTCGAGACAAACGCGTATTAAGTTGTACGAGGCGCCTGAAAGAAGTCCGAGTCGCTGCGGCCAAATCGATAATTGAGCCTTAAAAAAAATTGCCACAGCTCCAATTGCATATTGTTTCTATGACACCAAAGTATTTTTTAAGGGGTCCTCTCACTTTAGACGCTAAAAAGGCTATTTTTGTGATTTTTTAATAAGTTTATATTATAGATATTGATATAAAAGTTGTTATACTTAATGAATACACTTTCGAAATACATTTAAAAAAAATGTTTATTCAAGTCATTATTTATAGACGAAAATGGTAGTTAAAAAAATTGTAGGTCGCGCTGTTGGTGAAATCTCGGAGATGGATTATCCGAAACCAAAAAAAATCCAACGGTTTTAGATTCAGTATGTTAATAGCTATAGCGCATATCATACGATTTTTTATATATGCAAAAAATATCAAAGCGAACATTTTTCGAAAAAACGTGTTTTTTCTCGGTTTTTGGCGAAAAAAATAGTAAATGTCAAAATTCAAAAAAAATTATTGATATGCGCCATAGCTATAGTTGTAAAGAATATGTGGTTAAAATTTCATAAGGATCGGTTCAGTAGTTTCAAAGATTTTATCAACAAGCTGTCGAAAAACGTTGTATGGAGAAAAACGCGTTTAAAGTTTGTTTGCGTTACACAAATACATTAAAAAAATATATTCAATGTATTTCGAACGTGTATTTATTAAGTGTAACAACTTTTATATCAATATCTATAATATAAACCCAGCGAAAAATTCATGAAAATAGCCTTTTTAGCGTCTAAAGTCAGAAGTACCCTTAAAAAACGATTTTTCCAAAATCCTAGAGTGGTGTTATCCCTTAAATATATTATTTTTCGTTGTGTTCCAACTATGCAAACGTCAACCTCAACAATTCTCGTGTTTCTTCGTTCTTTCTCCATTCGTGTTACCTTTTGTTCTTTCAAGATTCCTGCGGCTCACATGTCAAGCGCCATCACGGATAAGCAGTCGGACGCGATATACCGCGAGCTGTCGAAGGAGAGTCCGGGCCTGAGGCTCTTGTATGTAACGCCTGAAAAGATATCGGCGTCGCAAAAGTTTTGCAGCCTCATGACGAGACTCTTCGAGAGAGGTCTCCTCGCGAGATTCGTCATCGACGAGGCTCATTGCGTCAGCCAGTGGGGACACGATTTCAGGCCGGATTACAAAAGATTGAAATTGCTGAGAGACAATTATCCGACCGTTCCGACAATCGCTCTTACGGCGACTGCAACACCCCGAGTGAGAACTGATATTCTGCATCAGTTGGGTATGACGGAGCCAAAGTGGTGAGTTCCCGATACAAGAATCCTACTCTGACGGCACAAAACATGATCATCCGATGAGGCTAGTTCTTACGTATTTTGCTTAAGGGGCTATACCAGTGTGAAGGCTGAAAATTTGCGTGATTTTCGGAATTTTTCGGAAGAAAAGTACTCAATTAAATGTCTCGGAATATTAAGAATATACTTTGCTATATTTGACCTATATTACGTATTATTTTCATCGAAAAATATTGAGATCTAAGCGACTTATGCGCCGCCTTCAAAGGCTCCAAAAAAAAGTTCCTCCACTGCTGTCATGATTTCGGCCGATTGAGTAGCTGAAACCGAAAAAGGAAAAAATGTCGTTAAACTGGAAGGTATTCCCTGTACAATGACGTAGGATTTTCGAAAAATATCAAAATCTAACAAAATGGCGTAGTTATGAAAAAAGACTGTTTTCTTGCCTATAAAATGGTCGTTTTTTTCAATGCCAAATTGTCAATTTTCATCCATTCAAAAATATCCTACGTCATTGTAGAGTAAATATATTCAGGAGTACTTAGTTCAAATTTCAAGTCAATTGGATAATTGCTCTTTGAGTTACAATGTCAGCAAATTTGAAAAATCTCATTTCGAGAAAAACGCGTTTAAGGGGTGAGATGCGATCAGAGGCGTGAAAAAACAAGCATTTTCAATAATTTTTTAAAATAGTAATTAAGTTTGTTTTACAAAAGTGGTTACACAGACTTTTTATGTTATATTTCAACTTGACTTGTACAAATTTTCAAAGAAAAATATTGTTATTTATTAAAAAATCGCCATCTTTGTCGGGCCCCCTTCTGCGTGTAGTGCTTCGCGGTGACCATCATAAAATTTTACTGGATCATCTGAAATAAAAAAAAAACAACAACAAAAAATTAATTCAATAATAAATCTAGTCCTTAATCGAAGCTTTCTTTTTCTTTAAAAAAATAACAAAATGGCGGCATCCGACAGATAACTTTCGATTTTCGACCAAAAAATCGCTCGTTTATTGTTTTAAAAAAATAGACATTTTCAACAAAAATGAAAATCCTTCGATGAAGGACTAGTTTTTAATGCTATCAATAAGCACACCAAATTTCATGAAAATCCATCGAGTGGTTTTTGAATTATAGTGGTCACCGACTTGAAAAACATAGTTTGGAGAAAAACGCGTTTAAAGTTTTTCGACGTGGATACCGTATTACATGTTCGTAAAATTTCGAGCTTGAAGGATGAAGCTAACCTTTTTTTGATGTATTTTGATCCGCTGAATCCAAAAATCACATTTTTCACATCACAATTTTTCAAAAAATTAAAGTTTTTCGGGATGAATATTTTTTTTTACCATTTTGGGCAATTTTAAAACGAAAGTATTCTTTATAAAAATTTGTTAAAGTTCATAGTTTTTGAGTAATAAATATTTGAATATTTCTGAAAGGGTTTTCCAACTTTACGCTTGATTTGTGTATAGAAATACTAAGTAAAAAATTACTTACATCGAATCATCAATTCCTGGCCCATACAATAGGGCTTCTGCCAATGTGGAAGCTTCCAAAATATCAATTTGTTGTTGTCTTCGAAGCACGAACAAGACTATTTATAGAATATAATAGGGGGAGGGGGGGGGGGGGGGGGTCGAAACCGGTTGCTTGCAGCTGCCGTCCGTTACCTGCCATGGGGACCCGACGCCCCTTCACTAATTGTGGGATATCCCGGAAACTATTCATCGGATTGACTTGAAATTTTCAGGGAATATTTTTGAAACATCATACTTCAAGAAAATATAAATGAAAAAATCGATTTTTTGAAAATTCTGACTTCATCTCACCCCTTATAGATTTAACTATCGATTTTTGCAAGATAAAATTATTAGAGATACGGCCTTGAAATTTTCACAGGATATTCAGGAAAAAATCGATTGTTTGAAAGTGTCACATTGGTATAGCCCCTTAATGTTCCAACGTATTCACGCGGACTCTTACAACCCCATCCCTTTCAGTTTCACCCCACCCTTGTCACTTCCCTAATTATAGTTTTTGCGAGACCCCTTAGAGGGTTGTCCATGACCATGCGATTCCTAATGCGCTACTGAACCGCATTTGCACAAAGGCACCGGGAAATTGTGGTAACTTGTGGCGATCAGAGGCCTATATTTTACCGAGTTTCAGTTGCGTCAACATCGGAAACTCGGTAGTCGGTGCGCAAGTCGGTACGCGGCTCAGCGGTCACCCATCCAAGTATTGGCCTAGGCCGCTGCTTCAGGGGGTTGGAGCGGTCCAGTTGAGCCAAAAGACGGTTTATGATTTTTTTTCAATGAACCTCAAAAGTATGCATACGACGTATGGGTTTATTCTGTAGATGCTAATTTTTCATAAAATATAATTAAAGGGCAGAATTATGCATTTTTACATTTTTATTACGTAAACAAGAAAAACTTTTGGTTACTGCAGTCGAATCTCGATATAACGAACGTTTGTCCATTCCCTTCCGGTAGACAACCGAAACCTAGATACAACGACATAATAATGTACATTCTGCTCTAATTGCTAATTGCTTGTAAAAATTGTTCTAATTTAAACCTTTATTTCTTTAAAAAACATCGTTGTATTTATAGTGCTAATATGTTTTTGAAGAACATTTCAAGGAACATGACTTTGACATAATGAAATCTCAATATAACGAAAACTCGATATAACGAACTTCCCTAGAAATCCGTTATATGGAGGTTCGACTGTACCAACTTGAAAAAGTATACGCAAAGGTGTTCGAGTAATCCCAACTTTTCATGATAATCATCACATTAGTGATGATTATTGTGAAATCATAATTTCATAATGAAATTATTTCATAATGAGATTATTACATTATGAATAATCACTAATGAGATGATTTCACATTAGTGATTTCATTTCATAATGAAATTATGAATCATCACTAATGTGATGATTTCACAATAATCATCACATTAGTGATGATCATGAAAAAAAACTACGTCAATGAATGTTTTATACAACACTAAATGAAATTTTGAGTAATTTATAATTATGCCTATTTATATTTATGTCACGAGATAATTTATTATTACCATTAATTAATATTAAGTGGTGCCGAAATACGGCAACTTCGAGGACATTGATGTTGCCAGCAATGCTGTTTATTCACAGGCCAAAATTCGTAATCGTTCATCAACCCTTGATGGTTAAATATTGAATATATATGGATTACGACGGGCAAGACGGTTTTTTTGCTATATGTTTACAAAGATTTACTCTACGTTAATCCGTTGTTAGAAATGGTTTATCTTCGTGCTAAATAGCCACAAAAATTACATCACCCGTAGCGTGGACGTCTTGCCCATCTAACCGCACGTAAAATTACATACGTTGAACTATTTTTTACCTCTGGTGTTTTCTGATGAAAAAACTTCAAAGAAATCGTAAATGCTCAGTATAGTCTAGACAATAAGATATATTTTTGTTCAAATTTAATCTTGAATCGTGGCTAACGCTCCAACCTCTTTAACATGGGAGATCGTCGAAGTCGCACACCGACCACTCGTCCACCAGTAACGGTTCATGAACTGCCTGATATTTCTCACTTACTCGTGCGGCATCAATACCTTTTCCATGTTTTACGCGATTATCAGAAAATAACCATACTGTTTGGCTTCTCATAAAGCGCAAGTTTGCGATTCTCGGTTTTCTTTGTTAAACATTCGTTCAGGAGTAAACTCGGTAACGAATTTACGTCATCCCTTACCGTTCGTTGCAGTTGAGTCGGAGTTTCTCATGGCCTCAATAACGTTTTACGGTACGAAAAAAAAAACAGGTTCCTCAGCAGTTTCAACAGGCCGAATCTCAGATACAGCGTGATCGCGAAAAAAGGAAAAAATTGTTCCGACGAGGTGATAGCGATGATAAAGACGCGTTGGAAGAACGAGTGCGGCATCGTTTATTGCTTGTCGCGTAAGGATTGCGACGATTATGCAGCTCAGATGCAATGTAACGGACTCAAAGCGCACAGCTATCACGCCGGCCTTACGGATAATCAGCGTAGCGATGTTCAGGGAAAATGGCTTTCCGAAGAGGTGCGTTTCAGCAAAAACTTCAGTATTCAGTAAAGAAACTTGAAGGGGAGAGTAGGGGGTTTCGGCGTGAAAAAAACACTGTTTTGCGATTTTTTTTCATCTATATGGATAGAGTAAAGTTATTGAAACCTTTCGTACATTGTTAAGTGTCATTTCAAGAACATTCCGTGAAATTTGTACGCGAAAATATCCACAAACAAGTCGGTGACAAAGATTTTCCAAGAACGCCTTTGAAAAAACACGATTTGCGGTGTTCACTGTATCTCAGCTAGAAATTATCTGAAATCAAGTACCATTAAATTTTAGTCAAAGTATCATGAAATCCTCTCCCAACGGTCTTTGATAATTATTATTTTTTTTTCATTTCTAAATTTTTGGTGGTCATGTAAAGTGAAAAGTGCTATTTTTAACAAAAAAAGCCACCATTCTGGGGGGTGGAAAACTCCCTCAATGTAAAAAAATCTCAAACTAACCGTTGGGGGCAGGTATTTTATATGTAAAAAGTGTGTACCAAGTTTGAAATAAATCGATCATGTAGTTTTCAAATGGCACTTTGAAAAAGTGGTTTCGGGAAAAACGCATTTGAAGTTTAGAGAAGTCGGAGCTACAGTGTCAGAGGAGCAGGACTAAATAGTCAATAACTTCGAGAGTTTTGTTCTGAGTGACTTGAAGTTTTGGGATTATATTCTTGAAATGTTTAACTATAAGAAAAAACGAAAAAAATCGATTTTTCAAAAATGCAAACCCCTACCCTCCCCTTAAAAGTTGATACTTTATAGGAGATACTGTGCGTGGGCTAATAAGACTCACCGAATCGATATGTACTTTCCTCATGATTCGTACATTCGCTTTGTTTCAGATCAAAGTAGTGTGCGCGACGATAGCGTTCGGTATGGGTATCGACAAGCCGAACGTGCGTTTCGTGATACACGCCGCTATACCGAAATCAATCGAGGGTTACTACCAGGAGAGTGGTCGCGCGGGTCGCGACGGTGATCTCGCCGAGTGCGTACTGTTTTACAATTACGCCGACGTATTCCGTATCCGTAAGATGATCGAGCTGGACAAGAGCGCGGGACGCGACGCGATCAAAACGCATATCGATAATCTCATGAAGATGGTTACCTTCGCCGAGAATCAAACGGACTGTCGAAGAACCCAGCAGTTGAATTATTTCGGTGAGATATTTAGCAGAGAGAAGTGCCTCGCGAAAAAGGAAACGGCCTGTGACAACTGCCGATGCAAGGTCAGTATTGGTCAAGCCACCAGAGTGTACCTACCGTTAACTAGGGTAACTTTGGGACATCGCGTAATATTCGACTTTTGAATTTCCCATGACGACCTTGCCGGGTTGAAATTCCGAACTTTGAATGCACCGACAGTTTAAAATTCGTAATTTTAATGTTCCGAAATTACAAGTTGCGCAAAAGTCTACACAGTTGACTGAATCATGTAGAACGTATAACAAGTTTAAAAATTGACCCAATTCTAGACATGTTAAATAATTGACCCAAGTCTCGACAAGTTAAAAAATTGACCTAAAATCACTTATTAAGGAGGTTGTTCAGCTATCGCGAAATAGCACGAATTTGCTGAAATTTATTGAGGATAGTAGCGAACAGGTGTTACGACTCCGTGTAACATTTCAAGTACTTCGTCTGCGTGATTGTTCAGCAATTAATTATTGAAGTTAGGCTCTCATACACGGGCGACATAGCAAAAGCTTCATGAGAACTCTAATACGACTGTCGCACTATAATAGAAATAGTAAGAATTGAATGGAAATAGGCGGAAAAAATTCATGAGATTTTTATGAATAATTTCAACGAAAAGTACAGCGTTTTGTCTATCTCGTTATTGAGATATTCGTGGAATAAAACACGAAATTTCAGCTGATTCGCGTAAAACGATAAAGCGCCCTACGGCACGTCGCAACGTTGCTGCCAAGTCGGCCATTTTGAATAGGCGCGAAAATTGGAAACGCACAAACTAATGCTTCCTTGCTATAAATTTCTTACCGCGGTTTCATAAAGAGTGTTTAAATATTTCGAATCATTCTTTACAGAAGCTGCAGTGCGTGTGTTTCGACATAACCTTCAAATCAATTACGCGTTGTCCCTCAACTGCGCATTCATATTCCGGCTCAACTACTTTTTTCCGCCGCTTTGCAGGCTGCACTTGTTCCAACTGTCGATTGTACTGTTTGTCGGTTTGCATTTTTCCCTTCTATGTTTTCATTTTCGCCGAACGAAAAAACGGAATCCGCGAAGGATGATTGACAGCTACGCGCTCACGAGGTGGCGTTCGTATCTGAGCTCAGTCATACCAGTAACTGAGAACTAAATGGCGCGTTTGCCACATTTCAACTTGGTTAATAACTTATTAGCGATGTAAATAAGCAAAAAAGATTAATAACATTTTTAAACAGTATGCATTCCACATATATATTAGCTGAAATTCATTTATTTTACGTAACAGTAAATTTGATTATTCGGAGTTGGCAGCCGTTACAGGCGTCCGTGTTCAAGCATATGCGTTCCCTTCTCGCCGCCTGCTCCGCAAAGACCCTGAGCAAGCCTCCTTTATAAAAAATTCTTGAAATAATTCGTCGGTTTATCGAAAATGTTGAAACTTCAAAATTCCATAGCCGAATTATTTTGACGGTGTTCAGATTTTTGGAGTTTCGGTCTTTCGGGGTAGTATTCTTTCGGAGTTTCGAGCGTTCTCGTCATCCAAAGTTTGAAATGTCAGCCCGGCTCCACCTTGCCTTATGAATTGGCGCGAAATCACCGCCATTGCCAAACGCTGGTATGTGCTGGTACCTACGCGGCAAATATTCGAAGCTGTCGTTGTACCGACATGTTCCAAAGTTACTCAAAATTGTCCCAAAATTACCACGGTTTACGTTACTTGCTTTGCTTGAGCTCGCGCAAATGACCGACGACAATTCGCAGGACGATTTTACGATGATCGATGTGACCGCCGACATGAGAGCTATCCTGAATGCCGTACGAGACATCAACAGGTCTCGTACGTGTAATTTGACGCTGCTCTACCTCACCGACATCTATAAGGGCAGCAATTTGCAGAAGATAAGGGAAGCCGGCCTCACGAAGAATCCGCTTTACGGGCGAGGAAAAGCCTGGAACAAAATCGACATCGAGCGGTTGCTTCACAAAATGGTGATCGACGAGTATCTCCAAGAGGAGATGTACATTAAGAATGAAATCGCTTGTGGTTACATTAAAATTGGACCGAAAGCGGTCGATTTCATGAACTCGTCAGACGCCAAGGTGCGTATTCACAAACATTGGCTTTCCAATTTTTCAAATTCGTCGACTCGTCGAAATTCTCGCATTTTCCTGCTGATGAAAAAATGTCCAATCGTCTGTCGCCAGGTGCTATTCCCGATGCGATCATCGGCCTCGTCCTCGACCGGTGTCGCGACCGTCTCGACCGATGCTCAGCCGATTGATAAGATAATGAAGGAATTGCAGGACAAGTGTTACGCCGAATTGATAGCCATAGTGAAGGGTATCGCGGGTGCTCTCGACGTGTCCGCGTCGTCCATCATGAACATGATCGCGATACGCGCGATGAGCCAACAATTGCCCGATTCGGAAGCGGCCATGCTCAAAATTCCTCACGTAACGAAGGCCAATTTTGAAAAATACGGCAAAGCTCTGCTCGACATTACGCAGAAGTACGCCGCGGAGAAACTCAGTGAGTCGCCCTATTTCAAGGAGGAGAAAACACGTCTCGAGCCGGAGTTCGGGGAATCTCATTGACCTCGTGAAAATTCTTTGCCGACAGTTTTGCTCAACGACGTTAACGAGGAGGCGGAGGAAGAGGACGACACGTGGATCAACACGAAAGCTACGCCACCAAGGGCAAGAATGGCCGGTCGTGGCACCAAACGAAGAAGCGGAAGTTTTCGCGGCAGCGGTGCCAAGCGATACAAGCGCGGGAATTACAGGTGAGAAGAGTTCATTGCTACGTGAAAAGCGATCCTATCAGTTTCTCAACGAAAACAAACGACGCGATTTCAGTGGTCAGAGGGGTCGTTCCTCGAGAGGCTCTACAACATCCGGTTCCAGCAGGGGTCGCGGTGCACCGCCGAGAAAAGGACCGGGCCTTGTCGAATTTACCCAGAAAAAAGAATTTCTCGCGGACCCTCATCGATTCGCGCGTATAGGATTGTAAGGTATCGTTACTCGTTTCGTTTGTTCGTAAATTAAATGGCCAGCTGCGACGTCAAGCGGCGATCTCTTAATAGTTCGACGTGTACCAGTAACTGTGCCCCTTCTCAAGACTGTCCGAAGTCGATCAAAAAGTAACGTTCGTTTATTATTTTTACATGTTCACTCGTTTTCGGCATTTGTTTGATACCGACACTGCTTATAACTTTTATTTAATAGTTCTCGAAAGTACCTGTACATACATCACCGAACGATTCATAATAAATACAATTTTTTCATACGTGTATATTTTTCATAACATCCGCTAAAGTTCTTACCCATCATAGCCCTGAAATGTTACAGGCACGCACTCTCGACTAAGACAGTAACGACCTCCTGATGTTGAAGTTTGCATAGTTGGAACGCAACGAAAGTTAATTTTTCTTCCGTTCGTCACATTTATTTCGCCGATTAAGGGTACGGAAATTACCCAAAGTTTTTCCTATCCGCATTAGAGATCTGCGATTTTAATCTATTAAAAAAATTATAGATCGTAAGAAAAATTAAATGAAAAAAACTTGTTGCCTTCCGACGATGCAAACTTCAACGCCGCACTTCTGACATTCCTGATAGTTGACTATAAGGTTGACGCGTTTCACAAGTCCGGCTGGACGATTCTCGCCTGGCGGTCTTCGTTTTTAATGTGTTTCTTCAGCAAGTCCATGATCTCGTGATCGAATTCCGGGGGAGTTGGTTTTACACCGGCTGCCCAATAGAACAGGTCCCAATCGTTGGACGGCAAATTTATCAGCCTGTCGTATACGCGAAGCTCCTCGTCGTCGAAACTGTCCAAATATTTCTTAGCGAACGTACTCAGAACCAAGCCGTTCTCGAGCATTCCTCGCTTACGGGACTGATAGACCAGCCTGAAATACAATATTTAGTGTGCCGTCAATTCTCGCACATTTTTCTAGCGCTTTGACCCTTTGGTCTTTGTAACAGTCGCACAAGGTTTGTCAAGGAATGTGAAGAATTGGACCGAAATACTAGGCGCGCAACTAAGTTCCCGAGTTTCACACATGGATGGCGCTAGCGACACATAGGTCTGAAATTGGGTGTTTTTATAGCTTGGACATCTGTTAAGAATCCCCAGTCGTAATATAAACAATTATCGCAACACAACGACCTTTTTTCTAACCTCTAAAATGTCGAAGGCTGTGCCAAATAAACAGCATCTGCGAGAAGCATTGCTTTTCTACTTCAACCAAAAAAAAAAAAAAAAACAGCAGCTGAAGCACGTCGGTTACTTAAGGAGGCGAACATATACCATCAAAAACAACGATTGAACATTGGTTCAAGCGGTTCAGAAGTGGCGATTTTGAGACTGGGGACAAGGAGCGCTCGGGAAGACCGCAAACATTTGCGGATGCCGATCTGCAAGCGTTATTGAATGAAGATGACACTTAAACAGAAGATCACCTTGCCGAAGCATTAAATTTGACTTGGAAATGTATTAGGAGTACAACTTTGCAGTGACCGTTTTACTTAGAGAGCCACTGCGGCCGAAGTAGTGGCCCTAGCTCAATAAAAAAAGTGGCATTTTAAACTAGAGGCTCTGCCAATGTAAACAATTTAAAAAAGCTAACGGATACGTGTATGCATTATAAAGTTATAGGCACTCAAACATGGCAACCTACGAGCCGAATTCTCAGCATTTGCGGGAGGTTATGATTTACTTCTTCAACATCAAGAAATCTGCGGCTGAGGCCCACCGTTTGCTTGTAGATGCTTACGGGGAGGATTCTATTAGTGAGAAAACGTGTCGGCGGTGGTTCATCGACGCCCAAACCGAATATTCACGGATCCAAAGTGATGCTGTGTATCTGGTGGGACCAGCTGGGCGTTGTGAACTATGAGCTGCTCAAACCATCCGAAACCATCACAGGGGAACTCTACCGATGTCAGTTGATGCGCTTGAGTAAGGCACTCAAAGAGAAACGGCCACAATTCAACGAAAGACATGACAAGGTGATACTGCAGCATGACAATGCCCGACCCCATGTTGCAAATGTCGTGAAAAAGTACTTGGAAACGCTGAAATGGGAGGTTTTATCCCACCCGCCGTACTCTCCAGACATTGCCCCTTCCGACTATCACTTGTTCCGGTCAATGGCACACGATTTGGCTGACCAGCACTTCGGTACTTACGAAGAAGTCAAAAATTGGGTCGATTCCTGGATTGCCTCCAAGGATCAAGACTTTTATCGACGCGGGATTCGAATGCTACCTGAAAGATGGGCCGAGGTCGTAGCTAGCGACGGGCAGTACTTTGATTAAAAAATATGTAGCCACTTTTTTATAATAAAGCCTTAAACTTTTGAAAAGAAACGGTCACTGCAAAGTTGTACTCCTAATACATACAACTTTTGAATAAAACAATATTTTTTAAATTTCGTACGTACTTCTCTAGGTATTCTAATGTCGATTGACGAGAATTTTTGTTTTTTGTTCTAGATAAAAAATTGTGGATGCTAAATTTCACGCCGCAGAGCGCCTAAAAAAAGATAAAAGAAAATATTAGCAGTCAACGATTTTGTACATCGAAAAAAATTCTAACAGCTTAATATTCATACTAAATAGATGTGTAATTAATCTTATGAGTGAATCACTTTTTCATACGGAAAAAAATTGGCAAATTCGCACATGATTTCATACCCCTTACTGTGGCCTAACCCCTTAACGTTAATATCCAACTCTTGCAATACCTTGAAGAATGATGAACTCCTTTCTTTTATTATTCTTTTATTCACTGACCGTTCAAACTTTATTTTCAGTAGGTAAATTGAATAAGTATTAGTTTTCTATTTTTTTCTGCAATTCGACCCAACACTTTTTCAGTTGGAAGATTCTTTCAACAATGTAATTCTCTATCTATTCTTCTGATTGTGTATTAGCCGGAAAACCTAATGTATTGCTTATGGCCATGGTTAACTTAAGGGGTCTTGTCACTTTAGATGCTAAAAAAGGTTATTTTCATGAAGTTGTTTGATAAGTTTTTATTATTGATATTGATCTAAAAGTTGTTACACTTAATGAATACACTTTCAAATACATTTTAAAAAAATATTTAAGTCACTATAGACGAAAAAGGTAGTTAAAAAATTGTAGGTCTGTACTGTTGATGAAATCTCGGAGATGGATCATCCGAAACATAAAATTTAAACGATTTTAGATTCAATATGTTAATGGCTATAGCGCATATCATATCATTTTTTATATATGCAAAAATAACAAAATGGCGGACATCTTTCGAAAAAAACAAAAAAACATGTTTATTTCACTGTTATTGACAAAAAAAAATAGCAAATATCAAAATTCAAAATAATCCTTGATGTGCGTTATAGCTATAGTTGTAAAGAATATGTGGTTAAAATTTCATAAGGATCGGTTCAGTAGTTTCGAAGATTCGATCAACAAGCCGTTGAAAAGCGTTGTTTTGAGAAAAACGCGTTTAACGTTTGTTTGGGTTACATAAATACACAAATATTTTTTTTTTAATGTATTGCGAAAGTGTAACAACTTTTATATCAATATCTATAATACAAACCTATCAAAAAAATTCATGAAAATAGTTTTTTTTACCGTCTAAAGTGAGAAGACCCCTTAATTGTGAAATTTGAATATCCATTTAATTCACGCAATGACATAGCTACTTTTTCTCCAAATAACAAAATTATGGCGCAGGAAATAGTTCAAGTTTTATTAAACTATTTATTTATCCTTGCTTGCGGGAAACTTAATTCAAATTAGTCGATTACAGTGAAACCTTGTTTATACATTGCTCACTTATGCGTCAAATTTTTCTAGCCCCAGCAGTTTCTGTTCATATAGATAGGACATTCACTTCTACGTTATTTTCATTTATAAGCCATATTTGGTGTACCCCTTAAAAACGTATAACTGAAGTTTCACTGTATATGAATTTAATTATTTTCGATCGATGCTTTTCTTGGGAGCACTGAGATTTACGGGAAAGGGGGGGGGGGTGCCCACACCGGCCCCTTCCTGGCTATGCCACAGTACAATAGTAGTAACCTGACAAATTATCCGTGCACGTTCATTTCAAGGTGGGGCCCTGTTTCGACATATTGAACTTTTCAAAGATATGTACAATCTTGTTTCAACGCAGTACAAATCAAACGGCTCACAAGGAACATCAATTAAGGCCCGCTTCGATTTTCTTGAACCTCCCATGTGTGATAGAGCATTGAAAACTACTAGACACTGATTTTTTTATCTTCGTAAAAACAGTTTTAAGGGGGAAACCATTCCTCAAAGGTATGTCGAGTCGCGATTTTGCAGTTTCAACCACAAGCAGTCCATTGATCTGAATAAAACAATAACCAAAATTTGTCTAATATAAAGCGATGAAAAATACACTATAGAAGTATTGAAGAAAAATTAAATTAAGGGGTGGCACGCCTTTGAGGGGTGGTTTCTACCCTTAAAACCGTTTTTCCGCAGATAAAAGAAAACTGTGTCTAATAGTTTGCGATGCTTTATCGCATACATGAGTTTCATTAAAATCAAAGGTGGACACTTGAATGATGTTTCTCGTCAGTTACAATGAACAATTTACTTTAATAACCAAGTGTAGGATAATAATCCTTTCTTCAGACCATGTTCGTCTATCCGTTTTTCGTTTGATTTGCCAACGAGTGAAAAATCGCACAGTTTTTATCATCAAATCTCACCGAGCTCGCTTGAGTTCCGTACTCTCTCCTTCTCGTTCAACGTAGGGCGGTATGCTGGGTTCGCGACCTTCGGGATGATGGAGATCGTGAGATCCAGCGGCGATCGCACTCCTCGAAAACGCTCTTACACGTATCAAAGGACTAACCTACGAAATCAATTGTTTCACGATTATACACAACTATAAGGAGCGTGCATAACTATTCGTCGTTGAATTATTACCAGCGAAAGGCTGGATTTCAGAGCGATATTCATTATTTCGTTGAAATTGGTGATATGAAACCCTATTGTAATGCACGTTGTTTTTTCACGGTCAAACAGCTGTCATCGACCTGCGTAAATTGCACATATATCGCATTTTCATATATAGGCCTCCGAAGTAACTCTTGTGGCGCACCCTTGCGGCGAGTTTTGTCAAAACTTGGATTGGTTTTCGTCTGCTAGTGCAGTATGCCGGTCGCCATTTAAATCAGGTGTTTGCGTGAATGACAGTACCGCGCGTGATGTTTACGTTGAAAAAACAGCGTAAACAAGCATTATAAATTAATAAACGTGATGGGTACTCGATCGGTTGAAGGCGCTAATCGCAAATGTTATGTTGAGGGTTGTCCCCACACGGAAGCGAGGAATCCAGAACTCCATTTTTATGGTTTTCCGAATCGACGTTGGGAGGTGCATCGTAAGGAATTGTGGATAAACGCTGTTCATCGAACGTATGTAATATTATTTAGGAAATAAATATGTAACATGTGAGTTCGATTTTAGCAGACCATATATTTCGATTGCCTTTTGTTTTGCACTATTCTTTATTTATTTGTAATATAACCTATAAATTTGTCCATTTGACTTTATGAAACTTTTTTTTTAATAGCGATAATAATGGGGAGAAATGGCGCCCGAAGCAATATTCTCGTGTCTACAGCGCACATTTTGTACAGGGCCAAAAGTCAAATGAACAATACAATCCATCGTATGTTCCAACGATTTTTCCAAACCGACATGAAACTCCAAAAGACAAGGGATTATTAAAATGGGTGGAAGGAGTACATGGTACTTATACATAGCCATAGGCACGAACTGTCTTTTGCCGCTGCATTCTGCCGATGTTGGTAAAATCGGTATGAATTCGCGGCTTGCATATAATATTTTATATCCGTTATGCCTATTATGCTTATAAAATCGTAACTACGTAGCGGAGGCAATGGAAATCATTGATGTTCAGGGGGATTTCGATGATAAGATAGATAAAAAGTGTGCACTAATGAAACTTGCTTTAGTTCGCTGCTTAAGTACCGCCTAATGACGACAAATTTGTTCATTTTAGAGGATCACGTATATGAGCCGCATGAAACGCAAGCAACGGTTGGCTGTTAAACAGAGCCATACGTAGATGACTTCACAAACGAGCCAAGCTTTGTATTCTGTTGGCAAGATGGAGTTACTACCGCTACACAAACGCAGATACATGTTCCATGCGTTAAGTCCGACCAGTGTTGCGGGACGGATATCGCAATGGACGATATATATGTGCCACGCGGTAGGATTTATCAGCGTTGCGGAACAGATATCGAGATGAACCAGGGTTTCTTGTGATACTCAAGCTTAAAAACAGACTTGTCAATGCGACAGTTGGCTGGCGTGTCTTACGATTTTTTCATGACCCTCTTGACATTTGTAGTAGCCACCACTGAAGGTCAACCGTCGTATTATAAAAAGGTTTCCAGGGAAAATCGATTGCTTCTTTTCTTAATGAAAATGAAGTTAGGTATCTCGCATTGTGCACTTGGCTGTTTATTTGGAGTTTCTGATTCAACAGCAAGGCAAATATTCTTTAAAATTCTGCATGCTTTATCGCTAAAAACAAAAACTTGGATTTTTTGGCCATCTAAGGAAAGTATTCGAAAAAATTTGCCCTTAACATTTCATCAGTATACTAATTGTCGTTGCATTATTGATTGCTCAGAAATACGTACTGAAACGCCGCCGACTGTCGAACAAAGAGCATTGATGTATTTCAATTACAAAGGTAGTTACACTGAAGTTTTTGATTGTTAATACGCCTGACGGTTTTGTATG
The DNA here is from genome assembly GCA_964007375.1 of Ophion obscuratus. Classification (NCBI taxonomy): domain Eukaryota; kingdom Metazoa; phylum Arthropoda; class Insecta; order Hymenoptera; family Ichneumonidae; genus Ophion; species Ophion obscuratus. The sequence goes on along the minus strand of OZ023321.1, from coordinate 29,887,721 downwards.
CAAAGTGTCCAAAGCATACGGGGGAAGGGCTACTGACAGTTACATAACAAACGATAGCGGATTTTTAAATCTTATTAAACCCTTATATAAAAATACTTCAGATAGAACAATTCGATCTTCGGTATCACTTCTCGCAAGAAAGAATCATTTCTTGGAACTTCAATATGTACATTGTCAATATCGCTATACACGAAGAAATGACAATTATCGAACCCCGTTACATACATAGAAACTTGGACTTGGGCGTAATATTTATCTGTTTCTTTCAGCGTCACGTTGCTATTTTCATCGTACTGAAGATACGGCACATTCTATGTTTGTTCCTCCCGATTTAGAATCGGAACACCTTTGCAAGAGAAAGGACACTTTATTTCTAGCAAAGACTCGTCGTCGAGTACAATGTCATCCGGGCTAGACGCTAAAAAGGGTTGTTGCATTTTGATAACGAGCCCAACAGTTGCCACGTTAAAACCCGAGACGCCGGAAAAAGTTTGTCTTGCGATCTGCTCAGTTTTGATACCGTAAGCCATGGCCTCGGTCATTTTTCCATCAAACTTTTGGGTTTTAAACTGATCAGCAAGATTCTCGAACCGATCTTTCCGTGTCTTTATTCGGTGAGCCCTTGTAGAGCTTGTTATACGCTTGAAGCGCTCGGAAAACCATTACAAACAATTTGATTGTTGCTCCGAAGCGATGCAAATTTTCATCCACTCATCTTTTGTCACGTGAATGTCCATGTAACGTGATAAAAATTCATCAGGACATGTCAACTCTCGTATTTTCACTTTCAGACCATCGTTTTGAGGCAAGCTTTCGTAAGCCTTGTACACGTGGTGACTGCCCCATTGCAATTCGTACAATTGTTCAACAACTTTGCCGAGTTGCTGCTGCCGCTGCTGAGTTTTTTGCTTAGAGATTTCACGCTCTTCTTCCGTCAGTTTCTCTTTTTTCATGTACTTCGATAGAGGACAATTTATTTGCAATAAGTCGAGTGGTACGTTCTCAACACCTTCTATTCGATAATCAACGCTTCGGTCAATCATAATAATCTTCGGCGGAAATAAGGCGTCTATGGTGCACCCTTTCTTATATTTCTCGACTTGCGAATCACCCGGCTGATTCCATTGAAGGGAAGCATCGGTCTTGGAAATTGTTCTTTCTTCATTTACATATGTGCATACTGTTGCTGTATGCTTACATCCGGATTTGGATCTACCAGCCTTACACCCAAACGATGACGTAGCCTTACACCCAAACGACGACGTACACCCCAACGATAGATCGATCACTGTCCAACTGAAAACGGGAATAAAAGCTACTGAACTCCGTGCAAAAAATTTAACTAAGAATTCACCGAGCTACTAAAACCAGAAGTCTGTATTTCTTAAAGGCATATAAAATATTATCTTCTGTTTTCAGTTACGCATTGTTAAAGAAATAAACATTGACGATTCACGTTATGTACAGCATTAAGAAATCTGCTATGTTATTTTGCTGAAAGAGATCAAATTTTTTTTGTATTATATTACCTCAATTTTCACGTGATATTTGGGATTGTTGACGCGTGTTTGAGGAAGAACTTTTCCCGTCACGGTCCTTGTCTCACCAGCAACAATTTCGCAAAATTCCGATACATGGAGACTATCGTAAAGTTTTCTGCCTATATTACAACATCCTTTATATAAATTTACGATGCAAACAATAATTGAAACAGAAATTTTGTTGTACGGCAGAAAATAATTTGTGTGCAGACAATGTAGGCAATTTCATTAACTTTCTCTTCGTCACATACCTTTAGATATGCTTTTAGGGCGAAAGGAAGTCATGAGGATACATTGAAATCCGCAAGTAATCGTTATTACTTCCATCACACTATTTTATTTTATTTACAAGCACATTCCATTTACAATGTAAGATCTCCAATCGATGATGCTTGCTCAAGCCTAGCTCTTTCGTGTTTGTGCCGATTTGACTTAACCACCATGCGCCAATCCAAGTTTTGCCACCAGCAGCCGTTACGGGGCGCCACCACGAAAGTTACTTCGGAGGCCTATACATATATATTGGAGTTGCATATCGCGTTATTCGTTTGCAAAATGCTGAGTCGGTAATCAAGGTACCCGGCTAATCCGCGGAGATCAATAAGGCAGAAAACTTTCTGATCGGCAACGGCTCTAGTTAAAACAGTCCCTGATAAACGTCAACGTTACAATTTAGTGCGAATGAAAAGTTTTTTTTGTCCTCGAATAGCAGTCGAAATTCGCATACGCGCATACATCGCGCTCTGTCGCACATGCTTCCGAGATAGCAGCGCTCGGCGCTTTTGCGGCCAGTTCCGCAAATCGAGGCGTCAGATCATGGAGCCTAGATACCAGGAGGTTCAGCGAGGCCTTTCAACTCGTCCCCAAAACGAGAACGAGAAATGATGGCGCTGGGGTGCTCCGCAACCTATATGTATATAGATATACGCTAAATAGGTGTGATCTAAGACAGATCACAGATGATGTACCTAACCCTCATTAGTGTTAAGGGATAACACCACTCTAGGACTTTGGAAAGACGTTTTCTTTCCTAAAAATACTTTGGTGTCATAAAAACAATATGCAATTGGTCCTGTAGCAAATTTTTTTATTTAAAGGTTCAATTATCGATTTGGCCGCAGCGCCTTGGACCGCGCGCTGAGTTGCTCGTACAACTTTAAACGCGTTTTTCTCGAAACCACTTTTTTCGATCTCGGAAGACGGATCACTCGACCACCTTTGCATGCATCGATTTTGATAGCACTTTTTTCGATCTCGGAAGACGGATTACTCGACCACCTTTGCATGCATCGATTTCGAGGTTGAAATTTTGATGGCAGCTTCACAATTATATTCTTTATGGGAGTACGTACCCGTTTTTTAAAATTAAATGTAAACTTCTTTTTATAAACAATTTACTGCTTTTTTGGCAAAAAATCGATTTTTTTCCTTCAAAATGCGCTGTTTTTGCAAACCTGAAAGCAAATTTCTAGGTAGTCTCATAGCTAGAAATATATAAATTATCATTTTTGTTGGTTTTTATTTCAGGTCTTATATTTTACGAGAAAACCGTTCTCCCGTGAAGCTATATGTAAAAAAAACACGTTTTTCTAGATGGGCTGTATCGCCGCCATTTTGAGTTTGAGATCGTTTCTCGCTTTTGCGTTTTTTTTTCCAAACCGTCATGAGGAAATTATGAATCGGCGGATATTTCGACGTTTGATGTCACGATCGGTCTGTCGTGAGGTTAGAAACTCATCCGATCACTTTCACCTCGTTGACCAATATATTACTATATATGTCGGTCGCGCTGCACCCCAGCGCCATCACTTCGGGACATTTTCGGGGACGCTTTTTTCAGCGCCTTTGCATTGCCGCTGAACCTCCTGGTATCTAGGCTCCATGCGTCAGATAGAGGCACGCTTTGGGGTATACGGAATATATGGGAGTGCCCAGACCTGTATATACGACCGTGCGCCGGACGCATGGTGAAGTTGCCCAAAACGAGCGGGCGTTTAAAATTTTGGTCCAAACGGTATTGGAAAACATGATTAAAAAATAAATGTTTCTCCCAATATGTAATTCAGTTTTCATTTTAAAAATTGTTGGAAAAAAGTGGCGAAACTATCGAGAAAGCCTCAAAGAGAACTCCGAGTCTTTCTCGATCGGCATTTTTTTTCAACACATTTCACATTGGATTAGGGCGCGTACACAAATTACGTAACGCCAAATTTCCCAATTTTGCCCCCCCCCCCCTCTTCGCCAATGTATCAGGACCGTAACGCTTGGCCGGAACCCCCCCTTTCTTCCATTACGTAACGGGTGCTGTGTCTTCAATAACTGCGTTTTTTTCATAGACATAACTAATTATGAAAAGATCGCGTTTATACTCATTTTATGAAGTATATATTCATCTAGTTTAATACCAATTTTTGTGAAAAAATCTTTCAAATTAACCCAGATATATGTCTTGATTTGACGACGAAAAAAAATGTCTCTTCATTGTCCCATCGATATCTTTATGAAAGGATCTGTAAATGAAAAGTTAAAAATTTATCGATATCTATACAAATGTAGCTATGGTTATGCGTAGCCGTTTTTTATTTCGGTTTTTTTTTACAAAATGGCCACAGTTTGTACATTTTTTTCTATTTTCAAGACTTTTTCTATTTTTCTATTTTTTTTGTATTCAAACAGTCTAGAACAATAGTAATTATCAACATTTTAAAAATCGGCTACGTGCAACCTTAGTCACTACGATTGCAAAGATGTCAACAAAAAAAAATTGAAAATCGATCGATAAGTTTTTGAGTATCCGCTGGGACAAGGTCCAAAAAAGGCGTTTCGAGAAAAACGCGTTCAAAATTTTCGTTCCGTTTTTCTTTATATAAAGTTATCTTTTTTCTAGAATATTGATACTTACATTGAAGTATTCTAGTCGTAGGCGATACGACGGTTCTTCATCTACATTATATTTCACACAATAATAAGAGCCTGCACTTCATCTATTGTGAACGATGCCACACCTGTAGGGACTAAGGGCACTAACCAGTTGCGCTACCTGTTCTCACTAAAGTGACTGTAACTCCGTCAATTTTTGGACGTGTGAATAAAAATGTAGCCAACATATTTTTCAATATATGTACTTTCAGGCATTATAAAAACAAATTTCTTTTTCTTCAAATTTCGCTTGGGGCGTTTGGAAATGCTACTGTGCAAGTTTTTGCACCGTGACTTCCCTCCTTAACTGACATTTCGTATGGTAAGCTGCCAACTTTCGGCGGTAAAATTACGCACGAGTTTTAAATAAAAAATTTGAACATGCAGATGTTGCTATTTCTGGCAGTTCTAAAATCGTAACATAAAGTAAACCTTCACACCCCCCACGTATGTAGACAGTAACGCCTGGCATCGCCCCCCCCCCCCCCCCCCCACCAATGTAAGTTACATAATTTGCGTACGCCCCCCAATGTGTATTAGCTGTCCCGGTAAATTTCAAAAGGCGCGTGCATCGGCGATATTGATCTACTTCCGAATCAGCCTTTATGTGTTCGGGAAGCCTCTCCCACAATATGTTAATGAAGTGATAAACATTTTGTAACAAAACAATTTTTGGAATAAACTGTAATTGATGAGCCATTAATCGGCGAATACTGCAGTCGTCCGAAAGGTACAAAAACATTCTCGATACTGACAAGGAAACGTTGCGAGGTCGATGTCTCCAATTTCGATGAAATTTGTCATGCTTGTAGAATGGGTAAAAATAGGCGACATGTATTTTTTTAAATCGGCGGAACCCGACCTTTAAGGGTTGAAAAGCACCTTCGAAAATTGGGGTGTTTTTCGTTTTTCGTCGATAACGTTTTAATGGAATGAGATATGAAAAAACTTCAAATTGTAACAATGTTTATTTTTGGTGTATTATACATTGGAGATGAGAACGATGCAGATAGCAACAAATTTCATATTGTTTATTGCAAAAATGCAATTTTTTCAACCGTATTTCTGAGAATTTTTAATCGACTGGGATGTAAATTTGCATACATGTAGAGAATAGAAAAGAGCGGATACGGATTTTTTCTTTTTCCGATATCTCACAATTAAGGGGTTGAAACTGACCGTCGATTTTTTTGCCGAGAGCATTGTATAATCAGCTAAATCCACGTCAATATATTCGTGATATGACAGCAATTGCATATTTGTAACATTCCGACCCCCCCCCCCCCCCCAACGGTCTCCCTCTCGAAAGGCAAACGTTCAAAGTTCTTACCGTGCGGCATGGACGAAAATTTGTAGAAATATAAATGGGTCACAAAGAAAGTACAATCAGTCAAAATAGTCGATATACATTTTCTCGTTTTCGAAATAAAAATAAAGTCCAAAGAGAAAAAATGTTGTATTCTTCGACTACTAGAGGTTCATGATGATAATGATGAGTACAGCAATAAATGGCGTGTTGTTTATTGCAGTAATTCGTGAATTACTTGTGAAAAATCACTCTTCAGTTTCCCACTCATATGGGCAGAGGCAAGGCTCGCAATCACGGACTGACTTCGTGCTTCAGAAAGCAACTGCATTACAATTGTATATTTACGAAGAAATTCCACTCCGCTCACCGTATTGAAAGCATTATCTGCAGAGATTACAGCGTTTTTGGGCTGCCGCTGCAACTCATGAACAGAATGATGCAAACATTTTTATCAGCTTATAACGCATCATAATTTAATCTTTATCTTTAACATTAATTACACAACCAGCAGAACCAATGAACGCAAGAAATGAATCTTTGCAAAGAGCGACTACGGTGCAAAGAACGGCTCTCATGATAACCTTGAAATCGCCTTATTAAAGATTAATAGCAGTTCTGGTAATAGCGTGTGTCGTCGTTATTTTTTTCGTGTGTATTTATCAATTGGGTTTCAATTCATATAAATTCACCAACGATCATTATTGCTGCAGTTACGACGGAGAAGCCAGCCATGTTTTTTGAGTTCGAAATACAAATAAAAATGTACGTTAATCCGGTGAATGTTATTCAACTTCTATCCATAGCGATAAGTGCTATGAATTTGCCTCGCACTCCAATCACCGAACAAGAAAAACGGTTCAGTAAGGATCAAGAAAGCATGATCATTGAAGCGATGGATCAACCTAGGAATATGGAAGTCGAAACTGGTTTGGATTTTCTGTCACCAAATGATATTCATGAAGCAGCCGCAGTAGAAGATGACAGCGAAGGAGATTGGCACGGACAACGATACCTAGATCAAAAAATTTTGATGAAAATGCACGTACCCAAGATATAGAAGAATTGAGTTACGAATACAAGACAAGAGCTGTAGATTACTGGAGATCCGGGGCAAATGGGAATAGAAAGTTATCATCTGTTCAAAGGAAATTGAAAAAGGTGAAATCAGAGCCGCAGTTGCACCGGTGGGCCCGCAGTATAAATAAGGGTGGCACCTACGAAGAAAAGTTAACAAAGATAGCTCACTACACGTTAAACAATTTTAATGATGCTTTGGACGAAAGGCTGCCTGTCCATGATATAGATCTTCGACGATGGGCCTTACGTGCACGAGAAATTGTAGAAATACCAGCCGTAAATTTCATAGCATCCGCTTCTTGGTCAAGGCCATTCAAAAACCAACATGAAATTGTGTCACGGAAGATTACTGAATGTGTAACAAAACAACAATTATTCAACGCTGATACACTTCAAAACAAAGCTATCGAATTTATAGAAATGGTGAAAGTCAACATAGCCAAAGTTAGGGCTGAAAACACGTTTAATTCTGATCAAAGTGGATTCAATTTAGAGCTACATGCAGGCTGCACATTGGTGAGAGAAGGACAGAAATCCGTTGAGACAGTTGTGTAATCGAAAACATCAACAACACACAGTTATACTGTACAGCCTTTGGTTTCTGCGAGTGGCAAGCTTTTGGCACCTATATGTTGATCGTTTTAAACGAACCTACTGGCAAAGGCCATAGCCGGGTAAGTAGGGAAAAATCGCCCCCACATTTTCTCTTGCGAAATTAGGAGTATATTCTGAGGTATAAAAAAACAAGTAAAAAGAAACAGACTTTATTGATATATTTTATTTATATATCTATATAACTAAAATATATCAATAAAGTGTGGCTCTTTTTTTTCACTGTGGCGTACCATACCGATCATTTTGAAAAAATTATATAATCTAATAAGGTGCCCAAAGATTATATGAAAAAATTTTCGCTATTGTACCCCAAGTGGATTATAGTAAAAAATAATAAAACAAGGAACATTATTTTTTTTCAAACCTTAATCTTTCGCAAGATGTTCTATAATTTTATTTCGTAACACGTTTGATCGGAACAAGTATCAAAAAAAAATCGAATCGATCCACTGTACCGTTTCCGGATTTTTTTTTTTTGATATTTAAAAAAAGTTCATTTTTCTAAAACCATTGCGTTGACGGGCATGGAATATTCAGAATTTTTTTTTTTTTTTTTTATACCTCAGAATATACTCCAAATTTCGCTGGAAAAAATGCGGGGGCAATTTTTCCCTACTTACCCGGCTATGGCTTTTGGTCCTCGAGTGGAACAAACTATGTTCAGACCCGAAAATATATTTCTATTGGCTTCGAAATCTGGAAAATTAACGACTAATCATTTCAAGCGATGGTTCCAAGAAGTATATATTCCCAAACGGGTCCAAAATCGGTAATACTTCTGGATTCTTGGAGCGGTCAATGTCCAACTGCATTTAAAGAAATGGATATGCAAGGGAAAGATATTAAAGTTTTAACCATTCCAGCAGGTAAATAAATTGCACCAGTTTCATTAGTTCTGTAGACAATTACTCCATATGATAATTAGTCATTCCTGCAGGTATGACTGGAATAATACAGCCCCTTGATGTTTATGCCTTCCATGTATGGAAAAACTTTATCAATCACTTTTCTGGCGCAGTAATATTATACAATTACGACGTCAATCTGCCTTTGAGAGACAATATTGCTAAATTACAATCTCTTACACACAACCAGTTTTCTTCTCCACGGTTTACAAATCTTTTCAAATATGCGTGGTAAAAAAGCGGTTACGAAGAAGAAAGACCACCAAACTTCGAAAATCCGGTAGAATTTTGCTTTTCACAAAATGTACCGACATGCGATATATGCGGCGAAGCAGCTATTATCACTTGTGCGTGGTGTAAGAAATCTCTTTGTTTCAAATACTTTTATCATGACTATCATTATTGTAATAAGTATAATCCATAAAAACATAGAGTTGAAACGTTTCCTAAATGAGTAAGCGTGAGAACACTTTCCCGATTGTGTTGTAATCTTCAAAGGCAGTACGTGGCGGGGGAGAATTTCTTCGTAAATATACAATTGTAATCCAGTTGCTTCCCAAAGCACGAAGTCAGTCCGTGATTGCGATCCTTGCCTCTGCCCATATTAGTGGAAAACTGAAGAGTGATTTTTCACAAGTAATTCACGAATTATTGCAATAAACAACACGCCATTTATTGCTGTACTATCATTATCATCATGAACATCTAGTAGTCGAAGAATACAACATTTTTTCTTTTCGAACTTTATTTTTATTTCCGCCCGTTCACGAGCTATAGAAAGAACGAAGTTTTTAAGGGTGCGTTGACCCCTTAAGAGTGTCGTTCCGCCAAAACGAGAAAATGTGTATCGACTATTTTGACTGATTGTACTTTCTTTGTAACCCATTTTTATTTCTACCAATTTTCGTCCATGCCGCACGGTAAAAACTTTGAACGTTTGCCTTTCGAGAGGGGGCCGTTGGGGGAGGGGCTGGAATGTTACAAATATGCAATTGCGTCATAACACGAACATATATTCACGTGAATTTAGACCGAAATGCCAAAAGGCTACACTCAGAAAAACGTTTGGTAATACCAACTATGTCTATTTAGTTGAAACAATTTTGCTTGAAGCAACCTAATTTTACTCGCTTGAAATACAATTCGATTCAAGTGACAAAGCTAGTTTAGTTGAAACAACCAAATTATCATGTCAAAATACCAATATCTCCCTGGCCATGTAATAGGTTGAATTAACTAAATCGGAGTTCATACCAGTAATCCCCGTGTTATTTGAACTTTATATTTGGTCGTTATATTGGCCAATAAATTACATTTCCCAACTGAAATTATTATTACACATAAAGCGAATGATGGTTGGTTCTACAATTGAATAAGTTAATTGAAACAAATGATTTAATTAAATTTACTTCGAGGTAAGACCGTGTTGACCTCTATTGATTGCTATTGTTACTTGAGTTCTTGTGGATGCAATCGATCACTTTTTTCCCGGCACGATTTCTAGGTAACGACTTTATTTGGCAAATCCGACCACGGGCGCGCTCTGTTCGATCGCTGTGAGCGATTAGTTACCCAGCTAACCACGTACCGGTAATGTACCGTTCATGTGGAGTGTGCGTACGGTACTGGTACATTACCGGTACATCGTACGGTACCCCCAATTTACTAGTACGGTACCGGTACAGTATCGCCATCGTGGAGCCACCGTGCACTGCAGTACGGGTAACTTCACGGTAGCGATACCGTGGAGGTACGACTACGCTGCTATCCCGTACCCGTACATTACAGTACCCGTACATTACCGGTACTGCAGGGCACGGCGTACTCCACATTTGCGGTATGCTGTACTAATGATACGCTTGGTTAACTGGGTAGTGGAAATCGCGAATCAGTGTAGTTTCAGATGCATGCGCGAACAGCGCTACGATCGCCCTTTCGACTCCCGGCTGTTCACGTCTTCTTTTCTGGCTGCTGACGTGCATCTCCCCTGTGAGCGTGTGGAAAACTACAATATTCATTGTGATAAGTTTTATGAGACGATTTACACCGAAAACATAAAAATGTGCGACGTAGAAGACATCTTGATAGATTGGGGACTTGAATCGCTTGTTTCTACATTTCGAGGAAAGTGTACGATCGTAATGTCTTTTTGTATGCCATTGTTGTCACGCTGCGTGCTATCCTTCGAGAAAAACATTGTACGGCGTCTCTCGGGTGTTGATAGTAAATTTAGTGGAAGCCGGTGAGTTTCATTTAACGTTGCGTGTTCAGCAAGTGCATAAGTATTGAAGGGAAAAATGTAGATTTGCTTATCATAAGCCAATCTACGTTTTTTTTCTGAAATTCAGAAAATTTGAGGGGCAGACAGCTGTTCGTCTATCTATTGGACGGCGTTTGGCAAAGTTTAGACGGGATCTGAAGAGCCGTTTCAGAGATTTTTGGGAATCTATAATTCTTCTACCATACCAACCGCGATGAGGTGTCATTCCGTCTTAAGTTTAACTATGTAATTTTCTCAGAGCGCTTTGAAAATTATCTTACAATTGACACCGTACAGTCGTACATCGACGTAGATTAATCAATAAAAGTTGTTTCTGTATCATCGAAATATTTTTAATATGTACTTTAATAAACAGGCATTATTGAAACATTATTAATCATTTTGTTTCATAATTTAGCTGATCTATTTACCTTATTGTCTTCGTCTTCCATTTGTATTTACAATTCATCGTAGGGAGAATACTTTCTTCGATGATTTATATTCTATTGATTTTCTACCAATTCAATGTATAGGTCGCATATGCTCACATCGAAATTTTATTAGAGTGACTCGATGTTTATTTGGTTCATATTAAGCTGATGCTTTATCTGCCATTTATTCGATTGGTGTGAAACCAATTTTGATTGAACTTACTGTATGCAGCTTCAACTATGTTATATGAGCTGTCAGAACCTACTCCGTCATTCAGGGCAAATCAACATATAGTTGGATCGACTATAGCAGCGTTGGGGGGTTTTCTTTCAAAATATATCTTCAGTGGTGCGGACTATACATGAACTTTTATCAAAAATATTATGTATTGACTGAAATATGCTCTGCAATTCATTCAATGCACACATGTTTCATTCTACTGTATATTTTTTTCGTTGAACTATATATTTTGAAAATGCTTTTAAGGGAGAGAGTACCGACCCAACCGTTCAGTATGTTCAAATAAAGTTTGGTTTCAGGACACCGGAATTATAATTGAAAGTACTCTGTGCGTTTTTGGATCAAGAAGAAGTTTGGTTGCCGGAAATAAATATATATTTGCTAATTTGTAATTCAACCAAATCTCGCAGTCAATTCAATCGTTCATATCGTTCGCCACCCGTAACTGCAGGATTTGGTCGACTCAAACAATTTTTTTTTTGACGGTACCAAACGTTTTTCTGAGTGTAGCTGATTATACGATGCTCTCGGCAAAAAAATCGATGGGCAGTTTCAGCCCCTTAATTGTGAGATATCGGAAAAATAAAAAATCTGCATCCGCACTTTTCCATTCTCTACATGTATGCAAATTTACATCCCAATGGCTTAAAAATTCTCGGAGATACGGTTGAAAAAATTGCATTTTTGCAATAAACAATATGAAATTTGTTGCTTTCTGCATCGTTCTCATCTCCAATGTATAGTACACGAAAAAAATAAACATTGCTGCAATTTGAAGTTTTTTCATATCTCGTACCGTTAAAACGTTATCGACGAAAAAACGAAAACCACCCCAATTTTTGATGGTGCTTTTCGACCTTTAAGATTCGGGTTCCGCCGATATAAAAAAATACATGTCGCCTATTTTTACCCATTCTACAAGCATGCCAAATTTCATCGAAATTGGAGACATCGACCTCGCAACGTTTCCTTGTGAGCAGATTTGGCCCGGTGCACTCCTATAAATACTCCTCACACGACGCATTTTGGGCAAATGTGTGTTTAGATTCGAGAGAGAAAACATGCCTTTCGTGGAACAAGCAACGGTGATTCAATTGACCAACTTCGACGATAGAGTAATGGAGGGCCAACAAGTACGCAATCATGGAGACATGCGGCCACTTACGATACGCAGCATTATTTGCGGTCCTTGAAATTGTGGCAAAACCAATGTTCTGTTAAGTTTAATAGAAAGTCCAAATGGTGTACGTTTTGAAAACCTATATGTATACTCGAAATAGCTTCAACAGCCACAATATCAATATTTAGAAAATCTGTTGAAATCGATCAACGAAATTGGCTATTTTAAATTCTCAAATAATAGTGATGTTATCGCCCCGCACGAAGTGCTTCCGAACTCCATTTTTATTTTCGATAACGTAGCATGTGACAAGCAAAATACATAAGAGAGTAGTTCGCGATCGGCAGAAACTCGAGCGTTGATTATTTCGACCTTTGCCAAATATATGCCAAGGTTCCCAAGCATTTTATACGTGACAATGCAAATCTGCTGATTTTATTTAAACAAGATCGTACAAACTTGAAACATATTTACAATGATCATGTAAATACGGATATATCGTATGAAGACTGTCTGGTGATATCAAAAATGTTGGCAACACAAATACGGCTTCGTGGTGGTTGACAAAGATAGCTTATTGTCCAGTGGTCGATATAGAAATGGATTAAATGAGTTTGCATTACCGTGATGTAGTCAGTCAGCATTGAGACATCAGCTGCGCAACGACCGACAAATGATTTCATGTGGGCGTAACACGATGATGACAATTGATACTGATGAAAAGATTGCGAGGGAAATTGCGAAAACAAGTGACTCAATACGCAAAAAATATGAAGCTTTGAAGACTGGAAAAATGGAAGAAAATCTTGCATTGGAGAGACACTTCCAGCCAATCACTGAACCTCTCAAGCAGATTGTTGAAAAATCAGCTGCTGTTGAATCCCTTGGCCCGAAAATTGAATAGTTAAGCATGTGGGAAGCAAAGGATCTAGAAAAGGATGTGAAACAAGAAACAAAGCGCACACGTTCATTATTCCAAGATTCGCTGGTAACTGCTACACCGAATCACTTAAAACGCAAGCGACGCAAGGAATTTCTGGATGATACGTCGATGGCTGCTGTACCCTTGCAACCAGCCACCATTGTTGAAGAAGACGTTTTTGAGACTACGCCCGGATTTGCGTCTTCAGTTCAACGTCAATTACAAACGGCTGAAAGTCAAAATACATTGCGGGAACATTTCGGTCCACTCGGTTAACAATATATTTTATCTATTCTTTCACAAGACAAAAATTCCAGCATGGATTACGTATATGGCGTCAAATTTACTAATGAAGGAATGATGTTAGGCGATAAGCGTTTCGATGTGGATAATGATGATAATATATTCATCGATTGCATTAAATACTTGGGACTCTACCCCTGGACTCTATGAGTTAATCTTCAAGAGAATACCTGATGATGCAATATACACCGAGGAAGACAAAGACAAATATTATTGTTGGCAACAAATGCACATCGACGTGGTAGCAATAAACTCGAAAAGTATGGGGTAACAAAGTCTACAAGTATAAATATATAATTGGACCATTAACTTTCGACCGAAAAGTTGGAAAAGGTACAGAAATACCGCTCGCCATGACGTTAAATAATAACAAAATCGATTATGTTCATTGGAATGATCCCAACGAGTTCGTCGATCGTTTGCGATAATTGGAAGCTTTACAACACGCGGGTAACAACGTTCACGACAATGAGATAATGTCGGTTGTTGAGGAACGTTGCGAAGCTGGTCTCATTATAAATTAACCTATGCATCGGTGATACTCATAATTCCTTCTTCACTATTGATACCGAAATGTCGATCAATAAATTTGGATCATCGTTTGGACCGCAGGATAATTCATACTATCAGTGGACTAGGCTAATAAGAAATTATACACGTGATAATGCTCTCTGTCTAACCTCTAGTGGCTTCGATGCAAGATCACGTAAAATACGAGGCGTAGCCCTAACTGAAGGGGATCACGATGCTTTTAATAAATGTTACGTGAAAATGCAAATCAACCTGTTAACAGAATGCATGGATCAATATGAGAAGAAACTCATCGCACTAGAGGATGCGCTTCGAATAACTATGAACGATACGCCCAAAACGATTCAGTATATAACCGACGCTGTATCTGGCACAACGCAGGAATATTTGTAAAAAATCGTCTCCTCAACACAAGATATGCTCGGAGAAGAAAAAACGTTTTAAGAAAAGCAGCTAGCGGAGGAATTACATGCACAAGCAAGAAAAAACTTTCCGCGAAGACGTGGCATCGTACGTGGGTATGATGATTTGTGGCAGGCTGATGTAGTCGCAATGCGACCGTATTCGCATTTCAACAAAGGCTAGAATTACATACTCGCTGTCATCGATTTGTTGAGCAGGTATGCATGGTACCCCCGAAACGTGATACTGGCAACGAAAAGGGTTCAACGATCGCGAAAATCATACGTGATGATAGCAGATATCCAAAAAATCTTCAAACTGACAAAGGAAGAGAACTTTTCAATGCAAACGTGCAACGACTTATGGAGGAATACAACATCAATCATTATTCGATATATTCTATTATGAAGGCCTGGGTCGTTGAACGATTCAATCGCACTCTCAAAAATAGTATGTGGAAAATGTTTACACTCAATGGTAATTACAAGTGGATCGATGCGTTACCGCAACTCGTTATAAAGAACAATGCTCGAAAGCATCGTACGATTGGCATGAGGCCCATCGTCGTTACTCCTGCGATCGCGGAGAAACTGTTAACCACCATATACAGCAACGTAAAAATTGCGGCTTTTGATACATTCAAAGTCAATGATTTTGTGCGCGTAAGCAAATTAAGGATAATATTTGAAAAAGGTTTCACACCAAATTGGACCACCGAAGTGTTTAAAATCGTCAAGGTGCAACAAACGTATCCTGTAACGAACCTAGTCGAGGACTCAAATGGAAATCCGATAGCTGGAGGATTCTACAAATACAAACTGCAACGTGTCGCCAATGCAAACATATATCTCGTGGAGAAGATAATACGCAAAAAGGGCAATGATGTTTATGTTAAATGGTTGGGAATGGATAAATCTCAAAACTCGTGGATACACAAAAAGTTTATTTACAATAAGCATACCATTTTATTTATCTATAAATTTGCCATTCCTTAAAATTAATAATTATATCCTGTAAAAATTGACATACTCGCATTATATATAACATGAATATTTTTCAATATATATCAAATTAACATTACTACATTCATTATACCTTTTCATTTTTATTTTATAACAATACATACAATGGAGTCTAACAAATACATTTACAGTACTATTTTATAATGACCCCTGGTAGAGTGTCCGTACTTTTCAGCACGATTTACCGCTTGTCATCGTATGGACTTAGAGCAATTTTTGACTCTGAATCACATTCTGGTGACGTTGCATATACATGATGGAAGGTGTGTCTGTTCCCGTCTTTATCGAGCGCGAACATCACAACCCTCATACAGATTAAGAATATGTTTGGTTTTTTCGTCACATGGGAGCGTTTTTCGCACACCGTTGTAAACAAACGTACAAAAGTACATAATAATAATTTTTTATTCATTTTCACATATTCTTGAAGGATTAGTAAACATGTGTATTTTTTTTTTAGTTTTTCGATTCTAAAACTCACCTTCAAAACAGCGCTCTAGATAAAACTATCTGAAGACTATAAACCGACGCCAAACACTTGTTTATTAATTTTATACATTTTACTGTGATAGGCTGTCAGATCCTGCACCGGAAAACAGTTTCACACACATTTTCTATAACGTATCCATAACCGCCGTTCATCAGTTGATTAAAACCTTCCGGTTACGTAGGCTTACCTTATGGAAGGTGTGTGTTCCCGGCTTTATCAAGCGCGAGCAGCAGGCGCCGATATTCATTCGACTCGACGGAATGATATTTCCGTGCCCCCGCTGGAATTCGCAGGACGCAAACATGGCGTTGCCCACGCGATTTTTTTGCAAAACCATCGAAAATTTCCTACGAAGCGTAGATACCCAAATATTTTCGCATTCGTCGCAATAATAAAACGGTCGGAGTGTGAAAGTGTTCGTTTCAGCTGAAAGATCAACGGCGTTCTTTTCGTTAGGCGCTCAAGTCTACGAAACATTTATTTTTCATTACTCTAGTTCGCGCCTCAAGTGGTATAAGAAAATGTGTATTATTGCTTCGGAAATGAAGAAAAATGTTTAGAAAAACGTAGTTCGTCTAGTCGTTTGCCATCGGCTGCGCAAATGCCATGACATTCTGTATAGCCGTGCTCGAGAATACTGATCAGCTATAATCGGGTCCTATTGTGCTGGCCAAATCGCGTAACACGTGGCTTACAATTAGAGGCGAAATAAGACCCCACAAGGCGAAAAAAGCCGACGTTGTGTTTCACGGCTCTGCATCTTTAGCATAGGAATGTTTTAGATAAGAAGTAAGTTATTGTTTTTCATAAAACAGCGGAGCACTAGAACGAAAACGATATAACAGGTCCAGTACCAACTAACAACCGACGTGCGAACATTAGTACACAGAGCAGCGCAGAATAGTGATCAATAAGTTATTCGTCCAAGTTATAGACATAACTCGTCGCTCCAGACTACTGTCCTTTTCAACGTTTCAATTATGGATTTAAACCGATTCTTCGTCAGCTGGCTCCTTGTCGCTGGCCTTTTCGGAGTTTACGCCCAATCCGATGACGAGGACTCATCGGAAAAATCGACCACCTGGATCGCTCCGCGCTCCAAATATCACACGGTAAGTGATTGTCATACTTGATGCAAAACTGATACTCAATGTGACCGATGATATAAGCTAACTATAGATTCATCATGGGGATTATCAACGACAATTATGGCAATCACATAAATCTATTTACACTGCCAAAACGAGATTTAATTCAAATAGGCTCTATTTAAATCTAATAGGTTTTTTCCTAGTCTCACGGCCTACTACGATCCTACTTGTTTCAAATACATTTTTTGATTCGTCCCAGCTATCCTTGTTAAGCATTAAATAGTAGTAGTAGTATTTAATCCACAGTATATCCTATATGGGTGTTTAGAAATATACTCCCTCTCACTTTCCCTTCTCCTTTACATTGTTTCTTGCAGTTTATATACATGCATTCCCGTTTTCGGAACATTTTTATATACTGGTATTTCCTTCTCTCCGCGCTTTCTCTTATTGCTTTGTCAATATCTCAAATTCTTTTACATACGCGCATCTCTTTTTGATCAACTTATCCCTCACTAAATCCTCGAATTTTTGTCTCAGATCCCCCCCCTCCTTGTTCTCCAGAACTTCCACTTTTTCCACTAGGGGGCATACATAAATTACGTAACGCGATATTTCCCAATTTTCGTCCCCCACTCCCCTCTACGTACCAGGACCGTAATGCTTGGCCGGACGGGTGCTCAAATAACGACGGTTTGAACATTAAAAAAAAAAAAAAATTTCAAGGCCCTTTTTCATTCGAGCGGTCTTTAAAAAAAAAATTATGAAAATTTGAAAAATCGGCTTTGTACACCCTTAGTTACCGCGATTACAGAAATTTGTTAAACAAAAAATTGGAAATCGTTTGATACGTTTTTCAGTATTCGCTGGGATAAGGTCGAAAAAAATTGTTTCGCGAAAACCACGTTCCAAGTTTTCGTTCCGTTTTTCTTGATATAAAGTTATGTTTTTGTTAGAATATTGATACTTACATTAAAGTATCTAGTCTCGGGGGATATAGGCCAGTCGGATCTTGAATGTACACGTAATTTTTTTCCCCCATGTAGCCCTTCTGGATTACTTGCTATAAAAAGGTGCAGGATGTACATAAATCGGTCATTTCTCGTTAAGTATACGACGTAGCTCAATGAAATTTAAAGATATCTTTCGGAGACAGATTCTTCTACATGCTGATTGAGTTTCAGAACACTAAGTTCATTAATAAAAGAAGTACAAGCAAAAAACATGCATTCACCGATGACTTTCCCTTAAACTAACATTCCTACGTGATTTTCGTAAAGGACTTATTTTATAGGTGACAATATTCCGCGAAACTTTTGTGGGACTCATTGTTAGATGAAGCCAATTTAAAAAAGATTATTAGGCCTTTGAATTAATTCGTAACGTTTTTTTTATGAAAACAAATATTTATTTTAAATGAAAATAAAAAAATACATTAATGAAAGTATTGCCCCTCGCTTTCTACTACTTTTGACCATCTTTCGGGCAGGGTACGAATACCTGGTCGGAAGAACGCCTCGTCTTTAGATGCAATCCACGAATCGACCCATTTTTGACAATCTTCGTAAGAAGTGAACTTCTGCTCAGACAGGCTATGAGCCATCGAACGAAACGAACGGTAATCAGAAGGAGCGATATCTGAAGAATACGGCGGGTGGGGTAGGACTTCCCATTTAACTGTTTCCAGATATGTTTGTACCGGTTTTGCGACGTGCGGACGAGCATTGTCGGGCAGCAAAATGACTTTGTCGTGTCGTTCGGAGTATTCCGGCCGTTTTTCTTTCAATGCACGGCTCAAGCGCATCAATTGCAGTTGTTAGCGATCTCAGTTATGGTTTCATTCGGTTTCAGCAGTTCATAATAAATCACACCCCTCTGATCCCACCAAATACAGATCAGGAGCGTAGACCCATGGATATTTGGATTTGCCACTGACGTTGATAGTTGGCCAAGCTTAACACATGAATTTCTGCGTTTCGGATTGTCGTAATGGATCCATTTTTCATCACCAGTAACAATTCGATGCAAAAAACGGGCAAAAAGCGGGAAGTAAAACTCCCCGCAAAAAAACTTTATTCGGCACAAATGTTGACATATTCAATATATTATAAAGTGTTGTTATTTACGATTCAAAAAGAGGTTATCTACAGCAAATGATATTCAATGATAGCTGTTTCACGATGCATACATTAATGTCCGTAGCAACGAAATACCAAAAATGAAATACTATACTACCTACGCCATCTCTTGTAAAACGCTACGAATTAATTCCAACACCTAATAATTAAATAAATAAAGATTCTATTCGAATGAATCTTTATTTGCTTTTTATTTGGAAATATGGGTATTTATTTCCCCACAACTCTACTCGCGAGAAGCACTAGTTAAATTATTTATGTGGGCTCTCTCTACTTTGCGTCCCATACGGGCCCGCTTATTTTAGATTTTTCAAACTCAACCTTTGTGTGTATGTGTGTGCGTGTGTGTGCGCATGCGCGCGCGTGTGTGTGTATGTGTGTGATTTTTATCATGTGGCCAATATTTGGCCAATTTCATCAATATGGTCAATATTGAATCGAAGTTCGAATAAGTATTTGTTACAATAAAGACAGACCGTTAATTCTATCAAATAGAAAAAGGTTTAAGCCGACGAAAATTCTATTTAATTTTAAGAAAAATTAAATTGTAGGTATATATCCATTTAGTGGATTTAACTAAATTGTTTTTTAAGCAAATGAAGGCGAATCACAAATTTATTAGGAATAAATAAAATATTCAGTTATTGGACGATATTGAAAAGATCTTTATTTGAATGAATAAATAAATTTTAATCAAATAATTCCAATAATGGAATACAATGAGAAACATTTGATTTGATGAAAGATTTAGTTAATTCAAATTCGAAAAACCAAATAGCCGCATCTAGTAAATATCCCAGGTAGCAAAATGTTATCTAGGTCTTATCATAATTCGGTGGACACTTTCATTTTTCAAAAAATCTTTTACTTTTCATTCAATAATAATTTATACTTTTGTGTAATAATTAGTAGTCCCCTTCGCTATCAATGACACGCTACCAGACTAATGAGAGGTCATTGACCCCAGAAAATGTCCCATTTTCATTAAGGCTAGTAATTGCGGTGTTAATGGCGGAATCCAATTCTTGTTTGTTGTTAAATCGGTGACCAGACAACTGCCGTTTCAAATGGCCCAAGCAGTTGGAATCGCACGGGTTTATATCAGGTGAATATGGTGGATGAGTCAACTCAATCCAACTCATGTCCTCGATTAACTCCTGAACTGCGTAGGCTTTGTGGGGTCTAGCGTTGTCATGGAGTAGTACTGGTGTTCTAATGTTGCGATGTACCGACCATCTTGGGATATATTCCTCCAAAAACAATTTATAGCGCTCGGCCGTCATTGTGATTTTTCCTCATAAGTCTTCCAAAACGCCACGCCGTGAACATTCATGCCTACTATCAGCAAGACCTTCCTCTCATGCAATTCTGCGCGTAGTCTGGGCTCGGCTGATATGCCTGGTCTGACCCACGAGCGCGCTTGAAGTCTTTGCAGGGGGGTGAAACATTCGACCCAACTTTCGTCCAGGCAAATTAATCTTCTTAGGTCATTGTTGCAATGACTAAGCCACAACAAGTTCGCACGTGCGATGTCAACTCGCTTCTCCTTCTGGGAAGGCGACAACGAATGGGGAACGTATTCACCGAGCTTCGACACCAGACATAAATCGTCTCTTAATATTCTTTCTACCGATGCGAAAGGTATGTTCAGTTGTGCGGAGATGTCATTAATGCTCACTCTACTAGAGCATCGCAACAAGTCCTGGATTCGTTCTTTCCTTTCTTGTCTGGAAGACGATCGTGGTCGACCCGACTTTGGTGCGTCTCCAGTATTTGTCCTTCCCTCCTTGAACGATTTCATCCAATTCGTCACTGCACTTTTCTTGAGCGCGTTCTTGCCTACTGCATTGTGCAGAAGATTTCCCGATAGACAAGCTGAATAATTCAGCAGAGCACAAATTTTCAAAAATGCGCGTTGTTTTTGCACAGTTACAGACTTCTTCAATTCTTCCATTGTCGAAACGACGCGTAAACACAAATTGCGTATGTTCTCTGAAATGTAAACGTCAACACTACATAACAGTAACATATTCTCAAACTTATCACAAACAGGATGGCAAGTGTGAAAAAATAAAAGTGACCACCGAATTATGATATGACCTAATATGGCATCCGAAAGATATCGCGAAACGGATAAGGATAACTTTTTGGTTGTCCAAAAAGACGGCGTTTTGTATTATAAAACGTATCACTTATGTCCGCTTGGCAGATAACTTATTTGTATCCGATAGTCAACTATACGGCAACTTTTAATGGTTAACAAAGTGTCGACAAAAGGTTAACTCTTTTCGGTTGTCGGTACGTTTGCGCAAAGTCAACAAATCGATATATGTGAAAGATATCTTCTTAAAGGCACAACAATGCCAAGATACCACTGCCATCTAAAAGTCGTCCAATAGGCATCTGAATGAGGTTGACAAATCGACATCTAAACGGTATCGAAGATCACTATCGAAAAGATATCTATTTATTGGCGATATATATATAACAATATCCTATCCATTTTTTTATAAAAATTAACTTATTAATAGTCTAGAATATTTAATATAGCTCAATAATCTAGACAGTTAAAAAGTTACTTTTTATAATGGAGAATTTAATAAGATAGTTTTATGTCGGTTTCGAAGTGGGCTAGGTCATTATAAATAAAAAGTCAATTAATTCATTATAAGTAAAATATAATTTAATATTATAAAAACGGTACAGTCGTTATAAGAATTCTCTCCCGATACGGTCACGTCTTTTGGTGGTTGCCATACTCCAAAAGATCCATGGGATAATCTTAAAAGACAGCACCTTACCGATATCTGAAAGATGTCGTGAAAAGACGTCTTATGTAACTAGATGTACTAGGGCGGTTCCTACTCAAAGGGCGGTCACCGGGTCGAGGGGAGGTCGCCGGGCGCGTGTGACGTCACAGGGGGGCCTCGGTGGAGGGGATAGCCATGTGGTCCGAAGAGTGACTACTGCGAGAGGGAAGCCGCCGTCGACGAATGTTGGGGGGGGAGAGGGGATAAGAATTTTAATAAAATCAAAATGAAACAATAGTTTATCAATACCCTGATGGAAATCCGCTTATTGGAATTCGACAAATAATGTTGAAATCTGTTAAAAAATGTCAGAAACTGTGAAAATGAATAGATTCTCTGTCGTATAACATAATTTGATGGAATCGTACATATTTTGATAGATTCTGTCGCAAATAATCTATGAAAATCGGACAGAACCTGACATATTATGTTAACTTTACGGAATGTCATAAAATCACAGAATTCGATACTTTCTGTCATCTTTTTGTCAGAAAATGTCATCTTTTAACAAAAAATGATAAAATTAATTTTCCATTTTTTGACATATTGTTGCATCGAAAAGAATGACAGAAAATGACAAAAAATGATAGAAAACGATAATTTTTATCATAATTTGATGTCACATTTTTGTTGAATTCTGACAGATTTCAGCTGTCATTAAATCACAGAGTTTGATACTTTCTGTCATCTTTATGTCGGAAAATGTCATCTTTTAACAAAAAATGATAAATAAGTTTTCTATTTTTTGACATATTGTTGCATCGAAAAAAATGACAGAAAATGTCAAAAAATGATAGAAAACGATAATTTTTGTCATAATTTGTTGTCACATTTTTGTTGAATTCTGACAGATTTCAGCTGTCATTAAATTACAGAATTTGATACTTTCTGTCATCTTTATGTCGGAAAATGTCATCTTTTAACAAAAAATGATAAATCAGTTTTCCATTTTGTGACATATTGTTGCATCGAAAAAAATGACAGAAAATGTCAAAAAATGATAGAAAACGATAATTTTTATCATAATTTGTTGTCACATTTTTATTGAATTTTGACAGATTTCAGCTGTCATTAAATCACAGAATTTGATACTTTCTTCCATCAAAGTAAAGAGGGCTCAATAAGGAGCAAACAATATTCAACCGTACTAATTATATTTTTATCTATGTATTTTATCTGCGTCTCTGTATGTTGAATATTTTTTAAGATCTCAACAGTTGCCAAATATGTGTCACCAAATAACAGTATTATTGAATATAAAGTCCCAAATTTCTTTCTTTCAGCATTTCCATTAAAATTTAGAAAATTATATGTAAATTCCATCAAATATTGACGAATTCTGACAATTTATTATCAGAATCGATAATTAAATGTCAAAATTCATCAGAATATATCATATATTTATAATGCAAAATGTCAAAAGTTAACAAGTGCGGTCATTATATGACAAAAACAAAAAAGAGTGATATAATTTGACAGATTCGGTCATAATATTTCATGAATGTTAAAGAATTCCATTTCATTCCATTAAATAATGACATTTAATGACAAAAATCTCACAAAAAATAAGAAAGAATGATATAATTTGACATATTCGGTCATAATATTTTATAAATGTTGAAGAATTCCATTATATTCCATAAAAAAATGACATTTAATGACGAAAATCTCACAAAAAATAAGAAAGAATGATATAATTCGACAGATTCGGTCATAATATTTCATGAATGTTGAAGAATTCCATTTTATTCCATCAAAAAATGACATTAAATAACGAAAATCTCACATAAAATGGAAAACTCTTACGACATTATATGACATATTATGTAAGATTCTGACAGAAATTACTGAATTATAACATTACTTTTCTGATAAAATATGACAGATTCTGTAAAGCATGTTCCAATTTCCGGTCAGAAATCATGAACTTCTCACAGAAAATGTCAAATCTCGAAATAATATGACAGATTCTGTCGTATAAATGACATATTCTGACATTATTTCTCATTGAAAGTTGACGGAATATCATAATATCTGACATTTTTTGTTAAAATCTGACGAATTCCAATAAGCGGATTTCCATCAGGGTAATATTCAAATTTTATAATGCCATAACAGTATATATATCTATTGTGTGTGTGTGTCCCGTGTGTGTGTGCGTGTGCGCGCGAGCGTGTGTGTGTGTGTGTGTCTGTATGACGACAATATATGGGTAGAAAAATTCTGGTAATATGAAAACGCTAGGCGCCATATGAAGGGCGGCTTTTCAAAACCCCCATAATTTATGGCATGTAGGTGCGGTGCCTTGGTTTCGTTTCTGAAATCCTTAAAACGTTTGCATGCGTGTCCACTCCTGTTACGAGTCTCGCTAACACTTTAGACAGGCTTCGACAAGTCAGGATTTCTTAGAAAAACTATAAACTTTAGGGATCAATGGCGGTAACCGCGGATGGAGCACTTGAGCTGCACTCTTAAAAAGTCTCATCGAGTTCTCCATTTCGAAATATAACATAAAGATGTTTGCATGTGCGAGTATGTACGCATCCAGCCAAGCAGGTGTTCTTCGAACGTGTTTGAACTTATTTTTCATGGTTGGAAAAATGGGGGAGAAGTTTGAAAAATTGAGTGGGAGGGTTACGACGAGGGTCAATGGCTTTGACTGCGGATGGACCACTTGAGCACAGCTGCACTCTTGAAAAAAAAACGTCTCAATACATCTCGGTTGCATTCCGAAATATAACGTCAATATGTGCGCATTTGAAAAGATATTTTTTTTTGTAGGGGGAGCCATATGGATCTGCTGCGCTCAAATGTTTGTATGCGTGTCCACTCCTGTCACGAGTCTCGCAAACACTTTAGACAGGTCTCGACAAGTCGGGATTTCTCAGAAAAACTATAAACTTGAGGGATCAAGGCGGTGACCGTGGATGGACCATTTGAGCTGCAGGACCCATAAAATCTTTTGACCCGATGCACCCCGACTTCCTGTTTTTTGTCTCATGTTCCTCGAGCGATCTACGCGTTATCGAAAAACTCTCTTTTCCCGAGAGAGAGGGTCGAATTTTTTTTTCCCGAAGAGCCGTTTTAAAGATCCGCTCCGCTCAAATCTGGCCGCACTTTGCATGAAGAAATCAGTCTGTGAACATCATGGAAGTTTTTTTCGTACTCGTCAACATGGAGAAAATCTTGCATGATCAAGCCGTGCTTTTAAGTTCGGTTGAAGATTTTGCCGCGTGGGAGCAACGATGCGTCGAGTTCACCGAAGAGCTGGAAACGCAAAGCCGGATTAAGCGCCCGCGATTATTAACTGGACATCAACAGTCACTAATAGCCCAAATAGGGCGTCTGGAAGGATTGAGAATTTCTGTGCGGAGTCGTTTCATACACACGGGCGCAGGACATGGTGATCATGAGTTAATCTGGCAGAAGATTGAAACATCCTTCGAGAGTCGAATATTGACCGGTTCAATCATCAATCGCAGCCATATCGAGCCGAGACACTTTCTAAATGATGCTCGCGTCCTAGTGCTTCATCATGTACAAAATATTACCGACAAGCACAACAGCATTAAAATTAATACAGTGTTTAATGGTGAATTCGCGAGTGGTGACAAACATGCGAATAAAAGTGTCAACATGCGAAACTATGAACTATTTACCACAAGCGATTAGAGCGAGTGGTATGAACAGCGTGTTGTGGAGCCCACTTTAACATTACTCGATGAATTTCAAGAACGTGATAGTGGCTGCTCCGCAGAAAATACTTAACCTCACGATAAATGTGAATAACTATAATCCGATGCGTGCCGGGTGCTCCATATCATTTCCGCGGGAAATAATGTTGAAGAAGGCCATCGTTAACGTCAGATCCTAGGATAACACATGTTTCGCATGGGCAGTTGTCGCTGCTCTATACCCAGCTGACCGAAACAGTGACCGTCCATCTTCTTACCCTTATTATTCGACAGTACTGAATCTCCAGGATATCGAATTCCCGGTGACGATACATCAAATAAAGAAATTTGAACTTTAAATCAATGTATCTATCAACGTGTATACCACCACCACCAAAAAAGACATTGTTCCAATACGCATAACTCAACACAAGAAGGAAAAGCACATCAATTTGATGTACATGCATGATACCGAGGACAACAATGTGGGGCATTTTGTATGGATCAAGAACCTGTCGAGACTCGTGAGAGGGCAACTGACCAAAAAGGAGCATAAAAAATACATATGCGATCGGTGTGTAAATTTAAAATTATTAATACACAATTATATATATCCAGTGAATGAAAAAAATCACCCTTTTTTGCAGGTGTTTGCATTACTTCGGTTCTGAGGAAAAATTGCAATCACAAGAGGTCGATTGTGGAGCAATAAGTGACTGTGCGATCCGACTACCAGATGACACCAATAAGTGGCTCCAGTTCAGCAACTTTAGCCGGAAAGAGCGACATCCCTTCATTGTGTATGCCGATTCGGAGTGTGTGCTGACAAAGACCGATGGGGAAAACCTAGCGAAAGATAGGTATCAACACCATGAAGTGTTTAGTATCGGATATTACGTATGTTGTTCATATGACGATTCATCATCTTCATATCACTCGCGTCGCAGTGCTGATTTTGTATCATGGTTCGTTGAAAAACTAAAGCATCTAGCACTGCGGATAAAAAAAATTTCTGTGATAATGTACCAATGGTATATTTAACACCGAGTGAGTGGGCTACTTTTTGAGAGGCGACTCAATGTCACATATGTGAGAAACCATTTGCGCAAGAAGATGTACGCGTTCGAGATCATTGCCATCTGACTGGACGCTATAGAGGCCCGGCCCATTCCAACTGGAACTTAAATTGCAAATAGTCATTTTTCATTCCAGTAGTTTCCACAATTTATCTGGTTATGATGCGCATTTTATAATCAAGGAAGTAGCCACAGCGTTCGAAGGAACATCCAATCTGCTTCTAATCGCCAAGGAGAAATACATCTCCTTCACGAAGCATGTTAAAATTACAGATGATTCAAAACACAAGATCCAATTGCGCTTTATCGACTCATACAAATTCCTCAACACGAGTCTCGACAAATTAGCATTATTCTTGACCGAGGACAAACTCAAAATTTTACGCACACAATTCCCAACTCTCTTGACTGACGATTTCAATTTGCTGACGCGAAAAGGGGTTTTCCCTTATGAATATATTGATGACGTGACCAAGCTAGACGACACTTGCCTACCACCACGTGACGCATTTTACAGTTCCCTGACAGATCCTACAGTATGTGAGAGCGAGTACGCACATGCTGAGAATGTTTGGGAGCGATTCTCCATTCGAACGTTGGGTGACTATAGCGATTTGTACTTGAAGACAGATGTCTTGTTATTAGCCGATATTTTCGAAACCTTTCGAAATACATGCGTTGAGAGCTATGGACTGGATCCCGCGTATTACTACACATTGCCGGGATATACCTGGGATGCTATGTTAAAACACTCGAATGTCAAGTTTAAATTACTAACTGACATCGACATGGTTTTATTCGTTGAGCGGGGTATACGCGGTGGTCTGAGTCAATGCTCGAACCGATATGCACACGCTAATAACAAGTACATGGAGTCGTTTGATCCATCGAAAGCATCATCATATTTGATGTATTTTGATGTCAATAATTTGTATGGATGGGTAATTTGTCAACCCTTGCCATACGCAGATTTTCGATGGGTCAACGATGTGTCCAATTTCGATCCATCATGCATCGCGCTAGACTCACCTATGGGCTACATCCTTGAAGTCGACTTGGAATATCCTTAATCTCTACATGATGCGCATAAAGGCCTGCCGTTTTGTCCAATACATGAAAAACCGCCGGGTAAGCAGGGGAAAAAACTGTTAGCAACCGTCTGCGATAAAAAGCGTTACATCATACACTATCGGAATTTGCAGCAGTGCTTACGCCATGGACTTTGCCTCACGAAAATCCATAGAATCCTACAGTTTACACAATCCCCATGGCTGCGTTCGTATATCGAGTTAAATACTCAGTTTCGAACGCTTGCCAAAAACGATTTCGAAAAGAATTTATTCAAATTAATGAATAATGCGGTCTTTGGCAAAACGATGGAGAATGTGCTCAATCATGTAGATGTAAAGCTGACAAAATGGGAGCGCAGATATGGCGCAGAGGCAATGATTGCGAAGCCAAACTTCCACAGCCGAAGTGTTTTTTCGGAAAACCTCGTTGCCGTGGAATTGCGCAATCTCGAGGTGAAATTCAACAAGCCGATATATGTGGGTATGTGCATACTCGACATATCCAAAACGTGCTTATATGGATTTCATCACGAGTATATGGTACCTCTGTATCGAGATAAATGTAAAGTCATGTATACCGATACGGATAGTCTCATATATGACATTGAGAGTGATGATATATATGTCGACATGAAGCGCGACTGTCACGTCTCCGTAAAATTTTAATGTTTTATTTAGTAATATCAATAATTGGGTTGTTATTAACGGGTTTAACTTTCATTATTTTACCAACGACTTCGTCGCCCCGTGTCTCTGCGCGGTGTCGGGTGTGGAAACGCTGATAGTGAGACCGGATGTGCCCGATCGAATTCCGCTGATCAAGCATCGCCTGATTCGCGGAGTTCGACCGTGGGACTTCGCGAGCGAGCTGCTTTCCGTGGACGTTGTCAAAAACCCCCACCGGAGCGACCACTTAGGGAGCGAGCAACTTTCCGTGGACGTTGTCAAAAAACCCCACCGGAGTGATAGCTACCGAGCTAACATCGGTCCGGTGGCGGTGAAGATTTTTAGTTCCCATCTAGCCACGGAAGTAACATGGTGTTGGGGTATAACTCCGGCCGAAAGCAAGTCGCGATCCCAGACTCCCGCGTCTGCACGGGTTCGCGTCCGTCAGTCTTCGGTCGTTAAAATGGTGTCGCGAGTACCGCGTCCACGGGGTTGTTTCCTGTGCACGGATTCCTACTCACGCACAAAGCGTTCCGCGGCAACCATAATTCCCTTGCATTTGGGAGGTGGATAGAATCCCCTAGTGAACCCGGTGCAAAAGGTGGTTGCACAGGATTGTCAGACTTGTGCGCAGTCGACACCGACGCGATAGAGACGCAATCATTATTACATCTAATTCCATTCTTTCAAATTGTAAACATAACTCAAGCCGCGCCGTTCAATCATCGTATTTTGTATCGAATATGCCAGTTCTATATTGTTAAAATTAGTGAGTGTGTATGAGTGTGGTGTGTATGTGTGTGGTATGTAGGTGTGTGGTGTGTATGTGTGTTTACTCATTCAGGCGTCAACAACATTGAAAGTCGGCTATTGTTAATAAATAAACCATGTTATAATCGGAAGCACCAAAGTATTCTGGCATCCTCCCCCTTATCCTCCCAGAGAACTCGGGCCCGTATGGGACGAGCAGAGCAGCCCACAAAATAATATTTCACTCGGGAAACCCGGGGTACCGTTCGGTACGTAACAAATTGGTGGCAGCGGTGGGATACGAACTCATGCCTCCGAAGAGACTGTTGGTTCTCTGATAGGATTGGTGCCAGAATCCCCGCTTGTTCGTTTAATTGTAATGTTTCCGAATTACAGTGTTCCCTCCGTGTTCGAATTAATTCTCGATTTTCTTCCAATATTATATATTTCTAAATTTCCAAATTTTTCAATTATTGAATTTAAATTACCGCCCCATTGGCTGTCGAAATCCCTTGGCGACCGGTCGTGGCAAATCCAACCTTGCCAGGGGACATGTCCCAAATAATGTCCGCCTCGATCGAGCATACACGGAGAGAATTAAATGTTAAAAATTACCGTGCAGCAACGGTAACCAGGTGACAACCATGAAACTTCGCTTATTATTGCTGAGTAAAACACAGATTTTCACGAAAATAAAATAAAATTTCGTCTTCAGATAGAACATTTCACCAGATTTTCTAGTAAATTTTGATGAGTAACAAAATACGCAAAACTTGAATTTAAAAAAAATATATAATATCAGCGAAATTTTACTGTGCAATTTATTATTTTCTGCCTTTTAAAAAAAATCTCTATAAAAAAGTATCGTCTTTACAACAGTTATTTTAAGATTTATTCTAAAATTTAATGAGAGTTATGGGAAAATGTATTGTGTTCTCGGTGAAAATTAACGTGCGCGCTGGGTTAAAATTATCGTGCGGTACGGTACGGTGGTTTTGAGGCACTGCATGGTAAAAATTCCCCTTCATACCAAGTAGGGGTGCGCGGTCTCGTCTCAGTGGTCTTTTGTGAGCTTTAATCCATCTTTTCTTCATTTCCGATTTAAAATGTGTAAAATTGATTTTCAATTTATTTAACTGGTCTTCAGTAAGGTCATTACGAGGGAAAAGGTGCTTTCTAAAAAAAAAACAGTTTTTCTTCCAAATTGCGTAAATTTTCATTTTTCGTAATATCGAAAAAGGATTTACGAGTCACTATCCTCACTCCAGAGGTACGAAATTTTTAAGAGTGAATACGATTTTACGATTTCAAATGTTGACAAAATAATACAAATGACAATAGACAAATTAGTCACATCACTCGAGCCTACGATGCACATAGGGGTATTTCACTAATCTATCCAGCCAAAAATATTTGTACGGTTATTTAGGTGTAGAATGGCGGAAATAAAAACAAACAAAATATACACAGACAAAACATTTATTTCCTAAAAAAAAATTCTTAATAACAAATTATTTATTTTTACCAATCAATTTATTTCATCCTTGCTTTAGGCACTAAGAAAAAGGATCTGAGCTTAAGAGCTTAATGTACCTTCCAGCCAAAGATGGTTATTTAAAAAAAAACCCTTCTTTCTTGTAGAGTGTCCCCCTGCCTCAGGTAGTCAATGTAGAAGTTTTTTTTCTGAGGTTGACGCAGGTAAATTTTGCCGTGCAGTGTCATAAGGATACCGCGTGCGGTGCGGTTGGTGATTTTTAACCGACAGTAGGTAAATTTTCGAATAAACATGTTAAATTTTACTGTCTCCGATTTCTACCCTTCTTGTATAGTAAAATTTTTGCTACGTATTTGAAATTTTCTGTAACGTTAGTTAAAAAAACTTGTCACATACGAATTATTATGTTTTTCTCACTTGTCACCACATTGAAATATATCACGGTAATTTTTACCGTGAAATTCACGACAAAAATTACTTTTTGGTTCTCTTCGTGTATGTCTGCCGTCATCAGCGGCATGAATCTCTCGACTCGGTTGGCGGGTATTCCCGATTTTGACAGAAATTCCACATCGTTGCGGGACTTCCTCCAAATTATTGCGAACGCAGCGGCGTTTGTCGAGCCGGCGAGGGAACCAGAATTTATCGCCGGAGTATTAAACAAATTGCGAGGAGACGCACGTCTCTGTGTCCAGGGGGAAGCTATCGCGTCGATCCCGCAGCTAACATCCGTCCTAAAAGAAAGGCTTTCGTGTTCGCGGAATTATGACGACTGTATGTCCGATTTCATTCGACTGCGCTTAAACCAGGGCGAAACGGTACGAGAATTGTATCACCCTACCAAAGCGCTCGCAGGTTTGGCACGCAGCGCATGGAATTCGGCCTATGGTTACGATATTCCGACGGATCCAGTTGACCCCATCGCGAAGACCGCGGTCAGGTCCTTTCAGCGGACCCTGCCAACACGCCTAGCGGAGTTGCTAGTCGTAGCGGCACCTAAAACTCTAAAAGACGCGGTTCAACTCGCGGAGCGAATCTCGGACTGTGGGGCGTCATACGATGCCCACGAAAAAAGAAAATTCGACGGGGTCCCGGTCATTGAATCGCGATTCCCTCGCGTTAATTGCACAGGGCGGGCCGAAAAAAAAATCGCAATCGCGCTCCCCTTCGCCCCGCAACCGACGGGATTTGACACCCCCTTCCCCCACCTTAAAGTCCTTCGTCACCGAGTTCGTTAAGCAGCAATCAGAGATTCGCGAGATCCCCGGGGACAACCTGAACCGCTCGTAGGAACGATCAAAGGCCCACTACGACGGAGGATGCCGTCCTTTCAAGGGAAAGGTAGGGGATCAGGTTTACGTCCTGAAGGAGCCGCGTAAGGGACAATTCGACAGCCAATACTACGGTCCCTATACTATACAGTCGATCACGATGGGAGTAACATCCTTTTGGAGAGCAAAAGTGGGGAGAAATTCCGCAAACATGTCGATAAGATTAAGCTAGCGCACACATAGGAATATTCAGTTAGAATAAGCCGCCGGAACGTCTATCACAACATTATGCGGAACCTCTACTCCGTTCTTCTGCTGCTGAGTTGCGGTCTCATCGAGTCGACAATGGAAGAAGATCATCAAATCACCTTTATCACCGACAGCCCGGGCCTGTACTTCGAGAAGGCAGCACAACACTGTCCTTGCCTGTCACCTGCGGAAGGACTACCTCCTCACTCGCTTCACTCACGCGAGCCATCTTGTGGGCGAGCTATGGGGATTAATCGATCGATTGGATGTACGATTGCCCCCTTCCCCCACCACGATGAAGAAGCGATCCGCTCCATTCGGATTCGTCGGGAGTGTGAGTAAGTCGCTTTTCGGAACGCTCAACGAGGACGATGCCCATTACATGACAGGGCAGATCGACAGGCTATTCCACGATCAGAGTCGGATTACGCAGTTGGTGGGACATCAAATGCACATCGTATCAACCCACCTCCAAACTCTGCAGCGAGAACACGCCGAGGAGACCCGCCGTGTCAACGACGTGTATGGATTCGTGGCACGGGTGCATCAGGAATTGCAGGCCTTGACCAACCAGTCCGCTCTAGGCCAGTACAATCTGACTCTCACCAACTACGCTAATCGAGTGGAAGCAAAACTAGAACGGTACATCGACACGTGTTACCGGTACGTTCGGATCATTGCCGCGGCTGCCGAAGGTCGACTCGACCCCAAGGCGGTGACGAAGGACCAGGTAATCGCCGTGGCCAAGGAGGTGCTTCTCAACGCCGGAGGGGTGGAGTTCCCCCTCCCCCTGGACCACTTGCGCCCGGAAAATTTTGCGGCCCTAGTCCAAACGGACCTACTGTCCTACCGGGATAAGGTGTTGATTGTAGCGCACATCCCGCTACTTGACCGCACTACGTACGAGCTCTACCGGATGCATCCCTGGCCGGTGCCGCAGGCGTTCAACAATGGGACGGGGTCTGCCCATGTCCTCCCTGTGGCTCACTATATCGCTATCGCCAGTGACCACCGTACTTACTTCCTCGCCGACCAGGAGTATCACTCAGGATGTAGGAAGAATGGACGCCGCCGAATCTGTTCTGGCGGGACGCCGATACAGATTGCTCTCTCATCCAAGGTTTGCGAAGTGCAATTGTTGATGAAGCCCACGGCCGAGGCGTTCCAACATTGCGACGTACGAGTGCATCCGGATCACTCAGACTACTGGAATTACCTACCAACCCAAGGAGGATGGCTGTTTTCTCTCTCCCGCCCGACAGCCCTCCGTATAGCCTGCTCGGAAAGGCCCCCGCGTGAAGTAGTCGTACGAGAGGCCGGAGTACTACAACTCCGCCCTAATTGTGTCGGAACGACGCGTACAACAACCCTCACCAGCCTACGGGTGTATGCGAGTCGAGAACAGTACTACTATCAGCCTGGTCTCACTCTCAACGTGTCGGTCCTGGCTCCGATACTACAAGCAGAAGGAACGGAGGACTTGCTGACTCCTCTGTCCACCCGACGTGAACCAGGTTCCTCGGAGGGACAGGATCCGAGCGCCATTCCTGCGGGGGAGTCTCTGCGCGCCATCGAGAAAAAGATGTACGACATCGGAAAACACCGGCGAGAGGACGACACCCGATATTACCACACTGTCGCAAGCTACGCCAGCCAGGCCTGCTTAGCACTGGTAATCGGATTTTACCTTTCGCGTGGTTGCCTCATGACCGCATGCACACGTATGGGCGAATGTCTGCGAGTCCGTCCGCAACGGGAAATCGGAAGAAACGTGAGCGAAACGGAGTCTCCAACTTATGCTGAGGTCAACAATCGTACTGAAGAATCAACCGTGGCGGCAACAGGGCCGAGTAACGTGATCGCCTGTCAGCACATTCGGAGTCCGCCAGCCCTGGCTCCGCGATCCGTCCCGCGGCAAGAACCACAGGTGCCTTGAGGTGCCAACACCGGATTATCGCCAATATTTGTAATCTCTCGATATAGGAAAAAAGTAACATACTCAGGTTTAAAATTATAACCGTCGACGAGGGCGTCGACTATTCTCAAGGGGGGGTGGGTGTCACGTCTCCGTAAACTTTTAATATTTTATTTAGTAATATCAATAATTGGGTTTTTATTAACGGGTTTAACTTTCATTATTTTACCAACGACTTCGTCGCCCCGTGTCTCTGCGCGGTGTCGGGTGTGGAAACGCTGATAGTGAGACCGGATGTGCCCGATCGATTTCCGCTGATCAAGCATCGCCTGATCCGCGGAGTTCGACCGTGGGACTTTGCGAGCGAGCTGCTTTCCGTGGACGTTGTCAAAAACCCCCACCGGAGCGACCACTTAGGGAGCGAGCAACTTTCCGTGGACGTTGTCAAAAAACCCCACCGGAGTGATAGCTACCGAGCTAACATCGGTCCGGTGGCGGTGAAGATTTTTAGTTCCCATCTAGCCACGGAAGTAACCTGGTGTTGGGTTTGGGTATAACTCCGGCCGAAAGCAAGTCGCGATCCCAGACTCCCGCGTCTGCACGGGTTCGCGTTCGTCAGTCTTCGGTCGTTAAAATGGTGTCGCGAGTACCGCGTCCACGGGGTTGTTTCCTGTGCACGGATTCCTACTCACGCACAAAGCGTTCCGCGGCAACCATAATTCCCTTGCATTTGGGAGGTGGATAGAATCCCCTAGTGAACCCGGTGCAAAAGGTGGTTGCACAGGATTGTCAGACTTGTGCGCAGTCGACACCGACGCGATAGAGACGCAATCATTATTACATCTAATTTCATTCTTTCAAATTGTAAACATAACTCAAGCCGCGCCGTTCAATCATCGTATTTTGTATCGAATATGCCAGTTCTATATTGTTAAAATTAGTGAGTGTGTATGAGTGTGGTGTGTATGTGTGTGGTGTGTATGTGTGTGGTGTGTATGTGTGTTTACTCATTCAGGCGTCAACAACATTGTAAGTCGGCTATTGTTAATAAATAAACCATGTTATAATCGGAAGCACCAAAGTATTCTGGCATCCTCCCCCTTATCCTCCCAGAGAACTCGGGCCCGTATGGGACGAGCAGAGCAGCCCACAAAATAATATTTCACTCGGGAAACCCGGGGTACCGTTCGGTACGTAACACGACATTTCAAAATTCGATACAAGCGATTGTTTGGCGGACAATAGGTATAGTATACCGCTCGTCAACAAGAAGGTACCCAGTCTCATGAAGGACGAATGTAATGGAGCAATTATGACCGAATTTATTGGACTTCGATCGAAAATGTACGCGACACGTGTCGAGGTCAAGAAGAACACGAAAAAATTAAAGGTGTCAAGAGTAGCGTTGTGGCGAGTACCATCACGTTTGACGATTATGCTCGATGCTTGAAGGAAGAAGTTGAAATGGAGCGTAGTCAAACGCGCATTCGATCAAAGTTGCATAAGGTCTACACCATTCGCGAGACGAAAATTGCGCTGAGTCCTCATGACGATAAGCGGTATATCATGACTGGGATCTCTGATACCCTACAATGGGTGCATTATAGAATACCGTCGTAAAAAGTTTTGTAATTTTTTTTCTACGACCGTGATGTAAAATTGTGTACATTTTTTTGTGAATATCGATGTATAAAACTCGTGAAAATTAGGTATATGTTGTGTTCACTCGATGTAAAACTTGTTAAAATTATGTTTGTTGTAAATATTTAATCGTGTAAGAATGGATTTATTATTTTCTGTAAATAAAGAAACGGACATTTTATAATCCCATGTGTTTATTTACTCTATCCATCTCCTCGTACCCACGTTCTATGAAAAAACATGCATGAGAGGTTCAAAGAGTTTCAAGAGACTTTCTACGACGTTCATGGGACGTTTGAAGATATTCGTGAGACGTTCAAGAGACTTTCGAAAACGTTCATAAGACGTTTGAAGACATTCATGAGAGGTTCGAAAACGTTCAGAGACTTTCGAAGACATTCAAGAGATCTTTGACGATATTTATAATACGTTTGAAGACATCAATGAGGGGTTCGACGACGTTTTAGAGACTTTCACAGACATTCATGAAGGGTTTGAAGACGTTCAAAATACTTTCGAATACGTTCAAGAGACCTTCGAGGACATTCATAATACATTTGAAGGCATTCATGAGGGGTTCGAAGACGCTTGAGAGACTTTCAAAGACATTCTTGAGCGTTTCGAAGACGTTCAAGAGGCTTTTGACGACATTTATAATACGTTTGAAGACGCTTACGAGACTTTCAAAGATATTCACGAGAGATGCGAAGACATTCAAGAGATCTTTGACGATATTCATAATTCGTTTGAAGACATCGATGAGGGGTTCAACGACGTTTTAGAGACTTTCACAGACATTAACAAAGGGTTTGAAGACGTTCAAAATACTTTCGAATACGCTATAAAGATTTTCGACGACATTCATAATACGTTTGAAAACATTCATGAGGGGTTCAAAGACACTTAAGATTTTCAAACACATTCACGAGGGGCTCGAAGACGTTCAAGAGACTTTCGACGACATTCATAATCCTTTTTTCAGACATTCATGAGGGGTTCGAAGACGCTTAAGTGACTTTCAAAGACATTCGCGAGAGGGTGAATCCCTTTTTGGGATAAATATTTGGGCGAATCCCAAACAAACCCAAACAATGCCAGCAAAACTCAAACATCATGAAGGTCCTCGGTGACGTTTGAGATAATAAGATCTTCGACGACATCCATAAACGAAAGACTTTCATGATGTTTGAGTTTTGCAGTCATTGTTTGGGTTTGTTTGGGATTCGCCCAAACATTCATCCCAAAAAGGGATTCACCCTCTCGCGAATGTCTTTGAAAGTCTCTTAAGCGTCTTCGAACCCCTCATGAATGTCTGAAGAAAGGATTATGAATGTCGTCGAAAGTCTCTTGAACGTCTCCGAGCCCCTCGTGAACGTCTTTGAAAGTCTCTCAAGTGTCTTTGAACCCCTCATGAATGTCTTCGAACGTATTATGAATGTCGTCGAAAGTCTTTAGAACGTATTCGGAAGTATTTTGAACGTCTTCAAACCCTTCGTGAATATCTGTGAAAGTCTCTAAAACGTCGTTGAATCCCTCATCGATGTCTTCAAACGTATTATGAATATCGTCAAAGATCTCTTGAATGTCTTCGAAAGTCTCTCTGAATGTTTTCGCATCTCTCGTGAATGTCTTTGAAAGTCTCTTAAGCGTCTTCAAACGTATTATGAATGTCGTCAAAAGTCTCTTGAACGTCTTCGAAACCCTCGTGAATGCCTTTGAAAGTCTCTTAAGCGTCTTCAAACGTATTATGAATGTCGTCAGAAGTCTCTTGAACGTCTTCGAACCCCTCATGAATGTCTTCAAACGTATTATGAATGTCCTCGAAGGTCTCTTGAACGTATTCGAAAGTATTTTGAACGTCTTCAAACCCTTCGTGAATGTCTGTGAAAGTCTCTAAAACGTCGTCGAACCCCTCATCGATGTCTTCAAACGTATTATGAATATCGTCAAAGGTCTCTTGAATGCCTTCGAAAGTCTCTGAACGTCTTCGAACCTCTCATGAATGTCTTCATGCGTCTTATGAACGTTTTCGAAAGTCTCTTGAACGTCTCACGAACATCTTCAAACGCCCCATGAACGTCGTAGAAAGTCTCTTGAAACTCTTTGAACCCCTCATGCATGTTTTTTCGTGGAACGTGTGTACGAGGAGATGGATAGAGTGAATAAACACATGGGATGATTTATCATCCCATGTGTTTCCGTTTCTTTGTCCATGTCCGTTTCTTTATTTATAGAAAATAATAAATCCATTCTTACAAGATAAAATATTTACAACAAACATAATTTTAACAAGTTTTACATCGAGTGAACACAACGTATACCTAATTTTCACGAGTTTTATACATCGATATTCACAAAAAAAAATTCACAATTTGACATTACGGTTGTAGAAAAAAAAAATTACAAAACTTTTTACGATGGTATTCTATAATGCCCCCATGGTAGGGTATCAGTGATCCCAGGTATGATATACCGCGTATCGTCTTGAGGACTCAGCGAAATTTTCGTCTCGCGAATGGTGTAGACCTTATGCAACTTTGATCGAAAGCACGTTTGACTACGCTCCATTTCAACTTCTTCCTTCAAGCATCGAGCATAATCGTCAAACGTGATTTCGCTTGTATCGAATTTTGAAATGTCGCGCTTCATGTCGACATATATTAGGTGTACAAATAAGTTATGAGGGGTTTACAAAAGATGGCATAAATAGTACTACATCGCATCGGACTATCTTGAAACTAACGTATTCATGTTAAAACATGACCATTTTCCTCTCACAGCACGTTTTATTTCGTTAAAGTGTAAACGACACGCATTTTTGTGCTCCAACTATGTCAACTTTTGTGCCAACTGAACAACATTTGCGGGAAGCACTGCTTTTTTGCTTTAACTTGAAGAAAAGTGCAACTGAAGGGCATCGACTACTATGTGAAGCATATGGACAGCATGCTCTATCAATAAAAACATGCGAGTATTGGTTCCGGCGTTTTAAAAAGGCGACTTCGACATCACTGACAAAGAACGCGAAGGGAGGCCAGTAAAGTTCGAAGACGCTGACTTAGAAGCATTACTGGACCAAGATTCATGCCAAACTCAAGAGGAGCTTGCTGAAACCTTGGGAGTGACTCAACAAACGATTTCAAACCGTCTCAAGGCAATAGGTATGGTGCAAAAAAAAGGACATTGGGTTCCGCATGAACTCAAGCCAAGAGACGTCGAACGCCGTTTTTTCACGTGCGAACAACTGCTCCGAAGGCAAAACCGGAAGAGTTTTTTGCATCGAATAGTGACGGGAGACAAAAAGTGGATCCAGTACGACGATCCAAAGCGCAGAAAATCGTGGGGTAAGCCCGGCCATGCCTCAACTTCAATGGCCAAACCGAGTATTCATGGCAAAATATAATGCTGTGCATCTGGTGGGATCAACTCCGAGTTATCTACGATGAGCTACTTCAGCCTAACGAAACTATCACTGGGGAACGTTATCAAAAACAATTGATGCAGTTGAGTCGAAGATTAAAGCTTAAATGCCCCCAATATGCCAAAAGATATGACGAAGTGATCTTTCAGCACGACAACGATCGGCCACATGTTGCTAAAGTTGTCAAGGAAACTTTGGAGGCACTGAACTGGGATGTCCTACCTCACCCGCCGTATTCGCCAGACATTGTTCCTTCGGACTACCACTTGTTCCGGTCAATGGCTCATACGTTGTCTGAGCAGCACTTCACTTCTTACGAAGATGTGAAAAATTGGCTCGATTCTTGGATCGCCTCAAAAGATGAGGAATTTTTTCAACGCGGTATCCATATGCTGCCTGAAAGATGGGCAAAGGTAACAGAAAGCGACGGGCAATATTTGGAATGATATACATTGTACCAGTTTTTCTCAATAAAAATTCATAATTAAGAAAAACCCTTAAAACTTATTTGTACACCTATTATATCATCGCTCTCAATGTCATATATGAGACTATCCGTATCGGTATACATGTCTTTACATTTATCTCGATACAGAGGTACCATATACTCGTGATGAAATCCATACAAGCACGTATTGGATATGTCGAGTATGCACATACCCACATATATCGGCTTGTTGAATTTCACCTCGAGATTGCACAATTCCACGGCAACGAGGTTTTTCGAAAAAACACTTCGGCTATGGTAGTTTGGCTTCGCAATCATTGCCTCTGAGCCATATATGCGCTCCCATTTTGTTAAAAGCTTTACATCTACATGATTGCGCACATTCTCCATCGTTTTGCCAAAGACCGCATTATTCATTAATTTGAATAAATTCTTTTCGAAATCGTTTTTGGCAAGCGGTCGAAACTGGGTATTTAACTCGATATACGAACGCAGCTATGGGGATTGTGTAAACTGTAGGACTCTATCGATTTTTGTGAGGCAAAGTCCATGGGCTTTTTATCGCAGACGGTTGCTAACAGCTTTTCCCCCTGCTTACCCGGCGGTTTTTCATGTATTGGACAAAACGGCAGGCCTTTGTGCGCATCATGTAGAGATTAAGGATATTCCAAGTCGACTTCAAGGATGTAGCCCATAGGTGAGTCTAGCGCGATGCATGATGGATCGAAATTGGACACATCGTTGACCCATCGAAAATCTGCATATGGCACGGGTTGACACATTGCCCATCCATACAAATTATTGACATCAAAATACATCAAATATGATGATGCTTTCGACGGATCAAACGACTCCATGTACTTGTTATTAGCGTGTGCATATCGCTTCGAACATTGACTCAGACCACCGCGTATACCCCGCTCAACGAATAAAACCATGTCGATGTCAGTTAGTAATTCAAACTTGACATTCGAGTGTTTTAACATAGCATCCCAGGTATACCCCGGCAATGTGTAATAATACGTGGGATCCAGTCCATAGCTCTCAACACGTGTATTTCGAAAGGTTTCGAAAATATCGGCTAATAACAAGACATCTGTCTTCAAGTACAAATCGCTATACTCACCCAACGTTCGAATGGAGAATCGCTCCCAAACTTGCTCAGCATGTGCGTACTCGCTCTCACACACTGTAGCATCTGTCAGGGAACTGTAAAATGCATCACGTGGTGGTAGGCAAGTGTCGTCTAGCTTGGC
Source organism: Ophion obscuratus (assembly GCA_964007375.1). Classification (NCBI taxonomy): domain Eukaryota; kingdom Metazoa; phylum Arthropoda; class Insecta; order Hymenoptera; family Ichneumonidae; genus Ophion; species Ophion obscuratus. The sequence continues at coordinate 29,846,662 of OZ023321.1, read as the reverse complement.
CACGTCATCAATATATTCATAAGGGAAAACCCCTTTTCGCGCCAGATAATTGAAATCGTTAGTCGAGAGAGTTGGGAATTGTGTGCGTAAAATTTTGAGTTCGTCCTCGGTCAAGAATGATGCTAATTTGTCGAGACTCGTGTTGAGGAATTTGTATGAGTCGATAAAGCGCAATTGGATCTTGTGTTTTGAATCGTCTGTAATTTGAACATGTTTCGTGAAGGAGATGTATTTCTCCTTTGTGATTGGAAGCACATTGGATGTTCCTTCGACCGCTGTGGCTACTTCCTTGATTATAAAATGCGCATCATAACCGAATAAATTGTGGAAAACTACTGGAATGAAAAATGACTGTTTGTCATTTAAGTTCCAGTTGAAATCGGCCGGGCCTCTATAGCGACCAGTCAGATGGCAATGATCTCGAGCGCGTACATCTTCTTGCGCAAATGGTTTCTCACATATGTGACATTGAGTCGCCGCTCGAAAAGTAGCCCACTCAGTCGGTGTTAAATATACCACTGGTACATTATCACAGTAAATTTCGTTTATCCGCAGTACTAGATTTTTTAGTTCTTCAACAGACCATGTCAGCACTGCGACGCGAGTGATATGAAGATAATGAATCGTCATATCAACAACACACGTAATATCCGATACTAAATATTTCATGGTGTTGATACCTATCTTTCGCTAGGTTCTCCCCATTGGTCTTTGTCAGCACACAGTCCAAATCGACATACACAATGAAAGGATGTCGCTCTTTCCGGCTAAAATTGCTGAACTGGAGCCACTTATTGGTGTCATCTGGTAGTCGGATCACACAGTCACTTATTGCTCCACAATCGACCTCGTGTGATTGCAATTTTTCCTCAGAACCGAAGTAATGCAAACACCTGCAAAAAAGGGTGATTTTTTTTCATTCACTGGATATATATAATTGTGTATTAATAATTTTAAATTTACACACCGATCGCATATGTATTTTTATGCTCCTTTTTGGTCAGTTGCCCTCTCACGAGTCTTGACAGGTTCTTGATCCATACAAAATGCCCCACATTGTTGTCCTCGGTATCATGCATGTACAGCAAATTGATGTGCTTTTCCTTCTTGTGTTGAGTTATGCGTATGGAACAATGTCTTTTTTGGTGGTGGTGGTGGTCGTATACACGTTGATCGATACATTGATTTGAAGTTCAAATTTCTTTATTTGATGTATCGTCACCGGGAATTCGATATCCTGGAGATTCAGTACTGTCGAATAATGAGGGTAAGAAGATGGATGGTCACTGTTTCGGTCAGCTGGGTATAGAGCAGCAACAACATAGAGCAGCCCATGCGAAACATGTGTTATCCTTGGATTTGACGTTAACGACGGCCTTCTTCAACATTATTTCCCGCGGAAATGATATGGAGCACCCGGGACGCGTCGGATTATACTTATTCACATTTATCGTGAGGTTAAGTATTTTCTGCAGAGTCCAGCCACTATCACGTTCTTGAAATTCATCGAGTAATGTTAAAGTGGGCTCCACAACACGCTGTTCATACCACTCGCTCTAATCGCTTGTGGTAAATAGTTCATAGTTTCGCATGTTGACACTTTTATTCGCATGTTTGTCACCACACGCAAATTCACCATTAAACACTGTATTAATTTTAATGCTGTTGTGCTTGTCGATAATATTTTGCACATGATGAAGCACTAGGACGCGAGCATCATTTAGAAAGTGTCTCGGTTCGATATGGCTGCGATTGATGATTGAACCGGTCAA